>BPLQ01010207.1:0-575724 GCA_021605075.1 Caerostris darwini
GCAACAACAAATAAGACAAAGGCCCATCAAAAATCAAATTTTCTCAGTCTTACTATTAACTTATTAATTTAATTCGAATATTTATTTGGTTTCTTAGATTTTTAATTCTTTCTGAGTGTATTATTTTCTAATGCTAAAAAACAGATTAAAATTTTAAATATATCTGTGCATTAAAAATAATGTCTGCAAAGATAATTATTTCAATTTATTATTTTTTGTGTGATTTGCGATCGTGTTATAGATTATTTTAAATAAACGAAGAATTTCTTCTTTTGAATGAAGTTTTAAAACCCCAGCAAATTCATGAAAATAAATACATAGTGTTAAAATTTGGCGATTTTAAAAGAGTAAAGTTTTATAGATCGTTTTTCAATTTTCTTAATAAGCAAATATTGTTTCAAAAAATAATGGGTGTTCTTTTTTAAATATTTAAATTTTAAATATAAAAAAATTAAAATTTTAAATATTTTTTAAAAAAATTTTTCAGCAGCCAGAAACTATGACATTTATGCTACAATGGGCCACAATATTTAAATTTATCGTATTGAAAAAATAAGGAGATTAAATACTATTTTGAGAGAGAGAGAGGTTTAAATTTCTTTCATAGTCCCTCATTTTTTTCACTTGACTCAGTCTAATAGAAAAATAGAAAAAAAAAAAAATAGAATAATGAAGATAATTAAAAATTAAGATAAAAAATACATTACATTTCCTCAAAGAATTAGAATAACGTTTTGAATTTGTTAAAAGAATTTTCCATATAAATGGATAATTAAAAATGATTTTTAGAAACTTTGTTCTTATAAAAAATAAACTGATATAATTTAAAATACTTGTAAAATTAAGTTTTTCATAGAAAGAAATTGAATGTTAACTCTACTTAAAATAATGTTATCAACAACTTCTGCAACTTTCGCTTTTACTTAGCTGTTCAAAAAAGCTAGAATTTTCACATTTGTTATTTATTATCTGTTTGACTTTTCAATTTTGAATACTAAAAACATATTCACTGTAATATTAAAAATTTTACATCGATACGATTTTGATATTTACAAAAAAAATATAGAACATAGAGAAAAATTTTAATAAATATATTACAATAATATACAACAAAAATAAAATGTATTGGTGAAAATATTCTCTCTTATTTTATTCTATTAAGAATTAAGTTTCCACAATTTTTTTTATTCCTTTGAATGCAAATTTATTTTAATAATTAAAAGGAGGAAATTTTATTTCTTTTACTTATGAAAAATCTTTTTCACTTTTTTTATTCTTTTTATTTTAATTATTTCTGTTTAAATCATCATTCATAATACTTTTTTATGATATGCACATAAAATTCTAGTATTTCTAGAAAAATAGTTAATAACTTAAGAAAACATAAAATTCTTCGATTGCTTTCTAAATTTATTTAATCTTATCGAACAATGTTATATAAAGAAAAACTATGCTTCATAGCCATAAAAAATGAACATATATTTAAAATAACATTTATTAAAAAATTATAGAATTTTCTTAAATGGATAAAAATAATATTAAATATAATTAATCAAGTTCATCATATTATTTAGTGAAAATAGAGAATGTAACATGAATCACCATTTCAATACTAAAAAATGTCATTAATAAAATACTCTTCTAATTAATTAAGTATTTTTCTTATATTTCTAATAAATAAATATCATCAAGAAATCATACATGGAAAATCTCAAATATATATTTTTTGCATTGTAATTAGTCTATTTAAATTCTACTTTTTAAAGCAATAGAGATTCCAAAATAATCTTTGCAATAAATATAACCATAAAAAATAATATATCTGTATTAAAAATTAATACGCTAATACATAAACTAAACACTAATAAAAATCTAAATAGAACATAAAAACACACAAAAATATATAATAAAAATATATATAATATTATATATTTATGTGTTACTATATACGATATATTTGTTATACGATATATGTTTTTATATACGATATAAAAACACTAATAACAAGATATAAAACACTAACACTAACGATATAATAACATTATTTAAAAATGTAAATCTAAATATAAAGTCATAAAAATTGATTATCAAAATAATAAAGCAAATAATAAAAAATAATCTTTATTCTGCTTTTTAGTATCTAAGTTATGAATTAAAAATATTTGATAAGATTAATATACATATATATATATATATATATATTTGAAAATTAATGGTTTTACTAAATAATATTTTAATAGTATGTTGCATCATTTACAGAATTAAAAATTCGTGCAATAATTGTTAAAATAAAATTTGTTAGAAGTAAACAAGATTAAAAACATTGATCATAACTATACTTATATTCTAAATATAGTTTTCACAATTTAATAAATTTCTTGTAATTCAATAATATTTTTTGAACAAATTGTGAAAAAATTAAAAAAAGCATAAACATTTTATCTAAAATTGATTTTAAAAATTTTAATAAAATAAAAGTACAAATAAAAATGTTAATACTAAAAAACACAATACAAATCAAATAATAATACAAATAAAAAAATAAATAAACAAATCAAAATAAAATAAAAATAAAAATAAAAATATACAAATAAAAAAAAAAAATTAATAAACAAATAAAAATAAAATAAAATAAAAATTAAAATATACAATACAAATAAATATGAAATATGAAAAAAAAATAATATAAATCAAAATACAAATTAAATAAAAATACAAATACAAATGACAAAAAAATAATAATTAATAAAAAATAAAATTACAAGTCAAAATATTTAAAAAAATGTTTATTTTCTTAAAATTAAATAAAATTAACAACAGTATTAAATTTTTTATAATTTTAATCACAAAAAATGTCCTAGAGACATTTCAAACAACAAATAAAAGTTTTATTTAGAAACAGTTGCAATTTAAAAAAATTTCCAATTTTATTTTTTTAGTTTTTCATCCTGTGTAAATTTGAAAATCTATTTTCTTTAATTTTCTTTATGAGAAGTAATTAAACATTATAAAATAAAACATAATAAAATTATCCAAAAAAAAAAAAAAAAAAAAAAAAAAAAAAAATAAAAAAAAAAAAAAAAAAAATACAACTTACACCAAAGTTTAGTAGGAAAAAATAAATAATTTTTTATTACTCACTGGAAAAAAATTAAGAAATATTTCATTACAGCGATGCAACCCAGTTGACCTACTTCCCAAACTAAATCGAAGGCTTAAAACTTTGGAATCAAACTTTTCCCACTTCTTAAAATACCCTTTACTAATCAATTACAATTTATTGCTATCTCCCAATTAAATCTGAGCGCTCTATTTTTACGAGATTTGTCTATAAATAAACTTTTTATCACAGTGATGACTCACTTTTTAAGACTTTACAAATAACAAAATACAAGTTAACCTACCTGTGAACAATGACAGAAAGAGAACCGATGGAGTTTCTCTGCGAAGAAGTGGCAACAGCTCACGAAGAACATCCGAGTTTGTTAAAGAAACAGACGACTATGTATCTTCTCTGCGCTTCCATAGTTCGAATTCATTCGAACGACACCTGAAAGTTGCTTTTTCCGCAGAGTGAGTCTTCGCGCTGTAAAACCCGTTTTACAGAGACGATTGCTGTCAATAGGGGCTACAAAAAAAGCAAACTTAAGTTTAATAAGGAAGTGTAGTTAAGCGGCAGATGTATGTTTCCGTGAACTTTGAATAGACTGGGGAGGACCTGAGAGGGCTGTTCGAACTATTCCAGCATCGGCGCATGCGCACAAGACCCGCACGCGCTTTAATGACGGCGTAAGTTATCGATCCGTGAGGGTCGCACAGGGATAGGGCGAGTCAATTGTATCGCGGGTATGAATCGCAGTAGTACAGCTTTTGTGGAAAGTAAACTTTTGGAGCAGCATTTCCATCTGAGCGTGGGTAGTTTGGGAAGGGGAAGAGGGGGGTTCTGATCTCTACGTGTTGTTCCTGGTGCGCGTGGTGGGGAGGGGGGTTTGAGTTTAGGAGATATTCTCTGGTACTCAGGTGATGAATTTAGTAAGGTGGAAATAATTGTCTACAACTTGGAAGTTGTAGGATTTTCTATTACTTCTCCTAGAATGCCACTGGGACTAATCTGTTGCTTTTAAATTATTCATTGGAAGTTCTTGATGAAAAGTTTAAGAATCGCTTATTACCGTATATGGGATTTTTGAGCAGCGGATTGTTGGCATTATTTATAATGAGAGAAGTCTAAGAAGTACATTATACATAGAAGCTTTCGATGATAAATAATGTATTAATTTGTTTTTAAGATAAGTTAAAGCTACTTATTTGTTAGTTTCAAAGCAAGATCTGTTTCAACAAGAACTTTATCACAACAACAAAGTAACCATATAATCATAAATTTCCCTTACTTAATAATTATTTAGAAATAGGAGAAATTTTAATTCTGTTATTTAAATTAAGATGAGATGAGAAATTTATTAAGTTTAAAATAATAATCTGCAATTAAAATAATGTGCGAAAAGCGTTTAATTTTCTCCCTCCAAAATCTTTTTCTTACTACATATAAAGTAAGATTATATACCAAATAACTAAAATAACTAAAACTAACAAATTTCTTAGATATGAATTTTATAATGGAGAATTTTCCCACTTAATTTAAATTTTTCTTTTGCTTACACGTTTAAATAAGAAAAGTGACGATATGACTTTGTTACTCGGATAATGAATTTAGTAAGGTAGAATAAATGACATACACTGAGAAAATTTGAATGACATCACTCTATTATTTACAGAAGAGTATAACTGAAACTTTTTTTTTTTTTTGCTTTAAAATTGTTTATTCAATGTTCTCAACGGAAAGTTTATGAATATAGTTATCATTATTAATTTTTAACAATTAAAAATTCTGAGAATTAATTTTAATTTTAATTTTGTTGACACGATTGAATAAGATAAGAGTTGATATGACTATTACTCAGATGATAAATTTAGTAAGGTGGAAAAAATAGTTTACTGTGAAGAAATATGAATGACATCACCTTGTTTTTTACAGCTCAGTGTAACTGAAACTTAAGTTTTGCTTTTAAATTGTTTGTTCAAAGTTCTGGATGGAAAGTTTATGAACCGAGTTACCATTATTAATTTTGGACTATTAAGAATTTTCACAATTAATTTATATTTTATTTTTGCTTACGGGATTGAATAAGAAAAGAGTAGACATGGCTCTATTAATCGGATGATAAATTTAGTAAGGTGGAAAAAATAGTTTTTCAGTAAAAAAATTTGAATGGCATCTCCCTGTTATTTCCATCCCCCCCAAAAAAATATCCCTTTGAAATTAGATTGCATAAATTAATAATAATTTTTCAGCTTAATTTTTGAATAAAGCGAAGTATAATTTTTTCACACTGAAAAGCACAATATCAGTGTTAAATAGAAAAAAAAAGTATATATTTTTTTTACAGAACAATATATTTTTTAAGCGGGCCAGAATGGCCAGTGGCTAGCGATCTGGCGCTCGGTACCACAGGTTTCGGGTTCGAGACCCGGCGGTGCCATGGATGTTTGTAGTGGTTCGGAATCCACTTTAAACCGTAGGTCCCGGTCTAACAGGATCGAGACCAAGCTGTCTAAGTGTTTGCCAGCTGCATTAGAAAGTAAAAAAAAATATTTTTTAAGCCATATATTTATTATTCCCATTAATTAATCAAAATAAAATACTATACATGTAAAAGTACCAAAGTAATTATGACTTAAGGCTTTAACAAGTGATGAATTTAGTGAGGTAGAAATACACATCTACACGGAGAAATTTGATATATACTGGCGTTTTCAATCCAGTGCATTTGGAACTAACCGGCGACAAACATGAATGATGGTGAACTGTATTAAATTGGTGAGGAATTTATTAAAGTAGAAATAATCTCTCGTGGCGAGAGTTTTGGGATTTGGTCGCTCAGTTGTTTTCCGTTTACTGCAACAGGGACTCATCTATTGATCTTAAACTATTCAGGATGTTCTTGGTGAAAAGTTTACAAATCAGCTATTCCTATTCACTTCATATTTGACCAATGAGCGGAAGTCTGTTTTAAAGTTCTCTAACTTGATATTAGTATAAATATTGGTATTATAGAACAAAAGAAAATTTGTAGACAAAACGTTTCTTAAAATAAATGTTGTTAAATAATAAAAAAGCCTATCAAAATTATGAATTATCTTAATGATATTATTTAATTATTAAAACTGGAGGAATTTAAAAAAAAGTTAGAATTTCCATATTAAATTAAAATAATAGATAATGCTATTTCTCCTTTAGTGTATACAGAACTAATATTTTCCCCACGGGAAGAGTTGTGGAATTCCGTTTCAGGAGATAGGAATGCATATTCTTTAACAATTACATAATAACAACCTACTACTTAAATTTGACAGCAGATAAGCAGTATCTTGGATATTTATATTACATGCAATTAGTGTTTTCTACTAATGAGAACAACCTGTCACTCAGATCTGATATCAGATATTCAGTGTCATGAATAATGAGACCTCATAAAATTAGCGATTGTCTGTGCGACCTTCACAGGTCGAAACAATTACAGGTGGAATATGGACTATACCATGACTTTTTGTATCGTGATTGGTCATAGACAATGGGCTGAGAAAGTGTCTACTCTAATGAGAAGTGAGGAAAGCCCCCTTGACGGATTTTTTTAAAGGGAGGGTTTTGTTGGAGAAGAGAGGGAGTTACGCGATGAGTCAATAAGAAGTGTTGTCTTTTTCTCTGAAGTGACAGAACAGGTTGGAGTTTCCGTTCGTTTCCAAAGTGAGCCCCTTGTAGTTTTGTGTATCATGCCGTATGATAATTAAGGATGTTAGATTCGTCAGTCATGCAGGTAGATTCGTCATAGACTGGAGAACTCTGAAAATCTCTTCCCTAGAGAATCAAATTTAATTCTTTATTTTTAATTTTTTTATAAATAATTTATAGTAGTCAAAGTTCTGTATTTGTATACGTATATATAGTGCTTGTAGATAAAAATTAAAGTGTTACTATGAACCTGAAAGCGGCCCTCTTCTTGAAGCCATTATAGGTCTAGTATATATATTATAGGTCTAGAACATTTCACCCCAAATACGAATAATTTACCACTGAGTTTCAACAATGGGTGAAAGGATTATTCAAATCCATCGAAATTTAAAGCGTCATTTAAGGTTTATAACATATTTTTTTACGTATTTGCGTAGTTTTATAACATATTATACGTATTTGCCTCGGAATGATGGCATATATTTGAAGATAAGAATTTCTGACCAAAATGCAAAAAAAAAAAAAAAAAAAAAACCCTATTTTATTTAATATATTTTTTTTATGTTTTTTCCTACAAGAGAGCTGTGCTCATAAAGATTTTCGAATTTCTTACTACTTTTGTTTTTAATCTCTGCTCTGAAAAAGTTTTACTTTTAAATTAGAAAAAAATCATAAACTTTAATTTGTATAAAACAATAATGTATTTCTAAAATTCGCTAACGTTTAAAAGTTGAATATGTTTAGCAATATCAGTAAAATAAAAACAAGTTATAGTTAGAATACTATAACATTCCTAATACTATAACAAGAAACGGCTGTATTTGAGTTAACAAAAAATTAATTTCATGCAATATACACATACTACACATTAAAAAAATATGTAGTATTTCGTGAATACTACATAACATATATGTAATATGTTAAGTAGTTATATATTAATATGTTATATTAATTGTATGCATGTATATTATATTAAATATATACATATGTTTATATATTTAATATAACATATATATATATTTAAATATACGTATATGTTAAAAATATGTATATTTCTTAATATATAAATATAACAAATATAACAACAAATTTATGCTATATAATTTATGTTATATAGCATATATAACAAATATTTCTGATGACATTTTGAAAAGAACAAATATGATGTTTCAAATTAATTTTTAATGTATTATTTAAAAAAAAAATAATTTCTCGTTGTCGATCCTTTTAAATTCACTAATAAAATATTTTGACACATATTTAAATAAATTCCAGAAGGTTATTTAGTTAATTATCCCTCTAAGACATTTTTGTACATGTTAAAACAGATTTTCTGTAAGATATTCTTTTTTTAATTGTTCTTTATGGATTTAATGTATTGATTTAAAGTTCTTTTTATGTTTATTTTTTAAAAGCAATCTATTTTTCTTATCAAATTTATTTCATATTATCAAACATTTTTGAAAGGATTAAATAAACGAGTTCAAAATTGTAACGTCAAATGATACTAGACGGAAGTTAAGTGAATGCAATTAAAAATTTATTGCAAAAATGTGTAGCTGTATTATTATGTATAACATATATATAATGTCTATTAAGAATACGTCTAATAAATCAATTCATGCTTACAAGAAACAGTTACATTTGTGTTAACAAGGACTTAATTTCAAGTAATATACATATATTGCATATTTGTAAAAGAACATAGAGATATATAGAATATATTTCCTGGAAAATAATGCCAAAAATAAATATACCTATTTAGAATACGTTTAATAAATACACAAAATTCATGCTTACAAAAAAAACCTTTATATTGTGTTAACAAGAAGTTAATTTCATGTAATATACATATTCTACATATGTGTAAAACCCTAGAAATAAATATATTTTTCTATATAAATACATACACTACATATTTGTAAAAAACATAGATGTAAAGATTATATTTCCTGGCAAATTATGCCAAAAACTGTATTTTTTGTAAATAAATATGCCTATGTCTAATAAATGAACAAAATTCATATATTTACAAGAAACCGATATATTTGTGTTTAGAAAAGTTAATTTCATGTAATTATTATAGATATTTATATTTATTTACAAAAATACATTTTTTGGCATAATTTGCTAGGAAATATATTCTATATAGCTCTATGTTTTTTTTTACACATATGTAGCATATGTATATTACATGAAATTAATTTCTTGTTAATACAAATATAAAAGTTTCTTGTAAGCATGAATTTTGTTTATTTATTAGACATATTATGTATATTTTTTACATATTTGTAAAAAAAACCCGTAGATATAAATAATATATTTCCTTTCAAATTATGCCAATATATGTATCCTGCATAAATAACTATGTCTATTTGGAATACGTCCAATAAATAAATTCATGCTTACAAGAAACCGTTACATTTGTAATAACAAGAAGTTAATTTCATATAATGTAAATAAATTTGAATAGAAATTAAATAATTTTGTGACATTAACTACAAAATTATTCGTTCATTACGACATTAAGTTAATATCTGAATTTCTGAAAAGCCACGATATTGATCTATCTTATATAATCTGCAAAGAATGTTGAAATTCTAAGCATATTTAATCGCTTTTAATTGAATCACTTGATAAAATAACACAAAATGCTTTGAAATAACTAATATTGCCCCTGATGTAATACAAATTTCAACATGATTATCAGCTGCATTTAATATTAGTTTCTAGAAAATTTCAATGACAACTGCATAATTTTCAAATTATCCTGCTAATGATATAACTGTTCAGTAAGTGATTTTCAGTTTTAAATAGCTTATTAGAATTTAGAAGCGATTCTTGAAATAGATTCATTGACTATCATTAAATTTCCTTTTAAATGTAAGGAATTAAATGCATAGAGATTCATTTTTGAAACATTTTTCAAATGGAAAATATTTTCATAATTAAAGGAAAAATTATTATTATATTTTTCTTTTAGGAAAAAATTGCTAGATTTATAATTCTATCAATTCCTATATTATTTATTTTTTATATAATAGAAAAATAATTATTATATTTAATAATATTATTAAATATAATTTATTTTTATTTATAGTATTATTTTATAAATTATTATTTTTAATTTTATTATAATAAAATAATTTTTTAAATCATAATAAAATAAAAAAAATAATAATTATTTTATTTTTTTATTTATATTTTTTGCAGATATTCGTTTTATTTATTTATTATATTTTTTATTATTTTAATTTCATTTACTTTCTTTTATTTTATTATTTAATTTAATATATATATTATATTATTTATTTTTTATTTGAAGAGTGGAATTTTTCAAAGTTAAAAAAATATAATTTAATTTTTGTTTGAATTATTTTTTCATCTCCCGTTAAAAAAGACAGAAAAAATTCATCAAATAATAATAATGTCACACATATATTTTCGCCTCAATTATTATAAAAAAATTAAAATACGAACTTCGTCTCTAATTTAAAACATTAATTGAAATGTATATTTCGTTTTTTAATTAACAAATACTGAATATATATTCTTCAAATCAAAATCACTTTAAATCCTAAATTTTAGTGTTATACTATTTACAGAGCAGTATTATCACGAAGAATAAACTATTATCGATTTATGTTAATTTATATATATCATGGAAAAAGTTAAACTAGATATTTAAAAAAAAAAGAAAATTTCTGAAAAATATTTTTACTTGTGTTAAAATAATATTAAAATTTGTATTTCCACGGTAAATTTAAAAAAATACTTTTTAATGCACAGATAAGATAATTTTCATATATTATTTTCACAGATAATGATAATTTTTCATGTACTATATCATGTATTTTTTCAAGAAAAAAAATTAACAAGTATTTATAAATATGTGGACGTAGGAATCAGCGATACTATTTTAATGAAATGCATTATTTGAAACTAAAACAATTTTGAACTCTTACATTAAACACTCTCTTTAATTAAACTCTCTCTCAACTCTTAAATTATTAAAATAAATTAGCAATCTAAATGAATAAAACCGTTTTAAAATAAAACAAGTAATATAAAAATTTTTTTTTAAAGTCAATTCCTACTTTTTTTCACTCTATTGCAGAAAGTCCTTTATAAATAATTCTCATTCATTTTCTTTTATTTTTGTCTGGCGCCATCTACTGGTAGATATATACAACTTAAATCTGAAAAAAACTAAAATAAATTATTTAAATTTAATTCATGAATTAATATTTGAAAAAACTGTATTAACATCCAGTGTCATCCACTACAAGTTCAAAAAAATGTATTTGAACTTGAGTGGATGAATAACAAGTATTTTATGAACGATTGAAAATTTGAACAATTATATATAGGGAGAGTGTGAGCTAATAGAAGCAATTGAAAAATAGGTTTTGGTAATCAAATAGTTTAACAGGAATAATTTTTAAAGTACTGTTATTGAGTTGAGTGATATGATTACAAACTATCCTTTGTCGAATTCATATACATCCTTGCATTTCCTTATGATGCAACTGTACGAACAACTACTTGACAAAGAATGTCCGCAGAAATGTGTTTATCTCCTCGATACTTAGCTCTTCTATTTTATTGTCCAACTTTATTTACAAGACACACTGAGTGATATTATTGATTTAGTTGATAATTGAATATTAACATATTACATTATAGTTGTTTTTATTTCTTGAATATTTAAATAGTTTGAAATATGTTTCCAAAAAACTAGTTTAGTTTAATAATTTGGCATTTTAGTTACTACTGATTATGATAAACTAGCAGCTGTTTTTTTTCGAACACGTTTTACAAATTACTTCCAATGCAATTATAGAAATGACACCATTTATAAATTGATTTAAGCACAACTTTTTGAATTAGGTAGTAATTAGCGCTGCCTTTATTTCATTACTAAATCTCTGATTTTACCAGTAATTACTAATTATGCCAATAATATAAATACATAAGAATAACTAAATAAATAACTAAAATAAATACGACTGAAAATAACGTGACAGTAGAGAATTTATCTTATGCTTTAGTTAGTCTTTTATCGGTTATTTGGTTATTTTCTACTAGCAATAAATTAATTATTTATGAATGATATATATATATTCTACTTAATTGTTATATGTTTGGAATAGCGTAAATTAAAATCTGAATTTGCAAATTCTAAATATTTTCTCCTTTTTGTTTCATTTTAAGGTATTTTTTTCGCTATAATAAAACTACTCAACTTTCGAAAAAAAAAATAAAATGAGTAACTTACGGAAGTTGAGATGGAAGAAAAGCAACAAAAACTTTTGTGAAAGGAGGTAAGGCACAACAAAAGTCAAACACTAATAAGTGTAAAAAATATGCAGCTTGTACGATATATATATATATATATATATATATATATATATATATATATATATATATATATATATATATAGTTTTTTTTAACGAAAAAACCTTAAAATGAAACAAAAAGAAGAAAATATTTAGAATTTGAAAATTCAGATTTTAATTTGCTGTATTCAAAACATATAGTAATTAAGAAGAAATTGGAAAACTTTCGATTTTTATGCTTTATTCGTCATCATCATCATGAATGGCGCAACAGACCGATGGTAGGCCAAGGCCGCCTACCTATTGGTAGATTTTGAGACAGGAGATGTTTTTTTTTTTAAGGAGTAGGGCTTTCAGCCTACCTTCAACGATCATATCAGACCGCGACCTACGGTTTAAAGAGGATTCCGAACTGTCGTATAGTCTTGCATTTTATATTGGCCCTACATTTTATATAGGCCTACATAGTTTGTAAGAAACAGAAATTAATGTATCATTTTATTTAACTTTTTATTTGACAATTTTAACTTTGGTTAAGACAAAATCTTTTTTCAGCAAATATAATTTCAACTTCAAAATAATTTAATAACATGCTTTTAACAATAAAAACTCTTTTTATAAGAGCAATGGCTCTATTTTGTATTCTGTACCAAGCACTTCAGTTATAAAAGTTTATAAGTCTATTTAACATATTATTTTATTCAACTATTTAATACATATTTATGCAAAGCATGAATGCATATAATATTTTTATTTTTTCCACTGCAACATAAAACTAATAATGGGGTTTTCCCATAATACTTTCATAAGCAGAAAAAATTTGTATCTGCATTTCGTTGAAACTGTTGATTTACATTTGAATAAATTTATGTTTATCTCATTTCGTATTATAAGTTAAAATTCTTAACGCTGTATAAAAATATAATTTTTGTTGAAATGCTTTCGGAATTGTTAAACAGCGTTATTTATTATAGAAAATAATGGCAAATTCACATTTTCATTATTAATACATATATATATATATATATATTCGTAAAATAGAATTTGAAGGCTCTTTTTATTGCAAGTGGATTCCTGCGAGTAGTTGTATTTTAAATTTTCGGTTATATATTATAATTTTAATAACGTGACTATTTCTTTACGTTTTTCAATTTTTCATGGTCTATAACAAAATAGTTTTTTCTTTCTTTCTTGAGACCCTAATATTTATATTTTTAAAATTTCGATGATTAACTGTAAAAAATAGTAAAATTTAATAAAAATAAACTTATATGCGTGAAAATAAAAATGACAAAAATTAATAAATAAATGAATAAAATTGTAATATATATTTTTACAGAGCATTGCATTTTGATTTATATCAATCCTTTATAATTTCTTCATTTACAACATTTTAGTGTATGTATATATATATATATATATATATATATATATATATATATATTTGTTGTTGTTGTTTTCGTATCCCTCATGGAAGGAGGAAAGGAGGGGGGGGACAGCTTCTGTTTCGATAGATCACCCTTAGCCATAAGTCTGACTTCTGCTCCGTGCTGCTGAAGGAGGGCAGTGCCTTCTGGGAGGACTTTTAGGGGGAACTACCCCGCATTTGTGCATCGTATGGGATAAAACCCGGAAAAAGCCCACCAGGTAGTCCAAAATTCCAGTGCTTAGGATAGAGAGGGACACGATAAATCTGTAGATCAGAGCATCTTTCCATTAGACTCGAAATGTGAAATGTTTTCATCCCACTTGGTAGATAATAACATCTAGACCAAGTCCCCGAACCCGTGCGATCTCATGGGAGGATAGAAAGGTGGCAACTCCTGTTGTGATGGAGCACCCGTAGATAGAAGTCTGACTTCTGCTCCATCTCCCTGAAGAAGGAGAGCAGTGCCTTCCAGGAAGACTTTTAGGGGAAACTATTAAGGAATCATATGGAAGAAAACCGTAAAACTCCTACCAGATAGTAGGATTATAGAGGCAAGATGACGAACAACCCAAATAATATCAAATTTCCTCGTGTTTTGAAACGGTGTTTGCAACAAAGCCGCCAGTAATGAGCCGCCGCCAACATTAGCCTCCGCCCTAATGCTCACTGGTGGTGCACATTGCCATTGAGCCACGAGTCAATAATAATAATTTTACACATACATATATAAAAATACACACACACACATATATATATATACAAATAATATTTATATATATGTGTGTGTGTGTGTGTTTGTGTACAGTTTCTGTTCTTTAATCTGGCAGGTTTGAGACTATGGCCGTTCTAGAATGATGATTTTGCTGGATTATATACTTTTAATGACTTTACCAAAGAAAAATGGCCTTAGATAAAAATTTAAACAATTGAAACATGCACTTAATTAATGTGTTTACGCACTTTCTGAAGTGTAGGCAATATAAGTATGACAAAGTATTTCTTCCTTCTAGCAACCCCCCCCAAAAAATCATAT
This sequence comes from Caerostris darwini, assembly GCA_021605075.1. Lineage (NCBI taxonomy): Eukaryota > Metazoa > Arthropoda > Arachnida > Araneae > Araneidae > Caerostris > Caerostris darwini. The sequence goes on from BPLQ01010207.1 coordinate 14,593, forward strand.
ATTAAATAATAATTTTATTTAATATTCTTTGTACACATGAAAAACCCAACGCATAAAAGAAAATCAGTACAGTAAAACAATAGTTAAAACAAGTTGTGGCAAGTTACTTTATAGCATGAAAAATATACACATGATTTCGACCTATTGTTTAAAAAGGCACCATACTGCATTGCTTCCTTGATTTGGACCTCTTCTTCAAAAAATCTATGATGTTTTGAAATAAAATGGTTTTGATTTTATCTTTATCTTTTGGTTCTTACCATTAGTTTGGTTCGTGGGTTTAGTTTCGTTTGGTTTTATCTTTAATTGTTTGGTTTTGATTTGATTGCATCTTTAATTATTTGGTTTAGATTTTGTCTTATCTTCAATTGTTAGTATTTGATTTGGTTTTATCTTTAATTGTTTGGATTTGTTTTGTTTTTCTTAATTGTTTTGTTTTGATTTTGTTTTATGTTTAATTTATTGATTTTGATTTGGTTTTATCTTTAATTGATTGGTTCTGAATTGGTTTTCTCTTTAATTTTTTTTGGTTTTGATTTGGTTTTCTTTAAGTGATTGCTTGGTTTTGATTTGTTTTTTTTATCTTTAATTACTTTATTTTGGTTTGGTTTAAACTTTAATTGCCTGGTATTGATTTGGTTTTATCTTTAATTGCTTGATTTTAATTCGATTTTATCTTTATATTATATAGTTTTCCCTAACAAAAAGGTTCATGCATCCTAAAAGTTTGAGAAGAACTGCGTATAGCAATCCAGTGCATTTTGAAAGAACACCAGTCACTACATTCCGCCCCTTTGATGACCTTGAAAGAAACGCCGCGGATTTACCGTCCCGTAAGGGCCACCCCCGCGTTGACTCACTCGGACACCTGCCCTTTCCTTCCCCCCCAGCCCTTCACTTTCGTCACGTGATTAACCACAAAGGGGAAAAAAAGTGAGAGTTTCGTAAAGCGAGGGGAGATCTCAGCCACTAAAATAATTGAGTCATCTTAAACAAAGAAGTTTGCTAAAAAAATAATTTCAGACATGCGTTATAGTAGTTTTATAATAATTTATGTAAAATATATATATATATATATATATTTATATTTTATTATATTTTTATTTATTTATTTATATTTTATTATATTTATATTCAATTATTTATATTTAGTTATTTATATTTTATTATATTTATATTTATTTATTTATATATTTATATTTTTCTATATTTGCATTTATGTACAAAAGATTCTGCCCATTTAAAGATTATTTAAAATATAAAGCTTCCTCAGATACAGAATTTTTTTTATGATTTTATATTTTTTAATTATTTTATTTCACTTTATTAAATATTATTTTATTATTATTATTATTGTTATTTTTTAATTATTTTATATTGTTTATTTTTTACTATTTATATTCCGAAGTAATGCGCTAATTGTGTTGCTAAGAAAATATTTAAATTTCTTAAATCGATACAACTTTATTTGTAAATGCATATAAATTATGTTTAATTGGAATCACAATTTAACTAAAACATTAGTTTAGAAGAAAAGTATTTAGTAAAGTAGCAGATCTTTACACAGTAACCTTTTATAATTTTCTGAAGCTTTAAACCATTCATAATATTTCACAATTATTTAGAGAACAGGCCATTTTCTTTCCAAAATTCTTAAATTTTCTACTAATATCTTCGTGAAACTAGCGTTCTGACGCTCGGTGCCACAAGTTGCGGGTTCGAGTCCCGGCGGTACGCTTATGTCTCATTGTTTTCTTTTTCCTTGTGTGTGTTTTAAATTGTTTTGATCTCGTAAGAGTTTGTCATTTTCTCTTGCCATTGGAAATAAACAAAAAATAAAAAATATTTTAAAAAGTGATTCGGACTTTTTCCCTAAGTTTTAACTAAGAAAAGTTTTATTTCCAGAAGAGCTTTTAGCTTATTTTGTTCTATAAGGACTGTACTTATGGTCTGGGTTGTAGTTATTGACTTTCAAGATAATGACTGTTCTTATTATTATCGTGAGTGAGTTATTATCATTATCGTGAATGTTCTTATCATTGTTCATAACGGTTTATGAATTCACAATAGCTTCTTTAAAATCGATTATGTTTATGGCACAGAATCGTATTGAAGGCCATGCTACCTAGTTGGAATTTTCCAGGTTTTGCTTAATGCGACACATAAATAATGAACAGTCAGTTATCTCCGTGAAAATATTTCTGTAACAGACTATATTCTCTCTTTTATTTCTGATGCTTTTAGCATCATTGATAAGCAAATCAATCGGGAGGAATGTGCAAACCCTCTAGTTGTGCCCACATTTGAATGTGTAAGTTGTGAGCTTCGTAGTACTCCTTACGAGCATTTCAGTGTGACCTGAAAAAACAAAACTTTTTATTTCCCCAGTACATTGGGAGATACTAAACTCTTTGATGCATAACCTAAAGCTGGCATTACCAGGAGAGAAAATTTGGTTTCCCCGAGCTTTTTCATATATTTTTTTATCCATCAATACTGTAACAAACTGGTTTGCAGAGCGTCTCTCCCTGACGCTCATGGTTCATGCATTCAAATGTGTACGATGATTCAGATACCATTCTTGAACACTTTCGTTCCATACTATGGTGTAAAAATATAGATGCGTAGTAATCGTCCTGTTGTTCTAATGCAACTGGCAATACAGAGACAGTTAATCTTTATGCCATAAAGCAAGGGATGCACTGCTATTACTCATTTAGCACAACCCAGGGAGCACTTGTACCGTGAAGATATATTACGGACGCGAGTAACACTACCCCAAAACGCTCTAATATCCTATTAGACAGGTAACTACGGTTTAAAGTAGATACCGAACCTCTACAAGCATCCATGACTCCACCGGAGCTCACCCGAAACCTGTGGTACCGAGTGCCAGAGCGCGTAGTAATTGTCCTGTGTTAACCCTGTTGCATGTCTTTTCTGTATTCCCCATTGTCCTGATTGCTCGCCTGTCAATTATCTGTTCGTCTGTTCTGTATGTCCTTTATTCGTGTAAGCATCCTTGGTAGAGTTGAATCTGCTAAATTGCTGACTCTGGTTACGAATAGCATAGAACAAAATAATCATTATTTAAAAACAGCAACGAAATATATATTTACCTTATACTGGTTGCATCAAAGTTTTTTCTTTCTATCTTGCTCACATTGTGTTCCGAAAATTGATTTGTGCTATACATATATATATATATATATATATGTATATATATATATGTATGCATGTAAACTTCTCCTTTTCTCCTGCATCCATTTAAATCGATTTCCATCAAACAGAGAGGATGCAGAGCTCATCCTTTTTATGGAGTGTCTTTTTATGACGCTCAGAGAAACAAATACCGATGCATCCGTACAAAAAGAAGTAGCAAAAAGAAAAGAGAAATAATGCATTTGATACATGGAATAAGAAAGGCATACATATGTATATATATTCACTTTGAATTGGAAATATACAGGCTGATACGAAGGAACACTTAACTAGACTTGTTTTTCTTTGAGCAAATTGACAAAGATAATGAGTAGTTTTACAATTGAAGGAAATTTAAATCATAAGACATGATGAGACTTCATTAGTTCGAGACATCATTAGTAAGATGTCAGATAGAAATCTTTTTTAGATTTATTTCCTTATTGAATAACTGAATAATCTGACGCTAGTTATGAATTTATTTGAAAGTAATTAGATATTTTGAGTTATGGCAAGGCTCAAATATTCTAAGCATTCATCATAAATTGTAATCATTGAGCTTTTTAACAAGAATAATTTTGTATATCAGGTTTGTAAATAGTATATATATATATATATATTCGTTTTTAAACCAGGTAAATGTAAATTATATACTATATAATTTACATTATAAATTAACCAAATTATCTCGTAATGATAATAACAATAATAAATCATTTCACTAACATCAATGGCGCAACAGCCCCATGGTGGAACTCAAAACCTGTGGCACCGAGCCCTAGTCACTCGGCCATCAGGCTTCAATAAATAATTTCATCATCAGTAGCGGCGCAACATCCCCATGATGGGCCAAGGCCGTCTACCTATTGGCAGATTTCGAGACAGGAGATGTTTTATTTTTTACGGGGTAAGGCTGTCAGCCCTACATCCAACGCTCTGCGATCCTATTAGACCGGGATCTACGGTTTAAAGTGGATTACAAACCCCTACAAACATTCGTGACATCGCTGGGGCTCGAACCCGAAACCTGGGACACCGACAGCCAGAATGTCAGTTACACTGCCATCAGGCTCCATTAAATCATTTAGTGTTCAAAAATATATATTTAAGATTGGATGATGATAATTAAACCTTTGGAGGCCTTTTCAATTTCGCCACATCCTCACTGCAACAATAATAAATAGTTTAGTGTTTAAAACTTAAGTTAAATATTCGATGATTAAATATTTGTTGTCGTTTACAAATTCATCATGCCATTATTGAAAGCATAATAATATTTTTTTAGTATTCAAAAATAATATTCGATATTGGAGATAATGATAATTAAATATCTGACGGCCTTCATAAATTCTCTATGTCACTTCCGTAACAATAACAATAAATTGTTTAAGTTTCAAAAGTTATAAGATGATGATAATTAAGCAACTTATTTAATTTATATATTTTAATACATGAAGTCTCAGAAATCCTCTGCTATGCATGAATTTTCTTTAATACTAGGTAGACTAGAACATACGTAATATAAACCCCAAAATCAAAAAAATAATAATAATTTGTATTAATTTGTTTATAAACATTAAGTATAGAAAGTTATAAAAGCATATAAAAATGAAAGATTTAAAATGATAGAGTCAGTTTTTGACCACAATCCTTCAACCTTCTCATAAAATTCTTACAAAGTTATTCTAGACAATTTAATTAAATCGGTTAATTAATTAATTACTAATGGATTTACTAATTAAGCTAAATGTATCGTAAAAAACCGTTTACAATAAAAATCGAATTAGCAACTAATTAATCGTGTTAATTAATCTTGTTAATTACTTTTTATTGCAAGTAATTCTCTACATTCTATGTCCAGTGATACCGCTTTTGTGAAATTCCATTGAGAATTAGCAATGCCCATTTTTTTTGGGGGGGCACGGTACAGGAATATAAATGGACAATAAAATTAATTATAGTCATATTTCCATGGGTAATGGCTATTTTATCCCCTAATAGGGATTATTTTGAACCCCCCAAAAAAAATGATCCTGTAAAATTTTAATATGTATAATATTAACACGTTAAAGTTTTACATCTTTACCACCATTTTAATGTACAACTCCGTCCTAAATTTGTACAATTGTACAAATTGTTCTATTGTACTATTGTACTAATGTACAATTCCGTCATAAATTGCATTTGAACAAAAAAAACAAAACTTTAACTCCATTTTCAAACTGTTAAAGTTTTTTTTTTTTTGTTCAAATGCAGCCGGCAAACACTTAGACAGCTTGGTCTTGGATGCTTTAAGGCAAGCGCTGCACAGACGTACTCACTTTGCATTACCCAGGGGGCGCCTGTCACTTGAAGATAAGCCACGGACGCGGAGTAACAACGCCCCCGCAACGCTCTACGATCCTATCAGGACCGGGACCTACGGTTTAAAGTGGATTCCGAATGACCATGGCACCGTCGGGACTCGAACTCGAAACCTGTGGTACCGAGCGCTAGCCACTCGGCCATTCAGGCCCTTGTTAGTTAAAGTTAAAGTTAAGTTACTTCTACCTACGAGTATTCCATCAAGAACAGAAGCTGCATCCCTCTTCCATCCTTGCACGTGGGATACGACAACAATAACATATTCTCCATTTATCCGTCCCTTTGCTAATATATTAATGATAATAAACGCCACCTCCAGTTTTAACACCATTTTAAAAATTTTAAAACCATGTTAAGATACATTTTAATTCCATGCAAAAGTTTTATTGATTTCAGCAGTTTTAGAATCCTATTACATGTATAGTTTTAACATAATCTGACGCTAGTTATGAACTCATTTGAAAGTAATTATATATTCTGAATTATAGCAATCCTTAAAGATTCGAAGCATTCATCAATAATTGTAATCATTGAGCTTTTTAACAAGAACAATTTTGTATATCAAGTTTGTAAATAGTATAGATATATGTATACGTTTTTAAACCAGATAAATGTAAATTATATATTATATAATTTACATTATAAATTAACAAAATTATTGCGTAATGATAATAATAATAATAAATCATTTAATACTAATTCACTAATTTTTTTAAAATTCATTATTTAAATAAAATAATCACTTCTCCCATTGCCTGACATCAGTGGCAACGTGCGCCGCTGGTGAGCATTAGGGTGGAGGTTCAATCCGGTGGTGGCTTTGTTGTAAACACGGTTCAAAAAATGAGAAGACTCAATGGCGTTTGGGATGTTTAGCATCTTGCCTCATTAGTCGGATTACCCGATGAAAGTTTTCCGAGTTTTCTCCCATGTGATACGCAAATCCGGGGTAATTCCCCCTAAAAGTCCTCCAGGAAGGCATTGTCCTCCCTCTTCATCTAAACGGAGCAGAAGTCAGACTTCTACTTACTTGTACTCTATCAGAAGCAGAAGCTACACCCGCGTTCTATTCTTCTATGAGGGATACAACAACGAACTACTCCATTTATCCGTCACGTAGTTAACATTTTAATGATAATAAACACCACCTCAATACGTCGACATCCTCCTCATTTCAGATTTTAGGGAAACCTTGAAAACTCCAACTAAACAATTCAATAATCGATACAGTATTCTTTCTCATAATCTGCATCGAAATAATTTTTTTTCAAACGTGATGTTAAAATATAAATATTTTTTAACCCCCCCCAAAAAAAAATAATTAGACAAATTTATACACATCTTCCTTATAAAAACATTATTTATTTTTTACTTTAGGTTTAGTATTTATCTTCACACATTTTTTTTTGTAAAATTACTTAAAAGAGGTTCTAACATAAAAGTTATATAAAAAAATGAATTAAATTTGCTTCTAATAAAAATATACTACATAAATAAATATACTACTGTATTATTCTTGTAGTGTATTAATTTATTTCTTTTTAAAATTAATTAAGAAACAACTAAAATTAATTTTGTATGTAACTTTTGTGTTAAAAAATTAATTTAAATTGGTTCTTAATAAAAATATACTTCATAAAAAAGTATACTATTACTATATTATTTATGCAGTATGTTAATTTAAGTTTTTTCTTTGAAAAATTAATTAAAAAAAGATTCCAACACAAAAGTTATATAAAAAATTTAGTTAAGTGGTTTCTTATTAAAAATATATTACATAAATAGATATACTACTCCATTATTTATGTAGTGCATTAATTGTTTCTTTGTAAAATTAATTAAGAAACAACTAAAATTAATTTTGTATGTAACTTTTGTGTTAGAATCTCTTTTAATTAATTTCCCCAAAAAAATGTATGATGTTAAATACGAAAACTAAAGAAAAGAAAGTAAATTATGTAATAATAAAGATGTGTATAAATTTAATTATTTTTTGTTTGGTATTATTATTATTTATTATGTAGTTATTTAGTATTATCTTTATTTATGTGGTATATTTGTTATTTATTATGTGTTTTAATATTTATATATATTTAATATGGTATTTTTATATATTTATTATATTAGATATATTTATATATTTAATTATATCTTTTTATCACAAATCCTAAATTAAATATTTCTCTAATTTCTATTTTTTCTAAATAAAAATAACACGCGAACAATGTAGAAATAATTTTTGAGAAAATACTTTTCCAGATCCAGTTGACAGAGCCATTTTATCTCATAATAATTCAACAATGTATAAAAAAATCTAGAAAAGAAAATTACACAAGAAAAAAGTATCTAACTGAAAATATTTCAATTTATATAACAGATAAAAATGAATAATATTGACACTGTTTTTTCAAACTGCATTTTATTATCTAAATAATGTAATATTTGTTAGGTAACTATTATAACAGCACTAAAAGTATTATTTAATTATTTATATTATACTCTTTTAAATAAAATTTTAAAAGTGCTTTTACCTGTTTTTCATAGTAATTATAAAATAATTCTAAATATTCCACTAATCTTTTATGTTATGAAATATTAAAAGCTTTGGTATTTACATTTATTTAATAAAGTAACATAATGGGATTTTTATTAGCCACGAAAATTTTGAGTGAACCTTTTTTGTGGTTAAAGAAATAGAAAATCTTTACGTAGAGAAAAAATACTAAGAATATATTTAGAAAAGTTTTGCGGATAGTATAAAATATTTCAACGTTAATTAAAAAGATAAAATGCAAATTTATGTGTCTGTGTAAGTAGGAGTAAATCTCGGCAATTTTTTTTCCCTCTTTCATCATCATCAGCTATTGGCAGATTTTGTGATAGATATTTTCTTGCTACGGAGTAGGGTTTTCAGCCCTACGCCCAACGATCATATTAGACTGTGACCTACCATTTAAAGTGGATTCCGAACCGCTACAAATATCCATGGCTCCGTCGGGACTCGATCCCGAAACCTGTGGCATCAAAGCACCACAGCGCTAGCAACTCGGCCATCAAGCCACTTTTCACTTTTTACAAGAGAATCTAAAATAAATAAACTTAAATGATAAGCTAAAATAGAGTAATTTAAGGCTATAAGACCATTTTTGTGTACTGGTTTGGTTTAGTTTGTCACTCTACTGTTATTTTGTGCATACTTTGGGCTAATTGAATCAGGACTTACAGTCTAACGTAAATTCCGGACCACTCACAAACATCCATGCCACCGCAGGATTCGAATCTGAAGCCTTTGGTACCAAAGGCCAGAGCGCTAGCCCATTGACCATCAGGCCATCACCATTTTCGTGAAAACAATGAATGACAAAAAATGTCGTTTTAAGGTAAACGACAGGAGGAGAAGGTTGGAACACGTTTATCTCCTAAAATTAGTACTTAACGAAATAATTACGAATGAATCTGCTTAAGGATGTCAAAATCCCAAATGGTGTTTCAGTGCAAGGCCAGAAACAAGGATGTGATGGATGATCGCTGCATCTTGGATGCGCTGGAAAGAACTTACGAAGAAAAGTTAGTGAATTTAATAAGCCATGCATACTGGTTTCGGACTCATTCACGGTATTTGTCCTTTACAGATAAAGTAAAGGACAAATGCAGTAAAATAAAAACAAAAATGTCTTTAATACTGGAATGATTGACACATTTGCTCCAACCATTGGCTGTTATAACGAAAAACAAAAATTTTTTTTAAAGAGTGTAGATTTAATAATGGATGCATAGTTGGAGATTCTATACGAAGAGGCATTTTGAGCTTTCAAAAAATGTTGCATGAGCAGCTATATGGATGACGGTGAGGATGGTTTTGTGTAGGAAGAGGAAATAAATTCTATTACGGGATGCATTGAAAGAGATGATGATGTACATCCAGACATACCAATGAATAACTTTATGGTTGGCAGCAAGGATGATTTTGTGTAGGGAGAGGATATAAATTCTGGAACAGAAAACATTGAAAGAGTGATGTACATTAAAACATCCCAGTGAGTAACTTTATGATTATCAACAAGGAGGATTTTGTGTAGAAAGAGGACATAAATTCTGGAACAGAAATTATTGAAAGTGATGAGAATATGGATTCACACATCCCTATCAGTAACAGTAAATTTGACGAACTATTCAGAAATTAGAATTCTGACATGCTTTTGAAGGATTTATATAAATTTTTTCCCCTTTTTGCATAAAGGTTGCATTCAAAACACCTAAATTAGTGTTTTGTACAATGAGAACAACCTGTTATTCAAATCTGATAGCAGATATTCTGTGTCATGGATAATGAGACCTCATGAAATTAGTGATTGTCTGTGCGACCTTCACCGGTTGAAACAATTGCAGATGGAATATGGAGTAAACCATGAGTTGTTGCATCGTGATGGGTGATAGACCATGGGATGAGAAAATGCCTACTCCATTGAGAAGTGAGGGAAGTCGACAGCTCTTCTTGATGGAATTTCTTAATGAAATGCCTTTTCTTAATCTGAAATGACAGAACATGCCGGAGTTTCCACCTGTTTCCAAAGTGAGAACTTGTGGTTTCGTGTATCACGCCGTGTGATAATTAAAGTTTGCTGCAGACCACGTGTTTGAGATTCGATGTAGGCTCCAGAACTCTGAAAATCTCCAACCTAGGGGTGAACTGCACTTGTGAATCAAATTATCTTTAATTTTCATTTATAATGCAAGTAGAGTTCTGTATATATATAATGTTTGTAAATAAAAATTAAAGTGCTTCCATGAACCTGAAAGTGGCCTTCTTGAAGCCGTTATAGATTTAGTATAGGCCGAGACGTTACAAACTCTATATGCTTTAATATATATATATATGTGTGTGTGTGTGTGTGTGTGTGTGTTGTGTGTATAAAGAACATAACGCATGAGAACAAAAACCTAGAGAGAATAAACAATGAGGGAACTAGAGACACGAATATTTAGCATGAAAAAACTGCTTTCTGTATTCGCTACACGAAAATTGTATAACAAAAACCATCATGGCATTTGCAATATAAAAATTTTAAATTCTTCTCACATTCAAATCTCTTAAAAAAAAAAAAAAAAAAAAAAAAGAAAGAAATTGTTCAAGATCCGAGGAGCGTATAGGCTACAGCTACGAAACTGAAATTTGCGAACATAAATATTCAAAGGCTGAACTGAAAAAAATGCATGAGTTGATCAAAATAAAACACAAAAATTTGTGCGAAATATACATTGATAGCGTGTAGAAATTTTTTTTTGTTCGAATGCAGCTGGCAAACACTTAGACAGTTGTCTTCGATGCCTTAAAGCATGTGCTGCACAGACGTTACTTACTTAGCACTTACCCAGGAGGTACGTATAGCTTGAAGATAAGCTACGGACGCGGAATAGCAGTACACCCGCAACTCTCTACTACCATAAACATCCATGGCACCGCCGGGATTCGAACCCGAAACCTGTGAGCGCTAGAGCGCCAGAGCGTTAGCTACTCGGCCATTCAGGCCCGCATGTGGAAATATTCTGTTCAGGAAATTCTTTAAACCATTATAACTTAGTGAACTCTATAGAAATTAATTATAACATCTTAGGATAACTTTATCAAAGAATACATACCCTCTAAATATTATAAACCATATTATTTTGCTCGGTCAAAGACATATCTAGCGACCTATTCAGATAACATGCAGAGGAATAGAAAATAGAGACAGAATAACCTTCAGTTTAGAACCAGGAAGGTATAGTATTGCAGAAAAAGATACATACATACCTATATATAAATATATATTTTATATAAAATCTTTTCCTCGTCTTTCATAGTAAGAAATATCATTATTTGCAAGATAACCTTATCTTTTTTTATGTCTCTTTATTTTTGTAATCTTTTCGAGATGCTGAATCACTGTTCGTATATATAAAATATAGTCAAATCAAAGTTAACTTTAGCTAGGGTATGCTTTATATTATTTTGATTTGAACTCTGCTATGTTAACTTTTTCAGGGTCGATTTTTTTTTAAAGTTAAGAAAAGATGATTCAGAAACTTGTCCCTAAAGAAATTAAAGTAGACATACTCATAGAATTCGGAAATTGAAAATATTTCATATTTTCTTTAAATAAAACAGGAGATTTATGTGTTGTGCAATATTTTTCTTTTTGTAGATGCATTAAAGCTATATCTCAGTTGTAATACAAATTCATAAAAAAAAAATCCCATCTATTTCTTTTAATTTAATATAAAATACATTTTTTCATAAAACAAATCTACCATAATAAATAAATATTTTATGCAAATTCTTATTTACATTCGTACTCCAAATTTATTGTATATTTTATATACAGCCAAATTTTTGCTGTTGTTGTTTCCATATTTCAAATTTGGTTTCTGAATTTGTTTTAAATGTTTGATTTTAACTTCGATTATTAGATTCTTTTATAAGAATAAATTTGGAAATTCAAATTTCAAAAAACATTTAAAATTTAATCTATGTTTCTATTTGTTTTAACTTTTCTTTAACTTCAATTATTGGTATTTATTTATTTTCAATTATTTATTTAAATAGATTTTTTAATTGAAAATTTTGTTGTTGTTTTCGAATTTAAAATTTAATCTTTTCTTTGTTTTTATGTTTTTGATATTTTTGATCTACAATTATTAAATTTTTTTATAAGGACAGACTTTTGAAATTAAATTTGTATTGTTGTTGTTATTTTCAAATGTCAGCCATTTTGTTATGAGGTTATTAGTAATAGTAGATGAAAAAGATTCAGCATTATAAAGGAGTATAAGAATAGCAATTCAAAATTAAGTTTTGCTGTTGCTCACGTATTTCAAATTTAATCTCTGTTTCTATTTGCTTTGAATTTTCTTTATCTTCAACTATTGAAACTCTTTTTACTTAAACAGATTTTTGAATTTAAAATTTTGCTGTTGTTATTTTCAAATTTCAAATTTAATCTTTTAGTTGTTTTTAAGTTTTTGATATTTTTTTTATCTTCAATTATTAGATTCTTTTATAAGGACATATATTCGAAATTAAGTTTTTATTGTTGTCGTTTTCAAATGTCAGCCATTTTGTTATGAGGTTATTAGTGATTGTAGCTGAATAATAGATTCAGCACTATACACTATCATACGAATAGATTTTCAAACACAAAACAAAAGTTAGATTTCAAAATCTATTCTTATAAAAGAATAGATTTTGAAATCTAACTTTTGTTTTTGTCAACATATTTCAAATTTAAACTCTGTTGATTTGACTTTTCTTTATCTTGAACTATTGGAACTCTTTTTAAGTTAAACAGATTTTTGGATATAAAGTTTTGCTGTCAATTTTTTCGAATTTAAAATTGAATCTTTTATTTGCTTTAAATTAAAAATTTTTTTTTTTATTTTTCAATTATTAGATTCTTTAATAAGGACAAATTTTTGAAATTAAATTTTTATAGTTGTTGTTTTCAACTGTCGGAAATTTTGTTGTGAGGTTATTAACGATTGTAGATGAATGATAGATTCAGCATTACACAAGGTTCACCAAAAGCATACAAGGTTCAGCATACTACTATATACTGTCCATATATTTTTTGCTACATTATGAAATGAACACGCATAGATTTGACATCTGCATCTATTTCTCAAGCCCAACGAAAGAAATTTACTGCCTGTTAGAAGATATGTATCCATCTCCAGAATTGATACGAATCTATTAGTTTGACTGGGCTGGCTAAATTTCAAATCGAGCTCCTATATTTCAAAGGCGGCCTGATGGCCAATTGGCTAGAACTCTGGAGTTTGGTGCTTCAGCTTCGAATCCTGACTGTGGAATGGATGTTTGCTAGTGGTTGTTTGGAATCCACATTAAATTGTAGGTCCCGGTCTAATTATCCCAAAGTGCGCAAAAAATGACCGCTGAGTGACAACAAAACCAAACCTACATTTCAAAAGTCCAAAGCACAATTCACTATTTCTCTGAAGTTTCAAGATAAAAAAATTTATATGTATAACCGTGCTCTCTCCTATGTAGTGCAAGATAACCTCCTGCGGCATTCAAGAAAAATGATCAGTAGGCATCGAGACTCTCACCCGAGAGGAATTACAACATAACCGGCGATTCCGCTAAAAACCATTTAGTTTATAATCTCTCATCCCGAGAAGAAATACCTTTATTTTCGCTTAGAAGTAGAATCCTTATACGAATGTATAAGTATATATCTTTAAAAGTGCTAAATATTATCTATCTTTAAGTTCTGACTGCAAGTGGGCTCTGGAAGCAATTAAAAATGGAGATACTCATATCACATCTGTGATAAATGTTCTGCTCGAGACTCTACACTGTAGAGGCAAATCATGTCATCTTCAATGGATTCCTTCACATGTCAACATTGAGGGCAACGAATGCGCTGACTCTTTAGCCAAAGAAGCCAGGGACAATGATCAACCCATGACTACCATCACACTTGCAGATGCTAACGCAGTTGCCAAAAGCCAACCAATTCCTCATAACTTTAAGAAGCCACTATTCACGGACTTCAACTTTCCTAGGAAGTTGGCATCAGTCATTAGTAGAGTCAGAACTAATCATTACAGAGGGATGAAGATTCTCCCAGACAAGACCAGGGAATACATCCCCTGCAGAAATTGCCCCAACGCTTTCCTAACACCTAAGCACATTCTAGAGTGCCCAGCACTCACTCCCCATGTTTTGTAAATGGGTATGGTACCAATCGAGGCCAACTTAAGAGAAGTCGTGTATAGTGAAGCGGCGCCATTGCTAGCGGCCGCTATCGTGAAGACTTTTGACTTGATCTAACTTTGATATTTATATTTTAAATCCATGAACACGATAACAACATAACAACATCTTTAATTGTATGTGTACGTAGTGTTTGTGCCCGTGTAAATAGAGCTGTATGTTCTCAAACCTGTGTCTCAAGTCTCAACCTAACCAAACCCAGATCCAGCTGCAGAAACAACCGAGAACATTACATAAGTACATTATTTTTTGACTTCATCAATACTTAAAAATTCAAAAATTTTGATGTTTAGTTTTTGCTGTTTGGCACCATATTGATAAGCTATTTCAATGTTTGTGATCTACCAGAAAGTAAATGTTTATGACTTCTCGTATAAAATAGAATTCCATGTGCTTTTCTTAAATATGAAATCAATAATTTCTGACAAATTTCCGGACACTGAATACAGAAATGATGATAAAAATTTGCAATTAGCTTATGAGATACGGAGGTACTCAGTTCGTCAGTTTTCTTGAAATGTATGTGAAAATGTAACTATGGAAATATGCAAATTTATATAATATAACTTATTTATTCTTCTTCATTGGCGCAACATGGTGGACCAAGGCCGTCTGCCTATTGGCAGATTTCGAGACAGGAGACGTTTTTCTCTTTTTATGGGGTAGGGTTGTCAACCCCACATCCAGGTATAACTTATTAATTATAATAATTTGTAAATTAATAACGTTTATAAAAGGAAATGCTTTAAAATATATGTCTCATATATTGAATAATCAAGAAATGTGTAAATATTCACTTGCATTACATGTACATGAAATATCTGAAAAAGCAAGATTTAGAAATGCGGTTTCTAAGACATTAATTTTTTAAAAGCTTTATAGCTAACTACTGAAAGGTAAAACTTTTGGCGCTATGTAGTCAGCAGGAGTTGGCGCCAGACATCTGTTGATAGATTTTCTAGTCTTGGCACTAAAAATAAAAATGTGATAGTTGTTAGTTATACGCCGTGTTTTGAGTAAAATAAATGTATATATATATAAAAAATGTATATTTTATGTATATATATATATGGAGTAGTGGCATTTGAAGCCCACAAATGCTCCATCCTTCCTTTAATGAAAAAGGGCCACCATTTTAATTTCGGATACAAAACTGTTCAGGACACACTTCGCGTAGATGCTGTAATTTTTTCAAGGAAAATTTTCATGTGACTGCTTGGCAAAAAAAATAATAATAACAATCTATTTGCCCTTCCTATGATTTGGCGAGAACAAAACAATCTCGTAAATGACTGCCACTTCTGCATGCCCTAACCTATTTTCGAAGAAATTACATGGGAAAATATGGAAAGTACCTTTACATGAATATGCCATCTGCTCTGCAACCAATTCCCATTGTTGAAGAGTTTCCCATTCCAGAATTTCCAAATAAATTTTTCATTGTTCCATAGGAAGATTAACAATCAACTTCATAGGATGCTCTACAGTCTTCTAATGAACTGAATTAGGATGCTATACCTGCACTATATGTTTTGCCTTAAGAAGAACTGAATACTCTTATTAGAGATCTAGAGTTATTTAATATTAAGGCAAAGTTGCTTGAACCGATATTTTGAGGATGGATCTTACGAATCCAAGTGAGTGCAAGAAGAGTACAGTGGAATTTAAGATGTCCTAGATGCTTCGTTTAGCAGTGAGCATGAGCAATTTCTGCCTTTTTTTATACATGAGAAAAATGTTGTTTTCTGTTCTGACATCAATGACTTTTTATGGATTCGTCCAAAACAAGTCTTAAGACAGTATTGTTGCACAATGGAAATCAACTTCCATCTATTCCAATTGGATACTCTGTCTCTATGAATAAACTTATGAAAATTATGATATTTTGTTGTTGAGCTGCCTTCAATACAAGTATAACTTTAATACATGTTTGCTGTGATATGAGATGAGTAACTCTTCTCATGGGTCTTCAATTAAGGCATACGAAGAACGGTTGCTTTTTACAAAAAACAAAAATCCATACTACCGCCAGGAGTTTTGTTAGTTGTTCCGAATCCACGTTAAACTGTAGGTCACGGTCTAATTAACCCAAAATGAGCGAAAAATGAAAGTAGAGCAACCAACAAGATGAGAAAGGAGCTTGAAATATTTTTTGCTTTGTGTCAATGAATCCGTTAGGAAAGAAGCAGTCAAAGAACTATGGAAAATTTGTGATGGACATATTGTCAGCATACTACAAACTACATACAAAGTTTGGATTTCATTATCATTCATTTCTATAATTTGGATTCCTTCCTGTAAAATGTGGCCAATTTAGCGATACGCATGACTATCACTACCACCAGGACATTGCAAAAAAGAAAAGATACCAGGCTAAGTGCTCCATTGCAATATTAGCAGACTACTGTTGGACAATTTTAGGGTATTTCGACAATCCAAGCGACTCTGTAACATGGTGTAAACAGGTACATGTGTTGAGTTTTTTGCTCTGGCTCTCGATACCACCGGTTTCTTGTTCGAGTCTCGGAGGTTCCATGGATGTTTGTAGCGGTTCGTAATCCACTTTAAACTATAGGTACCGGTCTAATAGGATCGTAGAGCACTGCGGGGTAGTGTTACTCTCGTCCATAGCATATCTTCAAGCTCCATGTGAACTCTGAGAAATGCAAAATGAGCAACGTCGGTGCAGCCTTTGCTTGTGGCATAAAAGACAAGTCTAAGTATTTACCAGCTGCATTAGAAAAAATATTGAGTTTGTTAACACAGTGTTTCATATTGATAACATTAAGTTACAAATATCTTAGGAATGGGAACTAATATTCATATTCAGCAACCCAAAATTAATAATAAATATCTATTTAAATCAAAGAGAAAAACATTTTATTAATATTTGTTGACTGTGTTATTATTCCACGTATCACGCCATGGTTTATAAAACTTTATATACGTATTAGATTGATTATAGACAAAAGATTATAAGCAATTGATATAGGCTTTAAGCATCCTGATGTGTAATTCTTTTTCATATTTTTCTTAATTTTAATTTTTAAATCTTTATAAGAATATTTTATCAACTGACTAAACCAATGTCTTCATGAGTTTTTTCTATGAATTTTCATCAACGTAAAAATGAAAAATATATGATATATAAGCAAACATAGACATTTAACAAGACAGGATTAACTGTTTGGACAAGGTGCAAATATTTGAAAAGAAATTTTAATTGAAACGATTTTCTTCGAATTAAGTAGGTTTAATCAAATTATTTTGTAAACATAAATGTAATCATACGTTTGATATATAAATAAAAACAAGTATTTAATTTTTGAATATTCATGAAATAAATTTTTCGACCGCTAGATCTGTCATCTCTATGAGTTTTTCTATGAATTTTTATCAACATAACAATGAAAAATATCTAATACATAAGCAAACATGGATATTAAACAAAGCAGAATTGATTTTTCGACCAGAGAAAATGCAATAGCTGTAAAAAAATTTTTAAATTCGAACTTGACTTTCGTCTAATAAAGCAGTTTTAATTAAACTCTTTTGTAAATATAATGAAGTGTTTGGTATATAAATAAAAATAAGTATAAAATATTTTTGGTGATTATAAATAAAGGTTTTCTTAAATGAAAGGTACATTTAGTATATATGGTGGTTACTATAATATTTCTCATTTTCACTCCATTTTATTGTTAAAGATTCTAACAATCGAACGTAAAAGATTATCAATTAAAATGCAAATGAGGATTTTTTTACAATTTAATTATCAGTCTGCTTTGATCGATTTTACTATTTTTTAATGGATTTTAATTTACATTTAATTTTAATTAAGAACCAAAGACAATAGAATGATCATCACCAGCAAGGCGTTTTGAAAATAAATTGTTACTAACCCACTTTATTCAATATTGCAATTGTTTTTTAGGGGGGGACTGCTGGCCGAGAGACTAATGCCATGATGCTCTGTGCCAGAAGTGAAGTGGCTAGCGATCTGGTTTTTGGTACCATAGGTTTCAGGCTCAAATTCTGGCGGTGGCATGGATGTCTGTTAGTGGTTCGGAATCCAATTAAAACTATAGGTATCGGTCTGTTTAGTCTTCGTGTACACAAAATGACCGACACAAACTCTGCCACAGGCTTCTAGTTAGAGCCCCGGCTCCCATTATAAGCTCCCGGCTGCGCCATGAATGTTTATAATGGTTCGGAATCTATTCTAAATCATAGGATCCGGCCTAATATGACTATCGAGCATTGGGCGTAAGATTGACAACCCTACCCCGTAAAAAGAGAAACATCTCTTGTTTCGGAATTTGAAAGTAGGCAGACGGCCTTGACCCACCATGGGGCTGTTCTTGAATGATTTGCCTTTTAACGAAACTGTGCAGAAAATCTTCTAGTTAAAAATTTATGTCTCCTTTTTTATATTACGTTTTGTATTACTCTAGTAGGCAAAATTTAAACAAAGCCAGTTTTTTTCCTTGTAACTCGTTAAGACACTTCATGGTCAATAAGAAATTCAGAATACAGAGACAATGTCTTGTAATTAATGGTTAAAGAAATTATACTTATCAAAAATAAATTGAACATATACAGTACAGAATCAAACAAATAAAAGCTTTATTTAAGAATAACGTTGGTACGAATGGTTGCCAGTCCAATTCGGAAAATAACAAACAAATGTTCGTAGTGAAGAGTATGACATTCCTTAACCTTTATGAGATAACAGTGCACCATTTCTGAATGGTTTTTTCAATGAACATGCCTGTTTGTATTCTTGGGTGTTCTCTATTGATTTACTATGTTGTTTTTTGTCCTTCCTTTCATTATAATCTTGCATTGCTTGCACATGTTTTATGTGCCCTCGAGTCTCTTATGCATTCTTGTTACTGATATTTGTATATGCATAGCTGCTTTTCTACAGAATCAGGTGTTCATTGCACAGATCGCAGCAAGACCTTTTCTACAATTCTATTAAAAATTACCTTCTTGCTTAAGTTTTGCAAGTCTATGTAATTTATCAGCCTATGAAATAAAATCTTTGTTAATATGTACATTTCTAACTTTTTATGAAATATTTTAACGATTTTAGTAAACTGAGATTTTGTGATACCATGTGTTTGATCCATTCGAGCTACACTGATTCTGCAGAACACGATACAAAATTGCAAGCACAGACATCCGTAATAAGAGGGGTGTGATGACAGAGTGGCTTGCGCTCTAGCGTTTGGTACCACAGGCTTCAGGTTCGAAACCTGGCGGAGGCCTGGATGTTTGGGAGTGGTTCGAAATCCACGTTAAACTGTAGGTCGCGGTCTAATTAGCCCAAAGTGTACATAAGATGACCGTAGAGCGACAAACCAAACTAAATTTGAAATGAGAATATGTTTTAAAGAATATTTCAAATATTCAGGAAATAATCTTAAGACTAAATACGATTATTAAAATTGTTAAAACAAAATATTTACTAAATTTTATGTAGGATTTTGTTACAATGGATAATTAGTTATGGAAGTTAGGAGTTTAATAGATAATTAGTTTAGTTATAGAAGAAATATAAGAGCTGATATTTACCTCCAGCTTTCCAAAACAGAAATGATGCAACAAAATTTAATGTATAGTTTCAAAACATGATAATTAAAAAAAAAATAAGCACAGTGTTCATAATAAATTGTATTTTAAATTCTCGAAAAGAGAATCCAATTAAAGTTTTGTAACCAAGAAAATCGAAACCTTCTTTTACTTTTCCCATTTACAGGAAAGTTGAAATTTGAGAACTTTTCTAATTTTCCGTCTGAACTCATAACTATATTCCTTATTCTGTAATATTATTCAAATTACTAGAAAAGGTTTCAGACAAAGTATTCAGACATTTGTTTTTGCATTAATAAAATAATTTAAAAATAATAAACTAATTATTGCTACTACTGCATATCTCATTTTTTTATATGTATATAACTGATATCTGCATGATTATTTATTAACCCTTCATCGGCCTTAATTATTTTTTTTTATAATAATCAGATAAAGTGTTCGATTTTAAAGTAAATTTTCTTCTTTTTTTTCTGCTATTATTCTCCGAAAAATGAATTAAAATTAATCTCAAAGAAAATTTCGAACGTGATTAGTGATTGTTCGAACGTGATTAGTGTAACAGTGCCAGGTCGTCTGTTAGACATGATCATTTTACAAACACTAATTAAATTTAATGATCATAGAAAAAACTACTACCAGAGTGGTCGAAACATCGACGTAGGTGTATTCAATGGGATTTCCGGTAACAACCGGCATATAAAAACTCCTTTGAAATAAGCAGCAGCATAATTCGAGAAGAACTTGGACAAAACTTTGAGAGATTAGAACTTGAGAAGAACTGTGTTTGTTTGGTTTGTCACTCTACGGTCACCTTGTGCACACTTTGGGCTAAATAGCCCATTACCTACAGTTTAACGTGGATTCTGAACCACCAACAAACATCCATGCTTCCACCAGGATTCAAACCTGAAGCCTTCGGTACCAATGGCCAGAGCGCTAGCCAGTTGACCATCAGGCCGCAAGAACTATGAGGAGGCAGAAATGTGAGAGATTATAATAGATTTTGAGGTAGAGAACTCAGCGTATCTGTGGATAGTCTTACAATAGATGCTACAAGTTAAATCTTATACTTTGTAACTGTAATTTTAACTGCATGTGTATTAAATGTTATGAATGACGAACATCCTCTTCTACTTTTTAAATTTCCCTAGACATCCTACACCTACATTAAGATAAAAAACTGAAAATCAAAATCAAATTTATTGTTTGTTGCTGTTTTAAAATGCAGGACACTTTTTGACCAGAGATCATTCATCATTGGAACAAAAATTTGTAGCACATTCGACATTGCCAATGAAGTGGGTGCGGTATGTTTTTTTATTGTTATAGATTTTTTTATTCGCCATCACAATTAAAAAAGGATAAGCATCAAAGAGACATCCAAAGGTTTGAACCTCACCTATTCCTAGACGAGAACGCCAGAAATATTTTCCCATCTAAGATTTTATTTTAGGCATCCCTAGGATAGACATTGAAAACTTCATTTGGCTTTCACCAGTTAGGTTTCGAACTGACCTCCTCCAGTTTTAAAACTCCAGGTTTATTTCAAGCAAAGTAAGAATTCGTCTTAAAAAAACCAATAACTTTAAAACGGTAATTTAATAGAAATTATTACTACCTTTTTCTATTTATCTGCCCAATTACACAATGCAGAATAACAATCAAACATTTATGACACATACACAATTTCTGTCAGTTTATCTTGATAATTTATATACCTAATACCTTTTAATTTACTGCATAAAGAAAGAATTAAGATCTTAAAGAATATAGAAACTATTGAACTATATTAGCTAATTATTTACTAGGCTTAATATACAACAGCAAAAATCAAAATCAAAATCAAAAGCTTTAAAATATAAATATAATATAAAAATTTAATATTCTACACACACACGCACACACACACACACACACTATATATACATATATATATATATATATATTATGCTATGTAGTAAAAAAAAATATAGTGTTTATGCCATACAGCAAAAATATGTTCATTAACATATGTTTACATTTTACGAAAATCAACTTCTCAAGTGTAAATATAAATAACAAATAAGGCAATATTTTTTGTTAAGCATATTCGTTAAACTATAATTGATAATCATTTGATTATTTTTTAATTTCAAAAATTTAGAACTTTTTAAAGAGTTTCAACGATATTTTATGAACTGTAAACCACATTCTTAAATTACAGATAAAATATGCAACTTTGTGATAAAATTCGATTTAAACTTCATTGGTACAAAATTAAAAAAATGGGATGTTGACATCAAAAATGTTCTAACAAAAATAATGCTCATTATTTTATTGGCATATCATTAATCTTTTATTTGTAGGAAAAAATATTTTTAATTAAAACATCCTTCAAACAGACATATTCGATTGGCTAATATCATATTTTAAGTTTTGTTGAAACATTTTTAATATTTTTTGCTTGAATGTAATTATGCTTCTTACATTATCGAATGAAACTTGAGAACTTTAATCTAATATTTGCGTCAAATTAGAATGAGGTTTTCGTAAGATATCATTTTTGCAAATGAGTATTTTCAATTTCGTTCAAACATTACTTAAATTTAAAAAAAAATCAAAATTTTGATTTAATAATGAATCATATCGTCTCGTTTTACAGCATACTGCAAAAATAAGAATATCTTGTTTCATAAGTCGACTTTAATGATTTAAACAAAAACATGAACGAAAAATTTAATCTTAACAACTCACGAACATTTTTCCGAGTTTCTCGAAAATTTTGACACATTTTTGGTTTCCTTTGATTAATTTATTTAGAACATTTTTCAATAAACGAAAATGACGTAAAATAACAATAAATTCAAAGAAGTAAAAATTAAGTTTACAAAAGTCAAAACTATCCTTGCTGATTAGGTATTTTTTAAAAATAATTTGAAAGATATCTAAATTATTCTGAAAAATCCCTGTTATTTTATTTTACTTCAAAACTGATTTTGGAGGAGCTAAGATGTAAAGCTTAAAGTTCTGATATCATTACAGAAATTTTTCATAATTTTAAGACTCGACAGTATTTTTATCTAAGTTATGAAATATCTTGTGTAAACTAAAGAAGATTTATTAATATAAAGTTTAGTTAGGAATTTAAAGTAATTTATTAATATTTTTACAATCTAAAGATGTTTCTTTTTAATCTAAGTTATTGCTTGAAATACATTAGATTTTCACCTTGAAGTTGGATAAGAACATTTCCATAAGTAAACGATTTCTACAGTGGATAAATTAACTTTTAAACCAGAAAAAGGAGTGGCTACCTTCCCTTGTTAAACCAGTAACCAACAATTTCTATACCTAATCTTTTACTTCATTTTTTTTCTTTCATGGAAATTCAATATGGACTTGGTTCCCTTGTTAAACCAATTGTAAATTGTAGACGGAGATTGCAGCAGATCTCATCTGCGGCAGACTTTAATTATCCCACGGCTTGATATACGAAACCACAAGGGGCTCACTTTATAAGAAGGTGGAAACTCCTGCCTGTTCTGGGGGCCTTGGCTATAATGGAAGGCGGAAAGCCCTCCTCGCATAAGATGACCTAGAGCGTTCCTGTCACTTTACAGAAAAAGAGAGAAAAAAACCACTCTTTGTCGATAGCACTAGACAGAACTCTAACCTTTCTTCTCCAAAAACCACCCTTTAAGAAAATCCGCCAAGAAAGAAGAGGGGCTGATTCCCTCACTTCTTATAAGAGTAAAATTTTTTCAGCCTATGTTCTATCACAAATCATGGCGGAACAACTCATGGTATAGTTCTAATTCCATTCTGTAATTGCTTTGACCTGTGAAGGCTGCAGAGACAATCACTAATTTCCTGAGTCTCATTATACATGACACCGAATTTCTGTTATCAGATTTGAGTGACAGGCTGTTATCATTAGTACAAAATACTAATTGCATGTAATATAACTACCCCCAAAACTGCTTGTTTACTGTCATTTGAGTGATGGGTTGTTATTATGTACTTGTCGAAGAATATACATTCCTCTCTCCTGGGAATGAAATGCCAAAACTCTTCCTGTGAGAAAAAAATGCTTCAATATTATCACACCTCTAATTTTGAACAAACAATTAACAATCAATATAAAAGTGATAAAGAAACAAAAAAATTAGATAAATTACAATATTTTTTCGCATTTTTTAATTACGCTACAAACACAAGGTCTACCGATAGGTGTTGTAATAGTTACCGAAGTCTTTCAAAGCAAAGCTGTACCTGCTACGACTAATTAGATACGACTGAAAATTTATGCATTGATGCATGACAGCCCAGAATTCATAACAAATCTCATCCAAGTGTCTGCTTCGAACATTCCGCATTCTGAGGATTTATTTAAGAACTCATCAAATAGAAACGGAAATATTTTTCCGAGTACAAATCAAATTAATTTAAGATGTTTGCATTATGCAACTCGCAGTCGTCGCGCATTAATTCTGAAGCGAGATAAATGAAATTTTGTTTGAGATTTTATTCCATTTATCTCCGAGAAATCTGAAGAGCACAATCTTTCTTCTCATTATCTTAAAGGAAGAGGACGAAGAAGAGTGGATCTGGGAAAATCAAACTGCAGATTTCAATCTTCATGCGCTAAATTACTAATGGAGAGTTGTTTGTTTTAAATTAGTATTGAAAAGGAAAGTTATATCTTGTTTTTGAAAGTTTTTTTTTTTTCATTTGTTTGCTCATTTATCACTAGTATTGCATCAAATATACAAGATATGTATTTATATTTTAAAATGTACACACAAAAAAAATTTCCAAATCAAAATTTAATTTAAAATAATAATTTATAATTATTTTATTATTTTTTAATAATTTATGATTTAAAATGTACAAATATATATATATCATCATCATGGCTGCAGCAGCTCCATGGTGGACGAAATCTGTATCTGTATGTATCTATCTGTATCTGTAAATCTATATATATATATATATATGTGCCTAGTGTGATTTAACTAATAAAAATTAAAAGCTATTAAATAAAATTAATTAAAAGAGTATTGCTCAATTTGACAATGTGAGGCTTGATAGCCGGATGGCTAGCACTCTGGCCCACAGCTTTTGGGGTCGAGTCTCGGCAGTGCTATGTATGTTTGTAGTGGTTCGGAATCCACTTTAAATCTTAGGTTCCTGTCTAATAGGATCGTATAGCATTGTGGGAATAGTGTTACTCGCGTCCGTAGTATATCTTCAAGCTACTCGCTATAAAGATAACTGACTTTTTATTGCCAGTTGCATTAGAAAAAAATACTTTGATATTGAGAATGTTGAAAATTAAGCATAAAATTTCACAATGATGCATTCGCCAGGTAGTAATTAAAAATTTTGCACAAAAAAGCACTTCATGCAAAAAGATCAAAGTATGAAATGATTATATGTGAATGCTATAAAATATCTTGGGACCACACATGCCGTTACATAAATGGCTGCATAAGTCGTCATAAAATAAGAAGTTATCATAAGGACATCAGTAATGGACCAAGTTGAATTGATTTTTGGCTGTTTTGCGACAGTCAATTTCGCACCAAAACAGGGATTTGGCGATATGTTTACGCTATAATAAAATACCCTTAGTTTAAACTCTTGCGCACATTTCCAATTTCAAAATTTTAGTTACAAATTGCGCGAAGAGATGGACTGCATGCTGATTTACGGAAGCCTATAAAGGGAGAGCGTAGACGCTGAGAACGATCAATTTAAATCACATCTCTAAAACTTTGGTTTTACTATGTCCAATGTAGTTCAGCTTATAAAATAGAAAACCAAATCTCCACATCCGATCTTTATGACTGAATTGAAAAGAACTCCCATGATGGCTGATATTTACAAGTTAAACAAACTGCTTTAATTCACCAAGTCGAATATTTTTCCATGGAAAACCTCACGATGCAATGTTTAAACTGCAACCACATCCACCATTCACTGTCGCCGACAAACCCGATGCGTGAATGTGGCGAAGAACATATAACATCAGCTTGCCATATCAAAGACAAGTTAATCAATCTAAAATACATAAATTATGGTGAACATGGCCATGTCGCTTCTCGGAGAGTGTGTAAAGCTTTCCCGAAAGAAGATAAAGAAAAAAAAAGGAATAAGCTTTCTATACTACTGGCCCAGTCAACAAATTCAACCGAATCAAAATTTTACAGAACTCAACGTCTCCCTCACACAGAATTTCAAGACATTTCTTACTCCACAGTTTCAAACTCCTTCTACGCCGAAGTTCCTGGTTCTTCTGATCTCATTACTCCATTTTTACTCCTAAAAGAACTTCAATGTATTATGGATGTGTTTAAAAAATATACCGACGCCATTAAAAATGCAAAAAGTCCAAAATCCAGTTGACAAATTTGTAATATTGAAGAGGACATTTCCCTCCCTGGAATCATTGTAAGTTTTCATTATATTTCAAAAGTCCATGATCTTCTAAATTCAAGTATTGTGAAGGAACTTTGACAAATCTTTCTAATTTATCCTATAGGAGATTGTCCTCCAAAAAATTTGAAAATCCAAAATTTCAGAACGATCAGTTGTCGAGGATTTCGCCATCGAAATGTGAATATGCATGCAATGCGAATGCATCGAGCAATGAAATGCTCTAAACACTATTCAGCACTTGTATGAATCGATTCCTAGGCGAATCGAAGCTGTATTACATGCCAAAGGCTGTGTTACACCATACTAATAAAGGATTCTTTATAAATCTATGGTGTTTCCATTAATTCGATAATCCCCTGTAAAAAAATTCTTATTTACAAACATTATTAAAACTTAAATGGTTCAAATCAAAGTCTGTAAACAGTTTCACATTTTTATAAGTGGTTTAATTTCATTAAATAACAAACAAAAGATGGAAATAAAACTTCCTCGGCGTTATATATATATATATATATATACAATACATATATATGATTGAGTTGCTTAAAGCTCATCCCAATTTGCTGTAAATCCATTTTCTGCAGAAAACATTCTATATTGATAGTATGACAGATTTTGTTATTATTCATAGCCAGCTGTTTACCCAGAATTACTCCCGAATATTTGATTTCCCTGTATATCGTCACGCAGGAGAATGGAATATGACAGGAGAATGAATTTAGAGTAAAACTGACTTCTCCACTTTCCTCACGATTCCTTAGAAGGCACTGATAGGGCAATAAAGTAAGACGCACTTATTTAAATCAGGAAATAGCTAAGGCATTGGTAGGCTAATTGTTAGTAGTTGTAATTTAAATAATTAATTATCAGGGCATTATTAATGTAAGAAAGACTTCTTTAAAAAAAAAAAAACGTGAAATAAAACTGTGACATTCACTTATTTGAAGAAAATAATACGAAATAAATTCCCTTTTGCCCCCTATATATTGCCACCATATGGGCGGTTGCCACGCCTCGGTGCCATCACTAATGTAAACTATATTTCAAAGTAGAGTTTTTGAAAACGGTTAGTATATTTAATAAAGTTTTTTTTCATTCAAAGAGTGCGCATTGAAGGCTTAGTAAAGCTTAAATAAAACGTATGATGTATTGGAATTTGTTTGCTTCCATATTTTAACGCTTTTAAAGTTATTTTTAACGTTTTCTTTTAAAATTCTTTATACTGGTTGCAGAAGGAAATTGAAAATACTTTTGGACACAGAATGTTAGGATCTATAAAATTATAAAACGCAATCTAACCATCTCATTAAATAAATAATATTAAGGTGTGGAAATAAGAGATAAGATTGAGAAACTTGAAGTTTTAAAATTGCAGTTTTAAAATTTTAAAATTGAAATTTTAGGTTGCAGTCTTGCATAGGCCATAACCTATTTGGCGCCAAGTTTGAAAACTCCAGTTTGAGTACTGTGAATTTGTGCGAAGGACAAGCAAACGAATATATTTTCAAATTTATGTACAGATTTAGCTTAAATATTAACTGTCTTAATGCATAAATGTCTTTTGTTCCTGAGAAATATGTAATTATTATAATTTTTTTTTTACTTATATATCGGCCATTTGTTAAAAAGTTATCAATTTTTTTGTGTTTGAACTTTAAGTCCCATTGTAGCGTTTTTTGAAGAAGTACGAAGTTATAGAGGTTGAATTAAAATGCATATTCTTAGTCTCAACGAATTTCAATTATTATGAGATGCTTCGTTGATAATGTTGCACTATTCATTTATGCGCAGAAATTTCCAACATTTTAACGTTATCAAATAGCCTGAAACTCCGAATTCTAATTTCGGATTTAAAAAAAAAAGGAAAATTCAAATCATTTACGAATTTCAATTCATCAATTGTGGACATATTTTATCACTTATTTCATCAACGGAACTTGAAAGCATAATTTTAACGAATGATTAGATTAATGTACAGATGAATAATTATGAATGATATATATATGATGAATAATAATGAATCATGTTGTAAAATTTACACTAAAAATTGATATTTTCTAGTGATGAATCTCACAATAGCAATTAAATAATTTTGTAAACTATCCACTTGATTCAACTCATCAATTTCCTTTCAATCCAGTATGTTTAATTTTGGAATTTTATGATTTAAAAGAATTGGAAAAAATTATTAAACATTATTCTGAGAAAATTGAAAAATAAAGACTTTCACTGCTTAAATAGTAGTATTACTTTTCAAGTTTTAATATAAATATAAGCCGTTAGTAGTGTGAAATAGTGTCCGTTGGGATCGGGCGACTTTTTTGTAACTCCAACAAAGCCTCTAAATTTGGTAAACCGAGTTTCTTGTACTTTTTGTAATTCACTTCTCTTAAAATATCAACCCTTTACTTGGTGGACATAGGTGAGAAGAATTTTTGACGCCAAATTCCAAAGGCCCCTATTCTGCGATTTTGCCAAACATCATTAGTTTTACTATGCAAATCTCCTTTATTTATAGTAATCACATCAATATTGAATTCATGTTACAAAATTTACACTAAAAAGCCATATTTTCTAGTCATGAATCTCACAATAACAATTAAATCATTTTGTAACTAGTAACTTAATTCAACTCACGCTATTTCCTTTTAATCCAGTATATTTAATTTTGGCATTTTATGATAGTATTTATTTTGGCATTTTAAGTAGTTTCAAAGACGAAATATTTTACACACATATCAAGATGCAAATCAGTATTTAATTTTTCAGTTTAATTTTAGACCTCAACAAGAATTAACTTCAACTGTAACAAATAACTTAATCACTCATTTTCTGCACTAGAGAGCCTTGCACATTTCAAAATGTAATATATACCCTGTGACTAGATATTTGCAGATTGTTAATCATGACAACACGTATCTCATATAAATTTCAAAACAGATATTTTAAGAATTCCCGTTTCAGTCATTAAAATATTGTGGAAATTGAATGTTTATTTTTAGTTTTACAATGGTTTGTTACAATAAGTTTTTGCAATGGAAATTGTTTGTGATGAAACAAATCTTGGGACTTCTCGTGGTGAAAGAATTTGCAGATCATTAGTTTAAGCAACCCATATCACATGTAAATTTTAAAATAGACATCATTAAAATCACACAATAAAGGTTTATTTAGGTCGAAGCTTTTGAAATAGAAATTTTGCGTGGTAGAAAATCTCGTGGTGAAAAATTTGCAGATCGTTAGTCTTAGCAACACATATCTTGCGTAAATGTGAGTTACACATAGGTTAGTTATGGATTTGAATTATAGAATTAAATTACACATAGACTACAATTACGCATAATTAAAATCAAGGGGAAGGGTGCACTTTTAGGGGGAAACTATCCTTCCTGTCGTATGGAAGAAAACCCGGAAAAATTCCACTATGTAGTCCGACTAACTAGGCAAGATGCTGAATATCACAAACGCCGTCTAGTCTCCTCGTTTTGTAAAACAGTGTCTACAACAAAGCAACAGCGGATTGAAACTTAGCCCTAATGTTCACCAGCGGCGCGCGTTGCCACTGAGTCACGAGTAGAAATAATGCTGTTTCAGAAAATGTCAAAACAATATTTTTTTTCAATCTAATTTTTTGATAATAAATATTTAATAATTTAAATATTTAAAAATATCTAAAATATAAAATATTTACATATATTTAAATATTTTAAAATTATTTTTGAATCCCAAAATTTATAAGCAATATAAATAGTATTTCATTGAGAATATAATATAGAATTTAATGATAGATATACATATTATTTCATCACAAATGCCATTGAGTTTCCTCGTTTTTGAAACAGTGTCTGTAACAATACCCTCAGCGAATGGAACCTCGGCTCTAATGCTCACCAGC
The DNA here is from genome assembly GCA_021605075.1 of Caerostris darwini. Taxonomy (NCBI): domain Eukaryota; kingdom Metazoa; phylum Arthropoda; class Arachnida; order Araneae; family Araneidae; genus Caerostris; species Caerostris darwini. The sequence goes on from BPLQ01010207.1 coordinate 44,850, forward strand.
GGAACACATTGCCACTGGGCCACGAATCGGATAGCAGAAAAATAAATTCCGATTATTTAAGTAAGAGCTATTAAACATTAGTTATTTTTCCCTTTTCACTTCAAGACTAATGAGGTTAAATACCTGAAGCTAAAGAATTGCAGTATTTAACAAAGGAACTTTAAAAGGACTAAAAGCTTTAATCCCTTAAGGGTATAAGCATATCTTCACGCTACACGTGCTCCCTGCTAAGTGCTAAATGAATAACAGCAGTGCAGCTTTGCTTATGGCGTAAATATTAACTGTCTCTGTATTGCCAGATGCATTAGAACAACAACATTTCAAGAACGAATCATTTGATTCAACAACTGTTGTTTTGAAATTGTTCAATGAATTTTTTTATGGATTTAATAAGAAAATAATTTTTACAAAACGTTATAGACCTTTCTTGAGAGTTTAACAAAATCACTTAAAAATAATTAGCATAAATATCTAAAGCTATAAAACATTAAAAATATTTTTAAATAGGTATTGATTGGGATTTACGTAGCAGATTGAAAATAACTTAATTTTACTAAATAATTTTCATTAAAATATAAATAAAAATACTACGTTTATTAATTGAATAAATACTCTCGCTATAATTCTGAACAAACCCTGTCTATTTTTATGAAATATAATATACTACTATGCCCAAAAAGTAAAACCAATTTTCAATTTAAATTTCCCGGACAAATGGAATTTCAATTTTTTTTTCTTTTTCAGGTTGTTGCCACTGTCCATGACATCTGTGTGAAATATGACGTCAAAATATTCATTAGTGTTTGAGTTATGCTTGGCTTTGTGAGACGCTAAAACTGATTTCGGCAATTTTTGAAATGACTGAATTAATTGAGCAAAGAACTTGGATTACATTTTGTTTCCGGACTAAATATTCGTGTGAGGAAACGTATAGAATGTTACAGAAGTCGGTTCGGTGAGCAAACTATATCGGAAAGAAATGTTCACAAGTGGTATAAACAGTTCAAAGAAAGCAGAGAACACGTTGAAGACGAATAGCCCTCTGGTCGACCCTCCACCTCAACCGACGAATCTCACGTCCAAAAAATTAAAGAATTGGTGTTTGCAAACCGTCGATTTACAATTAGAGACCTTGCTCCTGATGTTGAAATTTCAAAGGGATCGGCCAATTCCATTTTAAAAGATGTTTTGGCTTCAAACGCAGCAAATCTCGATTGGTACCGAAAACACTGAATTTTTTGGAAAAACATCGTCGCATTGAAGTGTGTGAAACAATGCTTTCTGACTATCAGAACAAGTTGAAATGCATCACAACTGGAGATGAGTCTTGGATTTATGCTTACGATCCGAAACAACCGATAAATCGAACGAATATCGTGACAAAGGGGAAGCAAGACCGAAAAGAGCACATAAAAGTCGCTCAAAAATCAAGGTCATGATGACTGTTTTCTTCAATTATTGTGACGTTGAAGGCGATGAAATAAATTTGGGAAAATAAATAAAGAGTATTTAAAAAAAATAAAAATTAGTCTTTCTTTTGGCATAGTAGTACTAAAAACTCTCTGTCTTGTAAGATAATATTTACTAAAACTGACCAATGTCTGCTAATGTTATAAAATTCATATCTAACTTGGTTTAGTTTTTATTTTCATTGCTTATATGGTAAATGATAATTTCGAAACACCAGTAAATGTATTTTCAGAAAACATTTATTTCAGAATATAATGTGGTGTATAATTATGCCATTACATAAATGAAGTTTCCTTTAAAGTACATTTTTTGATATAGAACTTTCAGCATTCTCAAAAAAACTTTATATTACAATTGATAATTTTTGAAACTTTAGTATTTTGGTATCTTAACTAATATATTTTCATTTCATTCAAGCTATGAAATATCAGGTACTGTAAACCTCCTTATTTATCTGATTTGCATAATGCATAATAAACTATAAAAGGGAATGGGAAGATAAATTATGTTTTAAAATTTATCTAGAATTTACAAGAGTCATCATCATCATCATCATCAGTGGTACAACAGACCCATGATAGACCAAGGCGGTCTTCCTACTGACGGATTTCGAGACAGGAGATGTTATCTTTTTACGGGACTAGGGTTGTCAGCCCTCCGCCTAACTCTCCACATCCATATTAGACCTACGGTTTAAAGTGGATTCCAAACAACTGCAAACAAACCGCCGAGACTCGAACCCTAAACCTGTGGCACTCGGCCATCAGACACACACACACATACATAAATAGGTTGTTGTTATAATGCAGCTGGCAATACGGAGACAGTTATCCTTATGCCGTAAGCAAGAGCTGCACCGCTGTTACTCATCTAGCACTACCCAGAGGACACGTGTAGCTTGAAGATAGGACGCGAGTAACACTACCCCCAACAACGCTCTACGATCCTATTAGACCGGGACCCATGGTTGAAAATGGATTCCGAACCATTAACAAATAGCCATGGTACAGGCGAGAGGCGGACTCGAAACCTGTGGCACCGAGCTCCAGGCACACACATTAACACATTTTCAAAAGTAAAAAAAAGTTTTATTCTAATTTCCTAATTTCACTATTATTGCATCACAAAAAACATGCCTTGATATTTCTGGAAAGATAATTCACATAAAAACAAAAGATTATATTCTTCGAACAACAACAACAACACAGAAAAAGTAATTACATTAAAAAAGGAAACGAAAAGTGGTGTAGATCCTCCTGAAGCAGAAATAAATACTTTGTTCCTAATTATTTCAGCCGCGCGTCTCACTTTCTCAGTCAGTGTCGCCAAACACTTCCTTGAAGATTAATATTCATTATTCCTTTATGAGGCGGCCTCATTATCATACGATGCTGGCGCCCTGGCATCATTCCTCCACTCCATTTAAATGAATGGGAAACCGAGAACGTTGACTTTTTCTTTCTCTGCATAATGCTCTTTGGAACGTGGACTTAATCAAGCTCACTAAGACGTAACCTAATAAGACTTTTAAAAAGAAAAAAACCCGAATTAGTTTGTTGCGGTTTTTAAATAATTTTGAGCGAATTTATGCTATCAGATTTGGAATCTTGTGAAACAAACCGGCAACGATTGTGTCGCGAGAATTCTCGTTTTGTTATCGAGCAGAAAGAATCACTCGGCTAAACTCTGGTGAAAGAAAAAAAAGAATAAAACATTATGCATGCAGGTTTTGTGTATAATATCTGTAGAACCCAAGAAATAATAGGTGTATTGTGCTTTCATATTGAAGAATCTTTAAGGTTCATAATGAAGAATATTATGATTTTTGATGGTATATTTAATGATATAATGGTTATAAATTGGAAACGATACCCAAAAGTATTAAAGTATTAATATTAAACAATACAATTCAGTGTTGTTATCAAAAGTGCAGTATACTGGAAACGATACCCAAAAAGAATATTTCGTTTATCATACTAGTATATAGTTATATAATATATAAATTTCTTTACGATATCAAATCTATAATCTATTTATATTTCATATAAAGAAATTCATGCATTATTGTTGTCAGAGTTGCCACTTCTAGAAATGATACCCAAAAGTAGAGATGCAATGTTAAACAAAACAATATAAGCGCTGATTTTATTATTGTTACCATAGTTGCCATACGAGTGTATGGCAACTATGGTAACAATAATTAAATAGCCAAAACGAGTGTTTTATTGATTTTGCCATAGTTTTTCATTTAAAATGATACCTAAAAAGGGAGATACAATATTATACAATATAATAGAGTTCCAGTTTTTAGTATTACTGCCATAATAAGTTTTTAAAAAGTCAACTGATTCACACTAGTCCTGTTTATGTGAAACTTTTTAATGGTTCATATCCTCCTAATCTAATTCAACGAAAGCACCTTCCGACATTACAGATTTATTATCTCAATATACAACATAGACACAGGCGTTTTAGTTTAAGCTTCGCTTGTCATCATGCCGCTCTGACCCATCTCTTAAGTAAGTCTCTTTTTTAAATGCTAGACCCTAAATACGAGGATATTCGGCACAGGAAGTATAAGCGTATGGCAGATTATAGAAAATTTAGCGCTATACTTTTCACTTTCCGGGATAGAAATCGATATATTATATTCATAATGTACCACCTGAATTTGAAACGAATATTTTAATGATGACATTTAGATAATCGCATGCCCGACTCGTGGCTCAGTGGCAACGCATTAGGGCGGAGGTTCAATCTACAGGCGGCTTTGTTGTAGGCATTGTTTCGAAAAAAAAGAGGAGGTTCGATGGCGTTTGTGATTTGTGATGTTTAACCTCATTAGTCAGATTAGCTGTGGGAAGTTTACCAGGTTTTCTCCATTACGACACTCAAATGCTAGGAATTGCTCAAATGCAAATCCTCCCGGAAGGTACTATCCTCCTCCTTCAGCTACATTGTGCCAAGTCAGAGTTCTACCTAAGGTGCTCCATCACAACAGAAGCTGCTCCCCGTTTCCATCCTTCCGTGAAACCACACGGGTTCTCGGACTTGGTTGAGATGTTGCTGTCGATTAAGTGGCATAAAAGAAATTATAATCATATTTCACACTTCGAGTCTAATAAAAAGATGCTCTGATCTACACATTTATCGTCTCCATCACCATTCTAAACACTGTAATTTTTTTTAGTATTTAGTAGATTCAGCGTTACACAGGGTGGGACGTAGAGAGAGAAAAAGTTTTTATACCACACTCGTATTGTACCATTGCGAATCATTCAAATGATGGCATTCAAATTGCCACCTTCACTAGTAGATTGATTTGGATTGTTGCTCTACGACCATTCTGTCCACACTTCAAGCGAATTAGACCGGGAACCCACTGCTTAACATGGATTCCGAATCACTAATAAACATCCATGCTATTAGGATACGAACCTGAAGCCTGTGATACCAACTACCCATTTGTCCATCAGGCAGCTCCACTTGTTGAGCACAATGGATATCCAAATCTCAATAAAATACTATTTATATTGATTATAAATGATGAGCTTCAAAAGTATTCAAATTTTTAATAATTAAAATATTTATTATCAAAAAAATTAGGTGGAAATTTTTTTTTTCATAATTGCCTTAAGCCGTCTATATCTGACTGGTACCCTTAGCATGAAATTGATTCGCCCATTTCCGCTTTTAAACCGGATATTTATCTTTCCATTACATGACTGGTAAAACAGTGAGAAATAATTTTGCATTTATCATTCTTTCATTTGCAGCTGGGGGGGGGAATCGTAACTTAACTATTCTTTTTATCACTCTTGCATTGTAAAATACATTGACTGCTACATACCAGAGAGAAAAATCATTATTTGCTTTAAAATGATATAATCTATTGACGGATTTAATATATATATAGAAAATTAATCTTTTATATTTAAAAATATTTTTGATTTTTAGCGAAGGTTTTTTTTAACGAAATTGGCAAATCAAATATTTACTTATGAACACATAAAAGTTGAAACTTTGACAAAGAGAATTTAAATATAAGCAAACATATTATAAAATTTCATTTATTCTTTTTAAAATACATTTCTAAAAAAGATTATGTTTGAAGATAAAAAATCAAGAAGTTATAGCAATACATTCTAGACATATTTTCATGAAAAACTTTTTATTGTAAAAAAAGAAATTAATGTAAATAAGAAAACTAAAAAATCTGTTATCACACTATTTTTTATGTTTGAAATTGATTAGATGATATAATTTATCTGAATGAAATGTCAGAAAAAAGAATTTGGAGTATCAGATATTTTAAAATTTTTTTGTTTGTTTGAACATTTAATATTAAATCCAAATTAACTACGCTTTGTGCATTTAAAGAAATTCAGATGCTGTAAAGGTTCTACTACTACTACCACTACACCACACCACATCACCCCCTTTACAGTTTGGAATGATATGGGTGAAATGTCTGATTAGGCTTTGTGACGCTCTAGGTCATATGAAACAGGGACCTACGGCTTAAAGTGGATTCCGAACCACTACAAACATCCATGGCATCGCCGGGATTCAAACCCGAAATCTGTGGTACCGAGCGCCAGAGTGCTAGTCACGGAAACCAGGCCGCCGCTGAAAAATTTCAGAGGATAAACAAAATTAAAGAATTGCTTTCATTTGTCAACTAACTAACAAACTCCCCCAGTCCATGTTGGACCATGGCCGCCTTTCAGATTCTGTAACAGGAGATGTTTTCTTTTTACGGGGTAGGATTCACAAGCCTATGACCAACGCTCTACAGTCGTATTAGCTTTCCACAAGTTTCGGGTTCGAATCCCGGCGGTGCCATTTATGTTTGCAGTGGTTTGGAATCCATTTTAAGCCTCAGGTCCCTTTCTCATATGACTGTAGAATGTCACAGAGTCCAATGAGACTTCTCCCCCACATCATTCCCAAACTGTAAATGGGCAACTTAGCTCTAGACTCAGTAATGTGGTATTGTGTAATAGTAGTAGTAGTCATATTAGACCGGTACCTACGATTTAAACTGGTTTCCGGTTCACTAAAAATATCCATGACACCGCAGGGATTCAGACCCAAAACCTATGGTCCCGAGCGCCAGAGCGATTGTCACTCGGCCATCAAGTCCATCATTTGTTAACACAAGATTTAAATTTTTACGAAACCAATATTTTCTATTCATTTTGAGTTTAATAAAACTTTTACAATGGTTACTAAGTAAAAAAAACACAGAAAAATGTATTATAAAGTTAAATCTCTAATCTTGTGAAGAATCTTGATGTGTAATTAGATTTGCGGTAAAAATTTTTTGTGTTTAAATAAGATTATTCCAATAAAACTTTTCGAAAAATGCAAATTTTCCCTTCTTGTTTGAACAGATCCTAAGGAAAGAAAAGTTTCTAAGAAAATAGATAAATTAGTTAAGAAAAGAGCAAGGATAGAGGCAAGAAACCCTGCTAGATAAAAAAATAATAAAATACTAATGGATACATGAGATGATGGTTAAAGTTAACTTTATTTTGATTAAACAACTCTTAAAAAGAATAATAAAAAATAAACATTGCAAAAAAGAAGATCTTAAAAAAATGATAAAATTCGTGATTTTTATATTTAATCCTTTCCAATTCGAAAATTGTTTAAACGTAGCAAAACAAACTCATTCTATGAATTTGTTGGAAGAATTGAAAACAATGTAATGGGGGAGGTACGGAAATAAAGTAGGTTTTATGTTTTTTATAATAACAGGATAACAGTTTTTTATAATAATAAGAGGAAACAGTTTAATAAAAGCCAGGTACAAAAAGCACTTATTTAGACATTATTTAACCAAGGGCATAGAGCAGTTGGGGAATATCTGGACATGTTTTCTATTCTTTAGAAGATGGAAAATGATTTTGAGCAGCGGTTCTTAAACTTTATTTTTATGTATGGATCATTTTCGAATTTAGAAAATTCCAACGATCTCCATTATTGAAATGCAAAAAAAAAAAAAAAAAAAAAAAAAAAAAACCCCCAAAAATAACATTGTTTAATATCTATATTTTAATATACATATGTAATAAATTATATAACTAAATATATTATAAATGCAATAACAAAATAATTAACGAAACAAACCATTTAAATAAAAATAAATGTAATAACATAATAATAAATGTAATTAATCAGCTAACTGAAAATTAACGTAATAACTATGGTATTATATTAATTACATAATTCTATATTTATAATGCTATTATATTAATTTTAAGTTAGATGGTTAATTACATTTATTATTATATAGTATTTGACATTTATTGTAATATGTAAAAAACTCCATCTAATTAAAAACAAATATAATAAACCATCTTATTAAAAACAAATGTAATATACCGTCTAATTAAAAATAAATATAATAAAGTATCTAACTAAAAATAAATGTAATAACATAACAATAAATGTAACAAACCATTTATCTGAAATTAAATGTAATAATATATTATAAATGTATTAACGTAACTATAAATGTAATAACATAACTATAAATGTAACTAACCATCTAATTGAAAATTAATTCAATAACTAATGTTATTATATTAATTTTCAGTTAGAATATTAATTAAATTTATGTGCTATCTGTATTGTATATGCTATTGTAATGTAAAAAACTCCATCTAACTCAAAACAAATGTAATAAACTATCATCATCATTGGCGCAACAGCCCAGTGTGGGTCAAGGCCATCTACCTACTGGCAGATTTCAAGACGAGAGATGTTTTTCTTTTTTACGGGGTAGGGTTGCCAGTTCTACGCCCAGCAGTTATATGAGACCGGGACCTACAGCTTAAACAGGATTCCGAACCCTTCAAATATCCATGGCACAGCCGGGATTCGAACCCAAAACCTGTGGTACCGAGCGCCAGCTATTCGGTCACTCAGGCCCCAATGTAATAAACTGTGTAATTGAAAATAATAACAAATCATCTAATATTATATAATATTAAATTATCCAATTAAAAATAAATGTAATAACATAACAATAAATGTAATAAACTGTCTAGCTAAAAATTTAATAAAATGGACTGCAGTACTAACAATATTGTAAAAAAAATTAAAAAAGATAAAAATATGTATTATCAATTATAAAAAAATGAAAAACCTTTTTTAATTGCTTCCAAAATCTCTCCGCGAACTTGATCAGATCTCACATTTAAGAACTCTTATTTTGAAGGATAGTAAGAAGGAGTTTTCAATTATAATAAATTTAGTTTTAAATATCCAATTAGGAAACACTCTTGGAAAAATCACTTATTCTTGCAATAGAATTAAATGGGCATGTAGGAGGGAGTAAATAATTTTCAAGCATAAAATATTATATGGCTTATATTCCATTAAGTTTATTAAACTAATAAACTTAGCCTCAAATTCATAGGACATAAAAAATCTCTTAGTTTTTTTATGATGCCTAGAGAGAAGTGTCAAAATCTTTATGCAGCCATATATGACTGTGGAAATCTTAATGCACAAATCTATAGTGTTACAAGGTTCTTGCAACACAGTTTTGTTTTACCCATTTCAAAATTTATGAGAAATCCTATAACATGGCATTTTTATCACAATTTATAAATCTAACACAATTGAACAATTGAAGAAGTCTTTCCTTTAACTATCCCACTATAGCAACATTTCTACAACAAATTTTCATGATTGGAAAATTCTTCATACAGCAAGGAACAGGACTAGTTTTTCAGAACAAGCATATCTTAGCAATTTTCCATTTGAGCGTATTTATTGAGTTAGATCTATAAACAGATATAACAAGAATCAGAAATTATTAGAATTTAGGAGGGATTACTAGAATTTATAAGAATTATTAATTGGAATTAAGAAGAATTTAGTAAAATTATTCGAATTTAGAAAAATTAGTTAGAAATTAGAAAAAACTTATTATAAATTAGAAGAACTATTTGGAATCCTTCTAAATTCTAATTTCTAACAAGTAAGAATAGCCGTAATATTTCCTTAGCCTTAGTACAGCCGTAATATTTCCTTAGCCTTAGTACAGCCGTAATATTTCACTATTATATACATAGCAACATGCCGTAGTGTTTAAGCAACTTGTGGTCTGATTCACATCAACTACATGCATTAGCATTGCCTATGAGTGAGACACAAAAGACGTAGTATTCGAGTATTAGGTAAATAGTAATTTGCCATAGTATTGCAGTTAACTTGTGATTTCATTCACACCAACTACACGCATTAGTCTTGTTCATGAATCAGCCTCAAAAGACCATTGACATTGCTGTAGTAATTTAGTATTAAGAGCAACATTTCCCTATTAAGCATGAAGTGAATGGCGTTCCTAATCTGTTCCTAATCCTAATGCATGTGGATTGCAGGGTTATGCTACGGTTGACTTAGATCACAAGTATCCATACTCTTACTTGCTTGTTTAGCTTTGATTGGCTGAGACTCGGATAATCTCACGATGTCTAGACATAAGGCGATTAAATTAGGATTTGCTACTTTTGAGTTCTTTTTATAGCAGCAGAAAATTTGGATGTTGATGACATTTTTCATTCACAAGAATAATGTGATGGGCCTATATGTTTTAGAAAATAATTCTTTGCCCTGCGATTTTTTTTACATTGAATTTTAGCAAGATTCTAAATTATTTAAATTGTATCACTTAGCATAACATTTCATAATGAAGTTTCAAATTAGGCTCTATGAAAACTAGTGTTAGTTCCGATCCAAGTGAGGAATTCTCTAAATTGTAAACATTTTTATTATTAAAAATCATTAATTTGATTGAAATTATAGTTTAAGCATCTACTGCAAAATTAAGAAATTAAAACCGACTGATTTCGCAAGAAAAAGAAATGCAAAATATTTTACAATAATGTCTTGCTGATTCCATTTCAGAAATTTATGTCTTATTTTGTTACAATGTCATGGCAGCATACTATTGTGCCCAAAAAATCCAAAAAATATGACTAATTACTTTTTTATTTCATCGCCTTCAAAGTAATCCGCTACGGACACAATGCACAAAACGGTGTCCCCGAAGTAATCTTTTGAGTTTAGGGAATAGACAGAAGTCGCACTGTGGTTGTGGAACGATATATTTTTCATTTTTGGCGAAAAAGTCACGAATAATCAATGCAGTGTGAGTTGGCGGATTCAGTGTTTTCGGTACCAATCCAGATTTGACGCGTTTGAGACCCAAAATGGAATTGACCGATCCTTTTGAAATTCCAACGTTATGAGCAAGGTCTCTAATTGTAAATCGACGGTTTGCAAGCACCAAATCTTTAATTTTTTGGAACTGAGCTTCGTCGGTTGAGGTGGATGGTCGACCAGAGGGTTCTTTGTCTTCATCGCGTTCTCTGCCTTCTTTGAGCTGTTTATACCTCATCTAAACATTTCTTTCCGATATAGGAATGGCTGACCAAATACCTTCTACAATATTCTATACGTTTCCGAAAATAAAATTGAATGCAAGTTCTTTCCTCAATTAATTCAGACAAAAATCGCCGGAATCAGTTTTAGCGTCTCTCAAAGCCAAGCGTAACTCAAACGCTAATGAATATTTTGACGTCAAATTTCACACGGATGTTAGGGACAGTGTCAGAAACTTAAAAAAGAAAAAAAAAGTTGAAATTCTGTAAGCATCGGGAATTTTGAAATTGAAAATTGGTCTTACTTTTTGGACACAGTAGTACATAACGTATCACAATATTATCATAATCAACTACTCAGAATTAACTTCATCTGTAACAAAAATACTTTTAAACAACAACGAAGAAACGAATTTAAGAATACCCTTTTAAAAAATGATGTCACAGAAACATTTCTTCGGCAGTACATTTTTAATCTGTTATCTCCATCGTAATAGAAACTACCCCCTTCCCTCCATCCATGAGTAGACTACTCCTGGGGTCAAATAAATGTAATTCATTTTGGAAATTCAAACCAATGAAAGTAATTTGGGGTTTATGATGGAAATTTATCTTATTTCTTCGATATGAGAGGCAAATACTGGCTTCATTTCCTTGTATCCAAATGAGAAATGCTTGTGACAAGTTTTCGAGAATCATGCGTTAAGCTGCCAAGTTTTTAAGTTTAGCCTTTTGCAAAATTTGTAATATTTAATGAAAAATGATGTATATAATTTCAAAATGAATGCAACTCCTTTTGAAATTCAAAACAATAAAACAATTTTTAGGGCTGCATGATGGAAATTTATCTGGTTTTTTCCATATGAGAGGCAAATACCAGAATCGTTTTTTTGTACCAATAAAAAATTTCAAAATGGATGTGACACATTTTGAAATTTTCTTTTTATGATACCATTTGATACAACTTTTATAATGAGTTGTTTTAATATGATCTATACCATATGATAGAAGGTTATTGCTTACTTTATAAGAATCATTATTATAAATTATGTTCCCTCATGGAAAGTAATATTTAATTTGAATTTTAAGGTATAAGCAGAAATAAATAGAAAGATAAATTTCACTGCTATAGTGTTAATAGGATCAAAAGTAAAGGTACAAGAAGTTTCTATTATTTATTTTCTAAGAAAATGTGCCAAAAAGATTAAATATATAAAACATAAGAATTCTTTTAAGGAAAGAGGAAAAACACAAAGTAAAATTTATGTTATAAACATTTTGTTGATTTTCCTTTTTTTCCCCAAGATTTATCAAAAGTTTCAAGGGAATAAAAATAAAGTATAAAATAATAGAAATTTTCCAGTAAAACAATTTTGTAATTGAAAATTTTAAAAAATGAGATTTTTCTCTTTTTTATGAAAGCAAACCACTATACATATTATATAATTAAAGCTTAAATTTTGCTTTAATAATTTTTTTATCAAGATTAATGTTTCTTTTGGACTTTAAAAAAATAACCAGCTGACATTATATTAATCTTAAAAACACAAATTTAATGATACGATTCATAATTTTCAACCACTAATTGATTAAATTGATTTTACATAAAATGTGATAATTGCATATCTTATTAGTGTATTAATGATTAAAAATGTTTAAAATTCTCACTAGAGAATGCATTTTTAAATTTTTCATAGATTAATACGCTTGCATTTCACATGAGTTAGCTTTGAATTGAATTCATATCTGTCAATAAATGGATTAGTTAATTAATATAATACAGTGCTTTAGTTTATTTTTAACCAAGTATTTGCATTAAATTTTGTTTGCGGAAATGAATATTTGTGTGCGGAAACGTATAGAATGTTGCAGAAGGCAAACTATATCGGAAAGAAATGTTTACAAGTGGTATAAGCAGTTCGAATAAGGCAGAGAACTCGTTGAAGACGAAGGGCGTTATGGTCGACCCTCAACCTCAACTGACGAACCTCATGTCCAAAAAATTAAAGATTTGGTTCTTGCAAACCGACGATTTACAATTAGAGATATTGTTCATAACATTGGAATTTCAAAAGGATCGGTCAATTCCATTTTAAAAGATATTTTGGGCCTCAAACGCGACAAATCTCTATTGGTACCGAAAAGGCTGAATTTTTGGAAAAACATCGTTGCGTTGAAGTGTGTGGAAACAATGCTTTCTGACTATCAAGACAATTTGAAATGCATCAAAACTGAAGAAGAGACTTGGATTTATGCTTACGACCCGCAAACAACCGGTCAATCGAGAGAATATCGTGACAAAGGTGAAGCAAGACCGAAAAGAGCACGCCAAAGTCGCTCAAACATCAAGGTCATGTTGACAGTTTTTTCGATTATCATAGTGTGGTGCATTATGAATATCTTCCGCCGGGCCAAACTCTCAACAAGCAAGTATTATTTGGGTGTTATGCGTCATTTACGTGAAGTTATTCGCAAAAAGAGGCCATATTTATGGAAAGACAACTCTTGGTTTTTGCATCACGATAATGCGGCAGCTTTCATTACGTTACCACAACCACCATATTCACTTGATTTAGCACCGTGCGACTTCTGGTTATTCCCTGAACTCAAGAGACTATTCCGGGGACAATATAAGACGTGATCCAACGTGAATCGACGCGAACTTTGAATACCATCCTGCCGATGACTTTTTAGCATGCATTGAGGATTGGGAAACAAAGTTGGCAAAGTGCATTGTGTCCGGAGGGGATTACTTTGAAGGAAATTAAATAAATTTATAAGAATAAATAAAGAGTTTTCAAACAGAAACAGATTCTGTTTTTTCACTTGCTTGTTGAAGAAGGAATTGGAAGTTTCTCTTTACAAGAAGTTGTTGATAATACTGATGCTTGGCTTGACTACTGTTGTCATGGTTTTAGAGGTAGAGTTCATTTGGTTGTTTCTTTTTGCTGATGTTGTGTGCAAAGGAAAGTGAGATTTTATGGTGAGTAACGCCAATGAAGAACTTTCACGATAGCTTTTTTAATATACTACTGTGCCCAAAAAGTTAGACCAATTTTTATTTTTTTCAAAAACTCCTTATTTATTCTTCCAAATTACATAATACTTCATACTTAAATACATATGCACATACATGTATACTTCATGCTTCTTACATACACTTCCAAATACAACTCAATACGTACCCAGATAAACTCTTCCTTTGTAATGAAGATCAAGGCTTCCCCCCTACAAATTTTGCCCATCTCAAGATAGTGTTTCATCCCTCCAGCCCCTCGACAGTGCCAGAGGATAATTTCCTTTCTTGGTGAACATATATATTTTAACCCCCCATTATCAACTGCTTTCTGACTCATTCCTTTCCTGAGGCCATACAAATATATATTGATTCACCGAATTGATTCTGAACCGGTTGCAATGAAGGCGCTTTAATTTTAATATCCCTTGTTTTACTATTTTTTTTCTCATTGTTTTTATATATTAATTTTTTAATTTATTTCATTAATTATTTATTATTTTTATACCCTCCTGACCATACTATCTCACTTAATTCCGTCAAACTCAGTAGAAGTGCACTTTGCACTGACTCTCCACACAATTTTCCAATCGAGTAGAACCTCCTCCACCAACCAAGCTTGTGTCCCCCGTAGCTATTAGCAGGAAGGCAGCGAGGTGGCAATTGGCGTACCGATTATGGAGTTCCATTGGGTTTAGTATCTCTTAACCACCTCATCGGAACTAATATTAAATTACTTAGTTAATGTGGTTACAATCGCTTGGTCGAGAGAGAGTAAGTCGAAATCTTATTCCTCCATATGAGAGCTGAAATGTTTGTGCCATCAAATGAAATGCTTTCTGTTGCCTTCTGTGTTTATTTTTATATAAATCATCGATATTTATCATACGTTTTAGCTTTTTTTACACGCTCAGGATACTTTTGATTCATTTCATGACTTTTTGGAAGAGATTCAAAAATTAATAATTTTCTTTCTTTTCGTAATTTTTCATTTTCTCCAATTCCGTTAAGAATTTTTAGCAGTTCTTTTAATTTAAATGCTTTGGAAATAGACAAGAAAAAAAAATTAGAAATCTTTATTTCGGAAAATAGAAAATTGATAGGAATTTTCAGAATAATGTTGGAATCAATTTCTTATTGTTTAAATATTTAATGAATATAGAGAAAATTTCTTTTCAGAATTCTTTGAGTTTCATGAAGAACAAATTCTGATCACAGTCTATAACATCGGAATTTTTCATTTGCGAAAATCGAAAGAAGATAGAAATTTTCTGAATCATAGGTATCATAATCATATAATGATTTTCTTATTGTTATAACTATTTATTTGTTATACAAATGCATGTTACTATAGTTTTGAAATACTAAATAACCCTCTTTTTACTAGACCATAATAATTAAACAAAATTAATTACTAATCAATTTTGATTAATTAATGAAACAACTTTTATTTTAAAAAAAAACATATTTAAAGATTTCATTTAATAAGTTAAATTTTACAATAAATAATACTACCAAATCATAGAATTTTAATTTATGTTGATGGGTACATTTAGAGAAGAAATGTTATATTTGTTTGCAAATGATATTTGTTAAATTTAACTAGAAATTAAATATTATTAAAATTAAATTATTATATTATTAATTCTAGTTATAAAACAATACAGAAAATAAATAATATACAACCTAGGATATCAGCCATGGCAGATAAATAAAAATATCGTAGCTTAATGAATTCAGATTTATCTCCATCCAATTTTTTTTCAAAATCATTCACAAAGTCGAAAATATTTAAACATTAAAATATTTTTGAAAATTGAAAGAATGGAAAATGCAGACAGGCATTTGACAAAACTTCTTGTACATTTTATTAAATAAATGATGAAATATATATTTTAAATTGGGAATGTTAATATTGTTTCTGTAAACCTAATTTATATCGCATTCAATAGTCCTCCAAAATGTTTAAGGTGTTCAACCTATGCATATAATCCTGCCTTTTTATTCAATTCGCAGTTGAAAATTACTGCTCCCATATTTAAGTCATTAACTGCTCTCAAGTTATATTATGAAGAAAGCCGGAATTGTTAAACAATAGATATTTGTTTATATTAATAATTTCAAAATTTTAATAAAAAGGCATTAACAAGGTGACATAATTATAATTATAATAAAATCTAATAATAATTTTGTAAAATAATCTCATAATAATTTGCGTCTTCAAAAAATTGATTCGTTAAATATTTTTAAAAAAATATATAACGTAGAATGTTAAAAATATTTTAAAACAAACCGCATTTAAATAGAGCAAAAATTAAAGACTAAAGTAACAAAAAAAAATGTAAATATCAAAAACGGACATTTAATGTATCTTTTAATCATTCAACGTGATTTTCTGTTTTAATTTTCACACTTTCTTGCAGATTAATAAAAAAGTTATGAATGTAGAGCCATAAAAATTTGTATGAATGCTCTGCTTATGTATTCCTATTCTGTGAACCACAGTGTTGTTAATAGAATTTTCATATACAGCATGATAAATATTAAAAATTTTAATAATTTCAATTTTTCAGGTATTTTAATTAAGAAAATTTTAAATTTTTTTTTTTTTTATTTCCAATGGCGGAGAGTACATACATATAAACAAATACAATAAAGAAAAAGCAAAAACCATCAAAACACAGTAGAAGAAGTAAAGAACGAAATCCTCGCCCCAAGAGCTCTCTAGCAAGCCAATATCTTGCAATTTCGGAGTCAGTTCCTTGGAATACAATATTGCATGTGTTTTCAGCACTATCTCTGCTGCAATATTGCATGTGTTTTCTATTCATAGGTTCTTTCAAGCCACAAAGACGACAGTAGGGATGATCATAGACGCCTATATGATACAAGTGTTCACTGATATAGTCATGTTTTGTTATAAGTGTGAAAAAATTATTAAATATTAAATTTTAAAATTTGAGGTTTCAGAATAAACAAATTATTTAACTTTTATTTAATATTAAAATAATCCTTAAAATTCTCCATGAAAATTTAGTGATTCAACAAAATTTTTAATATAACATATTTATAAGTTCTCTTGGGCTGAATGACCGAGTGTCTAGCGCTCTGGCGCTAGGTGCCACAGATTTCGGGTACGTGTCCCGGTCGTGCCATGGATGCTTGTAGTGGTTCGGAATCCACTTTAAGCCGTAGATCCCGGTCTTCTATGACTGTAAGAGCATCACGGAGCAGAAGTCAGACTTCTATCGTACAGGTGTTCCATCAGAACAGAAGCTGCACCCCTCTTCTCTCCTTCCATGGGGACACGACAACAACAACATAAGTTCTCCCTAGCCAATGCCACTGCTATTCGTCATAAAAAGTTTTTGCCATAAAATAGTGGATATTTACCGAAGTTTTTGTATAAAATATATACATAAAGTCTCATTAAACAACTACTATTGTCTTCATGAAAAGATGGCAGCTAAAAACTGTTTATATAAAAATCTATAAATAAATTTTCACTAGCCACTTCCCTCGGGCGAGTACTTTTAAGGGTAACTATGTTCACGTGTCATATGAAGGAAAACCCAGAAAACTCCCACCGGGCAACCTGACTATCTATGCGAGACGCTTTACATATATTGTCACAATAGCCATCGAATATTCTCCTTTCTGAAGGCAGTGATTACAATAACGCCACCAGCGAATTCGAATCTTAGCTGTCTTGCTCGCTATCTGCGCACAAGGCAACTGGGTCATAAGTCGAGGATAAATAGAGCATTGGATTTCCAAACTAGTGTGACAGGGTTCGAAACCAAGTTGAAAGAACATGAGCCTATGCCAGAAAAGAATGCAATAAATCAGTAAGCCGGAAAGTGCTACTTGAGGAAGATGGGAATCATTCAGATACAATCCCTGGATATATTCATTGCAAATTATGGTGGGGAAAGGTGAGAGGCATTAAAACTCAAAATGTACTTAAGAGGATATGATTTCCTTTTTAATACGCTTTTATTAGTTTCACCTGTATGTTTGTTCTTTGGGCTCGATTTTGCCCTACTTTAAGCGATCAGATTTAATTTAAACGTTGTAGACTTATTAAGCACCGACGACACTAAAATATTTTGATAAGTTTATTATCTCATCATGATTAGGATCGCCAGGATTAGAGATTTTATTTTAAACTTATGAAGAGCAATTTAACCCATGTAGAATGAAAGTACCTAAGACATTCAAACCTACTTGGCACAACAGATAACGTGGCACTACGGATCAGGAGATTTCCTCTTCGAATCCTGGCTGGCTCGACATATTCGCATTTAGCCTTTGTTTTACTCACAATTAAATTATTGTAAAAACTATAGTTCCAGTCCTCCGTACCGGGACCTAATTTAAATATTATAGTTTAAAAACACTAAAAAACACGCTTTTAGATTTAATCAAACTAAAAAGTAAAAAATAATTGTTAACATAAGAATAAAAGGACTGACGAGAAAATGAATGTCACTGTTCTAAAAGCGTGGGGTGCTTTGTATGATATTTTTAAACTAACTTTTCCTTTCGGA
The DNA here is from genome assembly GCA_021605075.1 of Caerostris darwini. Lineage (NCBI taxonomy): Eukaryota > Metazoa > Arthropoda > Arachnida > Araneae > Araneidae > Caerostris > Caerostris darwini. The sequence goes on from BPLQ01010207.1 coordinate 63,287, forward strand.
ATGAGACTAGTGAAAAATTACAACGATTGATATTGAGCACCCCACGCTTTTAGAACAGTGACATTCATTTTCTCGTCAGTATTTTATTCTTATGTTAACTATTATTTTTTACTTTTTAGTTTGATTAACTCTAAAAGAGCGTTTTTTAGTTTTTTTAAACTATAATTTATTTGTGTATTTATTGTTTCTCTAATAGCTTTCTGGTGTACGTAGTTTAAAATAAAAACACAATGAAACAGAAATTAGGTCATTTTTTTCAGTTTTTTCAGTCATTAAAAAAGAGAAAATTACAGTCATCTTAAGTGGAAAAAGGGAGACGCCAAATAATATACAGTAGAGGTTTAGGATTCTTTCTGACTTATTTTGAGTTAGATTTCTTTCTAACTTATTTTGATAATAAAAAAAATAAATAAAAATTTAAGTTACAGAGGTAATAAACATGTTTATTTGCAACTTAAAAGCTATATTATGTACTACAATAAAAAATCAAAATAATTCCGAAACAACAATATTATTCGTATACTGCTGTTAAAATAGATGTGTATTGCTGTAAAACAAAACTACTTTTGATATTTTTGCAATCGACAACAAAGTATTTGCTACGCTAGAGTTCAAATGAAAGCAATAGCAATAATAAGAATTATAATAAGAATATTTCATAGAATTGGTTACTGGTTTACATAGAATTGGTTTACTGTATACTCATACATTGTTTTCTAAGAAACAATGACGTGCATTGTCGGCAACTTATTTTTCTTCGAGTTATAGAGGTAATTAGTTTCAAGCGTTCGAGTAGTAAAGGTTGTAAAATCAAACATTGCTAATGTTCGAGATACAGAGGACCAATTTTTTTTCGAGTTACGGAGGAAAATATATACTAAAATGGCTTGTAGGGCTTGTAAAATGGTTTGATTAATTATTTCGACTTATAGAGGGGTTGAAATTTCGAGTAATGGAGCTTTGGGGGCTTGAAGAGAAGGGAACAAAAATTTTTTTTCGAGTTTTGGAGGTTTTAGACTTATCGAGGTTCCTACTGTATTATTATTTTGTATTCAGAGAGACCCCGTTTGAAACCCAACAAATAATATCGAACCGAAAGCATCTATGCCTATTCTTGGGAGATATAAATTCTTAAGCCAGAAAGTAATTTGTTTGAAACAAATGATGGGATTTTGTGATCCCAGATGTTAAAAATGTGTTGCTCATTCCGAAATGTAGTTACATATAATGCAAATTTTCTCTTTTGTTACACCCTGAGAAACGCTATATCTGTTGCACATTTCTATGAATGCCCACATGAAATTACCATTTGAGAACAACAGCACGTATAATATTTCGTAGAAATACAGATAAAACTTCATATATTTTCTCTAAATCCCTTTATTTATAAAAAAGCAATACTTACATTTTTGCAATATTTATTCCTTTCTAAAATGAAAAAAGATATACGGTGCTAATTTATAATTATAAATTATTGTTGAAAAACTATGAAATTTTGTTATTTTTTTCAATTAAAACACGTTTAAAAGATAAAAGAAAATGTAAAATAATTTATATCTTCTATTTCATTCTTCAATTGAAATTATTATTCCTTTAAACTCTTATTTTATTTCTTAAACAATGAAAAATTAAGTATTAATAAAGATTAACACTGACTGCTGTTTAAGCAACAAATTCAATAACAAGTTTTATTAAGTTAATTATAATGAGTAAAACTAACAACTGATAAATTAGTCATGAGATAATCATAAATTCATTGCTTTATAATTCTGTATATTAAAAGAACGAAATTCAATTTAACCGGAATTAATTAGTTCCAAGTTATTTTTCTTTTTTAAAAAGTCAACCCCGTTCAATGCAGTCATTAATAATTTATTAAATTTCATTCTTTTCCGCTAACACCTTTTTCAAAAACTCTCCGCATCATAATTAATACTTAATTCTTTCGCTTTTATTGTCTGAAAATTCGAAATTTGATCACGAATTTCTATTAACTCATTTAAAATTAACATGCTTAGAACGATGGAGGCGTCTTTTAATTCATTCTTTCAAACTCAACGTTTAAGCCTTGTAATCATATCAACAAGAGAAGTAAAAATGATTATTTCCTATGTACATTTTTAATATTACTTAGATGAAAGGCTTTTAAATCCTTCATAAACTAAAATCTCACTCTTTTAGTATGATTAAATCCTGATAAACAATTTGTTGCGCGTTGCTACTTCTAGAACTTGATTGAAAGTAATTCATTTAAAACAATCAAATAATTTATTCAATTCGAATATAAATTATTAAATCCGAACTGCGAATTAAAGATTTATACGTCGACAAAAATTGAAAGGACGCATGCATAAATTTGAAAAGAACTTCTTTTAATTCCTGGAGGCTAGAAAAAGGTAATTGAAAGATGTTGTTCCATTTTACACTCGCCATCAAGAAGGAACTAAGTATTCATTCAAATGAAAATAGATTATAAATTAATGGGACTCACATTTTTTTTGTCTTTTTTTGTTTTGTTTTGTTTTTGCAGCTTTCGGAATGAAGATCTGATAATTGAATTCTATTTCTTAGCGTTAAAGAATCATCCTTTTTATTAATAAAAAGAGGAATCGTTAATTGCAATAACTTGCCGCTTGTCGAAAAGTGGCGCTTTTTCCTTCTTTTAATTTCATTTAATGGCGAACGAAAAATTCGACAGAATTTCGGTTTCTCATTAAGTGAATCTCATATGTTTGCGCATTTGTTGTTATCGACCGTTTTAAACATTAAGAATTAATACGATTAAAGAAATCGACGATTTTTTTTCGAGCTAGAATAGTTTAAATGATACGGATTGGCGGAACAGTTATAGCAATAAAATTCCGATCTTCGAAGCGTGGAATTCTTGTTTAATTGAATTAATGTTCACTTACGAAGTTTTCGTGTTAAAAAATGGAGTATAATTTTTTTTCCTAGCTTTTGATTATTTCATTTTGGACTCATTTAAAAAAATCGTAATGATTATTTTGAAAAAGTAACTTAAATTTTTTTAGTTAAGTATTTCTGAATGATAATTCAGTTATTCAGTTATGGTAATAAGATATTGATTTTCAAAAGCGAGAAATTTCTTTTTAATTCAATTATTGATCACTTAAAAAGTTTTGTCTGCTAAAGAAAAGCATATGATAAGAATTATTTTGCTTCTGATTATTCCAAATTCTTTTTCAAAAAAATTAGTCGTTATAAATACATTGACTGATTATTGTATAACTTTAGAAAATTCTTTTATTTTTTAAATTTTTTAATTACTTTTTTTAGTTAATTATTTTCAGTTATTCATTTATGGAAATAAAATATTGATTGCAAATAGCGTGAAATTCCTTTTTTAATTCAATTATTTATCACTTAAAAAAGTTTTTTCTGCTAAAAGAAAGGGTATAATATGAATTATTTTGCATCTGATTATTTCATTTCATGCTTATTCTTTAAAAAATAGTCCTAATGAATGAATACATTGAATGATTACTGTATAACTTTGGAAAATCCTTTTAATTTTTAAAATTTTTTAATTACTTTTTTTAAGTTAAATATTTTAGGATGATAACTCAGTTCAGTTAGGGCAATAAAATATTGATTTTAGAAAATATAAAATTCTTTTTTAATTCAATTATTTATCATTTAAGAAGTTTTGCCTGCTAAAAAAAGGGTATACTAGGAATTATTTTGTTTCTGATTATACCAGACTCTTTAAAAAAAAATAGTCATAATGAATGCATTAAATGTTTATTGTATAACTTTGGAAAGTTCTTACTTTTAATTTTTTTAATTATCTTTTAGTTAAAAATTTTACAGTGATTTTTCAGTAATCTTCAGTTATTCAGTTATGACAATACAATACGGATTTTTGTTAGTCTGAAATTCATACTTATTCAATAATCATTTCAATTTTTTGCTACTAAAAATGGTAATATAAATTAATTTTCTCTTTTATTTCTGATTGCCCTTCCAGGATCTTTTTAAAAATGGAACTATGATGGATCTTTTGAATGAATATTGGATAACTTTAAAAAAGTTCTGGAATTATATTTCATTTTTCGTATGTTAAAAATCTTAGAATGATAAATCAATTATGTTGTGTGATAGTTCAGTTATTCAAGAAAGGCAATAAAATATCGATTTTGGTTAAAATCTAGAATCCTGTACCCTTTGTGCCAAACACATCGCAGCGCACGAACAAAATGGCTACCGAAGCTCAGTATCATTGTAAAATGTTGTTTCGCCAAAATTTATAATAAAATATATATTTATTAATAAATTAAAAAATTGTTTTTCTTGTTTGTTTCTTATTTTCATGAGTGGCAACATCATAAAAATTGTTTATGTTCTGTATCATCGACAGACATACGTTGTAAGAATAAGCTCGGAATTATCAATAATTTATCGGAATACTTATTTAAAAGTATATACATTTCTGTTCTTATTTACTCCAAATTAAAATTCTACAAATAATTATCGAAATAGCAATAAAATAGTCATTATATTGTTCGGAAAATGAAGCCACGAATTCCTCTAATTATAATATTGCAACCCTAAAGAAACTGGCGGAAAAGTGGCGAAATATTCAGGGTTGCAAGATTGGCGACCTTTTCGAGGGTACATTATTCTAGATTTTAATCTCAAATTTTAGTAGAGGGATATTCTAATTTATTTCAATGATAATTTAAAATTTTTGGTACTTAATTTTTTCTGATTATGTCATTTCAGACTCTTTTTAAAAAGAAAACCACGATGGATCTTTTGAATGAATGTTGGATAACTTTGAAATGTTTCTTGAATTATATTTCATTTTACATTAGTTAAAAATGTTGGAATTTTAATTCAGTTACACTCTATTAATTCAGATATTCAGCTATGGTAATAAAAATCAATTATTAACGTGAAATTGTTGTCTAATTTAATTGATGAAAACTGAAAATGTTCAATTTATTAAAAATTGTAATAAGAATATTTTTTTGTTTCTTATTATTTTACTTCGTTCTTTAGTTTCTTTTAAAAAAATATTGTTTATAAATCTTTTTAATAAATGGGAGATAACTGTAAATCCAAAAACTTAATCTATCACGAACATCACCAATATAATCCCCAAACTTATAGTTAAATTGGTTCCAACTTAGTAGTTCTTTAGTTACTTTGAAGTATTCATCATTATATCTCCAATAACAATGCATTAAAATGAACAAGCTTTTACGAGTCTACATAAATCTGTGAACACGATTACTCAAGTAAAAATATTAACAAAACAAAGATTAGATCATTTAACTAATGAAAACTTAGAATTTAAATTATGAATTAAATAATAAAAATCTTCATTTTTGGAGCCTTTGAATGATTTTTCGAGTAGGAAATGTAGAATGTTTTGAAGATTATTTATCTTTAAAATAGTCATTTTAGTTTTTTACAGTTGTGCCAAGCCTTCGGTCATTTTCAGATTCTTCAGTGTCTTTAGCCAATATCGCCAATATCTTTGCCAAATTTATATTTAAATTGTTTCCAACTTTTGGTTGCAACTGTGATATTGTGCCAACTGCAGCAATGTGTTTTATATTATATATTCGATGCATCTTTTAAATCCTTTATGGTTATAATTCTAATAAACCAATAAATAATAAGAAGAATCATTTATGCCGTATACTAAGAAATTATTTTCGAATTACATATTTTCGAAATATTTTACAGCAATATGCACTGATTTCTATGAATAATAAAAATAAAGTTCTTTATATTAAACATAATATTTTTGAGCATTAAAAATTTAAATAAAGCATAAACTCAAACCGTTATTTATTTCATAAAAACTTTACTGAATGTATTTTATTCATTAAAAAAAAAAATGCTGAGAAAGTTTTGAAAACATGCAGAATAACATTCTCTAATTTTTCAAGCATATACTGGAATTATCAGATATTTCAAAGCATTTCTTAAATATTATTATCAAAATTATCCTTGCTTTATAACATTATCTAAATAATTGATTAACCATAAATATTTATATTTTCACATTAGATGCATTTTGTTTTGGAATACAACAAAAAAAAATTATTTAAAGATAAATGTCTCTAAAAAATTTAAAGATACTTACATTCTCATGTGTTTAATCAAATCGTGAATCTAATGTAGTGTACATTCGTACTTTAAATTCTTATTTGTACAATTTACGATGTGGAATATTTTATTTATTAAACTTAGTGCATTTTTTAGAGAGAACTAAGTACAATAAATATTAAACAAGACTTCTCTTTTCTTTCCATTTTATTAAAAAAAAGAGAAACATTTCGCCTATAACTCAAGTTGGCTTGAATTTTTGAAAAATTAATTTGAAGAGTACTTTATTCACAAAAGAACCATTATCTTTAGAGAAAAGGATGATATTCCGTATTCCAATTTCGTAACTTCTCAAAAATACTTTCCATGTTTCTTTTATTTAATAATCTAAATATTTTTTAGAATAATACTATTTTTTATAAATAAAATAAGTCCCCAACGATATTGTTACATTTTCAAATCTTAATTTTGGATAATCTTTTCATTTGATATAGAAATATGTGTTCGAGATTGCTTTATTTCAAACGCTTAATAAAAATGCAATATCTTTAGAAATATTTGTTAATAAAAGCAGAAAATGCCTGGAAAATTTATTTAACTGGAAATACAAAACTCATATTTATTTTTAACATTTTTATTAATCAAAAAACTATTTCGAATATATTTTGCAGAATATTTGAAGTTATTTATTTTATTAATAATACAAAACAGTATGAAGTATTTTAAAAGCAATTTGTTATTTTTTCGAAGCATTGCCTTAAATATTGAAATTTTATTTTTGCATTATTCTTTTAGTAATTTAATCATTAATAAAGGCAACTTATAAATTATTAAGGTTGCCAGTTATTATATTATCCTGTTTTCCAGTTTCAGTATATTCTCAAAACAAGTTATATAAAAAAAAATTTTAAAGTCAATTCCTATTTTTTTCACACTATGTTGCCGAAAGTCCTTTATAAATAATTTTCATTCATTTTTTTAAATTTATCCGGTGCCATCTATTGGTAGATATTTGCAACTTACAGCTTAAAAAAAACTAAAATGAATTAATTAAATTTAATTACTGAATTAATATTTGAAAAAAACTGTATTAACATAAAGTGTCATCTACTACAAGTACAAAAAAATTGTATTTGAACTGGAGTGGATGAATAAAAAGTATTTTAATAACGATTAAAAAGCTTACAGCTTACAGCTCCCTATATGCACAAGATATATATAGGGAGAGTGTGAGCTAATAGAAGGAATTGAAGAAATTTAATGTTAGCCTATATTAACACAGATTATAGTTTGTTAAAATAGTAAAAAGTTGGAAAATATTTTAAGAAGTTTTATAATTGTCCCTTGAAGGGATATAATTATAAAAAACCATCTTTAATTTCTCAAAAGAAGCAAATTTAAAACAGTCTAAAATAAAGAAGTCATATTGTTAATAATTGTGTTGTAAATATGTAAAACAATATTTAATTTAGTTAATAAAAATTTTAGTTATTTATGCTTTGTTTAGCTATATTTTACAATTTACTGCAATCTTAAAACGTCACCTTGAAAATTGGCGAATTTGATCATATAGTTTATTGAAGAATTTGGTGAAACAGAAATTGATCACTATCATTTATCACAAAATATTTAGTAGGAAGCTTTAAATAACGTGTGTGATTTCTTTGGCACTTTTATACATGAGAAAACATTATTAGTAAATGTAATTAAATTTTGCCTTCTTTATAGGGAGAATTTGTCGATTATTTCTTGTCTTTCTTCATATAAAACACATATCAATGCAAGTGTTTATTTTGATTAGTATCGCTAAAATAAAGGTTTAATAAAACATTCTTTGAAAGAAAACGAAATTTGATTATCAATAAAGAATATAACAAATATACTACACGGCTGCACAGTTTTAAATATTTTTTTTCATTTTGGACTAATAGCATACTATATATAACTATGAATTTGAAAAAATAAGAATTTATGTGATTCTATTAAATTATATAAAAATTTACCTAATTATAGAAATTTCTTTTAAAATTTATTTGAATTAATCTATTAACATTAATTATAATTTGAATCAAAAATATTCTCTGCAGTATATTAAAATGCTTAAAGTATCATTCGGAAAACTTGGCGACTTTGGCGATTTAATTGGCTATACTTTGCAAATTTCTGATGCAACAGAAAAAAAATCAACATTGTACTAAAAAAGTAAAGAAATTATACCAGTCGCAAAATATTTGAATTAAATGTGTATTTGTAATTTTGTATATTGTATTTCTCACTTGATATTTAATTTAAAATCCTTTTTTTTTAATTAGCAATTTAAAAAAAAATTAAGGCTTACTATAAATAAAAACAAAAAATAATCACGATGAAAAGTCAGCAATTAAGTAATATTAATTAACAGCATTGTATTCTCCAGGTGTCCTAGAAACAACAGTATATGGTTCATTGGTTCAATAAATTTATTGCATTCATATTAAATTGAGCATTACTATAGAAAAATTATTCCTTAACATTCAGAAAAATTTCTTGAATTTTTTTACAAAATTTATACTTAGAAATGAATGATACATATAATATTATTTGTTTAATTATTCAGAGATATCACTAAATTTATTGTAAAAATTTTCTTTAACTTTCAATTTACTGTATTTTAGCATTATATCAAAAACTGTATGGGGTGAATTTCTGTTTAAGAAACAAAAGTAACATTTATATTCAATGCAGGTTACATAAAATGGGAATTAAGAAATTAATTATATAACTATTATATAACTATAATTATATATATATTATATAACTATCTATATAATTATTATATATATAACTATTATATAACTATATAATAGTAATATATTTATATTTACTCTCTAAAGTTACAACCAAAGTACCAAATTATCCCCATTTAATCTTAATATTTTTTTAAATATAAACGTATTAGCATCATAGAAGTTTGTGCATTACTACAAGTACCTGAACCATTAAAATTATTTTTTCAGAAATTTTCAATATTAAAATATTACATTGAGTTACATTAAAATTTTGAAATTTTAACTTTTTTTCATGAAAACAAACTAGACAAACATCCATGGAGATTGAAGTCAATTGAATTTGTATACCGTAGGGGTTAACAATATTTATAGTGGATGAGTGAAGGTGACCCGTCCGAAGGTCAATCAATTAATGAAAAATTCATAAGAATTCTCAACGTAGACTAAGTAACGAAAATAAGTAGAGCTCGATCAGGAATGATTAGATGAATCCCATCAATGCGGAGTGAAAGAGAGCTGGGGATTGCAGCTGTCAAAGACATTCGAAATGAAAACGGAAGACGTCTTCGTCACCTTTAGAGTTGAAACAAAAATGGTGGAAAACATAAAACACAGATAGAACATAAAATAATGGATTCTTCGATCAATAACGCACTGTGCCGAATGAAGGACTTCTATAATATACATTCTCTAAGCATACACGTTATTATTTATTTCTTTACTATCTTAACATAAGAGTTTCAAGCGTCAAGACATTAGTAATTAGGAAATGCTGGTTTCCAGAATTCATTATGTATTTAAAGAGATTCCCTTACAACAAGATTTATTTTAAAATTGCCCTCCACGAAATAATTATTGTTGTTAAATAATGGATTGTTCATATATTTGGACAAGATTTTTAGACAGGAACATTAAATAGTCAAGAAACAGAAACCACTTACTAATCACTTACGGTTGGATTATTGCAAACTTAAAACCAGTATTGTAACATCGAATAAATTATTGTAACATGCCACATCCAATTCATTATTTAATTATTATGTTTTATTACTTATTTTATGATTACATTGTTTTTGTCCATATTTTACACGTATGTATAAATGTGGATGTGCAAGTATGTGCGTGTATAGGCCTGTTTGCATGCACGCACAATAAATATTCAGAATCATGTACAACTAAGCGCATAAATAAATATACATATGCATATGCATACACATTCACATTCACATTCACATTCACATATATGCATTATATACAGGTTCAAATACATACATATGCACAGACATACACGCACAAACATAGATACATGCGTGCTGAAAGGCATATATTCACAATGACGAACATACAAATACGCAAATAAACAGAGACACGAGTGCACAAACATTGACACATACTAAGAAACATATATATACATGCTGATTATTCACATGTAATCACACTCACCAAATACATACATACACAAAGTGTCAATACACGAAACACGAAATATGTACATGCATATACACACACGCGCGCGCGAGTATACGAGTACATTCTTACACCCTGGTATGCATACATATGTACAAACACTCATTTGCATATAGATAGATCGCATATAGATCACATTTGCACACGCAGATAGATGCCTCACATACATGCACATATGCAAATGCATTTGTATACATAAAAATAAAACATATGCACTTGTTGTTAAGGATCTACACACAATCACGATTATTGAAATTAGCAGATTAACGTATGATTATTTAAGCATACAGCTTTACTCATACCAATACATCACTACTCATACAAAAAAACATCACTACTCATACAAAAAAACATATTTAGACATACATATGCATATACATTTTTGTAAACATATTTAAAAAGTACTAGCAAATAAATAAAACCCTAATTTTGAGAAGACTTAATTTGTTTTGTTAAAGGTTAATTTGATTTACCAAAAGGTTAATCTGGATTGCCAAACCTGTAAAAATTTTGAAAGAAAATTTCCAAACAAAATCTATTGGAAATGGAATGTATTTTGCATTTAACTTTGATTAGCATAAATAATAACACTTATATATTTCTAAATGATCCTTTACAAAGAGATCCTTTACTTTACATTACATATTTTTAAAATAATTTCATAAAGATTTATTTAAACTATTTTTAAATAGACTGTTAACTTTATGTTCTAACTACCGATTACTACTAATTATACTTTCAGCACTTTTTGACAAAATTAAAACTTATTCAGATATACAAATATATTATTTGATATACAAAGAAACTGTCTGTAAAAAAAAAAAACCTTAAATAAATTTAAATAACGTAATATAATAATAAAATAATATAATAAATTGATATAAAAAATAATTAATAATAATATTATTAAATTAATAAAAAATAATAATAAATTTGTAAAATATGCAACTTTAAAAAAAAAAAAAAATTTAAAGTGTGTGAATATATATGAGAATGTATAAATGTATGAAGTTTGTTAAAAACATTTATTATAAATTTATCCCTTACTTACGTTTTCAGGAAAAACATTTTAACTTAATGATAAATTTAAAATGAAAATGTCTAAACGATTATATAAGGAAATATTTTTCTTTATGAAGATATACTCGTCTATAGCAAAAAGAAAAATATACCCATTATAACTTTTAATCATATTATTCTTCAAAAGGAAAATTATTAATATTGCATTATTTTATAAAATATAAATAGCTTTCTATAAACATATAATAAGTTTATTCATAATTAAACCATGCTCATATATTGAAGGAATAAATTAACTTATAAATTACTTAACCAATTTATTATTTTTTATTATGATTTAAGCAAAAAGATCACGATAATACGCTTTATTGTTTATTGATAAAGAAAACTCCACTCATCTAAATTGATATCCACTAGATTTATTTACTTTGTATAATAAAAGAATGAAACATATAAAAGTTAGTTAAATAAAATTTCCAACTTATCTGTGTTCAAAAGATAAAAAATGATATTTATTGAGCGTCCTTTTAAATCGATACTTGTAGCACTCTTTTTCCCAGATGGAAAGTGCTAGAAAAATGTGTAGGGACAGATTGAATGCTGACTGTAACTTAAATTGAACCAAATTGAACAGGATCCAAATTGAAACAAATCGATCGGCTCTCTTTTTATAGCCTGGAAGATCGTAGCCAATAATTTATTGACATACATTTTTTTTTCTAATACAGCTGGCAACGTTACTGGCATGTTGCTCACTTATCACTACCCAAGAGGTTCGTGTAGCTTGAAGATAAGCTACGGACGACAATACCTCCGCAACGCTCTACGATCATGTTAGACCGGGCCCTACTGTTTAAGGTGGATTCCGAACCACTACAAACACCCATGGTACAGCTAGGGACTCGAACCCGAAACCTATGGTACTGAGCTCCCGAGCGCTAGCCACCCGTTAACAACAAAAACATTAGAAAATTGATTACGTCCTGATTCATAGAAGAGACTGCTGGAAAAATTGAAACAAAAATCTGTATAGAAACGTAGAATATGTTATGTAGTCATAGAGTATTCAGCAGGGTGAAAATCTCTTACAAAAAGGGAGAAGTAATTAATCCTTCTGCTAAAGTGGCACATTTAATCACTATGCTCTATAAATCAAACTAATAATATGAACATTTTAAAATTGTATAATTTATAAATATTTATATAATAATAACTTTTTAGACCTTTGTACACATCTAAACCTTTTTAACAATTATGCTATTAATTGGGCCACATTTTTTGTAAAATGCGTTAGAAATTTTTTTTTTTTAACCATTTGATCAAACTAAAAACATATTCTATGTTTCAAAATTGATTTCTCAATAATATCTTTTAAAAATAGAGAAATCCTTATCCAATTAGAAAGATTTTCAGATCATTCGGGAGGAATTATTCATAATTCTTTAAACTTATCTAACGAATAATATAATGAACTTAAGAGAATTTATATTCTTAATTATTTGTATTAGGTTTTGGTAAAGTATTATTTTTTGCTACAGTGCCCCAAAAGTAAGACCAATTTTTTTTTCAAAAACTCTTTATTCATTCTTCCAAATTTATTTCATCGCCTTCAAAGTAATCCCCTCCGGACACAATGCAGTTAAGTCAACTTTTTTTCCAATCCTCAATGCATGCTAAAAAGTCATCGCCAGGGATGGCCTTTAAAGCGCGCCGACGCGATTCACGTTGAATCTCTTCAATTGACTCAAAAGGGTGTCCATCTTTTGAGTTTAGGGAATAGACAGAAGTCCCACGGTTTGAATACGGTGGTTGGGGAAAGATATGGGTTTAATTTTTGTCTAAAAAGTCGCGAAGAATCAATGCACTGTGAGCTGGAGCATTCAGCTATTTCGGTAAAGATCGAGATATGACGCGTTTGGGGCCCAAAACGGAATTGACCGATCCTTTTGAAATTTCAACATCAGCAGCAAGGTCTCTAATTGTAAATCGACGGTTTGGAAGCACCAAATCTTTAATTTATTGGACATGTGCTTCGCCGGTTGAAGTTGAGGGTCGACCAGAGCGATCTTCATCTTCAACGCGTTTTCTGCCTTCTTTGAACTGTTTTTAACACTCCTAAACATTTCTTTTAGATATTAGAATGTTCACCGAATGCCTTCTGCAACATTTTATACCAGGGATGGGCAAACTACGGCCAGCGGGCCAACCCCGGCCCTCCGGAAGGTTCCATCCAACCCGCGGATAGAATTTTAATTTGCCGTATGAGGAAAATTAAAAGAAATGTATATTTATATATTATATATTCATCTTTTTCCATATCCTTATTATATATTTATTTCCTTTCAGTGCCATTCAAACAGAATTGGATATTTTTACAGTGCCTTTCAACGTAAATTGTGAAGCAGTGAGGTCAGTTTTGCAGGTTGAACTAATTAAGTTGCAATCTAACAATTATCTCCAGCAGTTATTTCAAAATTTGCCAAAGTTAGAGTTTTACAAATAATTATCGAAAGTAAGTTTCCCAAATTTAATATCTCACGCCCAGAAAATGAGTTCTATGTTTGCTTCATCTTATATATGTGAACAAGTGTTTTCAACTATGAACCTTAGAAAGAATTACTTCAGAAGTAGACTGACAGAGGAGCATTTAGCCTCGTTCCTTAGAATCGGTACATCTCACATCGAACCTCAATATAAGGAACTTTTAAAAATGAAATCGCAATTTTATTCATCTCATTAACATATTTAAATTGTAATACTTGTATATTATTTTAAAAAAGTTTAGAAAAATTTATCTTGGCTCACCAAATTTTTTTTTCTATTTTTGGCCCGCGACAGAAAAAGCTTGCCCATCCCTGTTCTATACGTTTCCGCAAACAAAATTGAATGCAAGTTCTGGCTCAATGAATTCAGACATTTCAAAAATCGCCGGAATCCGTTTTAGCGTCTCACAAAGCCAAGCGTAACTCAAACACTAATGAATATTTTGACGGAAAATTTCACACAGATGTCAAAGACAGTGCCAGCAACCTAAAAAAGAAAAAAAAGTGAAATTCCATAATCTCCGGGAATTTTAAATTTTAAATAGTTTAATTGTTATATCGTTCTCATTTAAAAGGTAGCAATGAAAGAAACATATTTTTATCTTTCGTTTTGTGATATGTAATTATAACTTTAATTTTTCCACTTTTACAGATTCTCAATTTAGCATTATTGTCTAAACAAAATTCGTTTGGGAGTTTGAGGTTCACATTCATAATATTTACATAATTTTATAATTAACAATAAAATAATAAATGTTTACATATTACATAATTTTTATATTTAAAGAAAATACTATATAATGAAATAAATTCAAGTGATCTTGAAACAAATCATTTCTGAAAGTAATAATTACACTTGATTCCACAGGCAGGATTCGAACCTAAGCCTTCCATGCAAACTAACTGCACCCCAGGGGAGGCATGTCAGAGAGTTTAAGGCTTGATAGTTATGCCTGAAATTCTTTTAATATTTTAGGTACTAGTCTTTATTTTTACTTTTTTTAGTGTAGTAAAACTTAAGACTTATAAATTTTTTTACTGTAAAAATTATTTTTGTAGCTTAAAAAAATAAACGAACACCTGTGATCATATTTATACCGTATAATCCAGGTCTATTTATCCATGAATTTAATAATAATATATCTTTTTTAACAAATGAAAGCACATACATGCATTACAGTTGAATGTATAGTTCAATTTAGTTTCAATAGATGGAGCCACTTATTAATTCTACTAACCTGCATATTCCACATTCTGCATATCCTGCTAACACCATTTTTTTTTTCTTCCTGTTGTTGTCGTTAAGAAAAGGCAGTTTCTTCGTCGAACGTTATTCCAAAACTTTGGCCTATGCAGCAGTGTGTTGAGTTTGAAAAAAAAAAAAAAAAAGTCCACGAGAAATAAACAAATTGCAATTTAATGATTGGTTTGGTTTGTCGCTCTACACTCATCTTGTGCACACGAGGGCTAAACAGACCGGGACCTACAGTTTTAACATGAATTCCGAACCACTCACAAACATCCATGCCCCCACCAGCATTCTAACTTAAAACCTGTAGTATCAATAGGTAGAGCGCTAGCCCAGGGGTGGCCAACCTGCGGCCCGTCTTGAATATTTTTGCGGACCATGAGATATATATAACTTTTATTTATTTTATAATGGCCAAAGTAGTGAAAATCAATGTGTTGTAAAAATACATTATGTGTGAATCCCTATATTCAAAAATTAACTGTCGAAATTATGAGAAAAATTAACTTTGATTTTAAAATAATATTTTTGCGAATATATGACTTATATTGCCTGTTTTATTTATGAATTTAAAGTTATGAGTTCGCAGAATAATTAATAGAAGCGGCGCAACATTTTTGCACAAATCGCATTTTTTTTTTCCTTTTCAATTCATGCGTTTTCACCTGATATGCATAAAATTGCAGTTTATTCACAAAGCGCTGGCATTAGGCAGAATTAGTAGAATTGAAACACCGCGCACCTGAGCGCACCTGATAACGAGTGTTGTTTTTCATATTCTCGAATGCACGCCTCAAAATACCTTAAATCGAAATTTTGTTCAGATTTTGCGAACAATATGGTAACTAGGGATTCATATATTACTGTGCCCAAAAAGCAAGATAAATTTTTTTTTTTTTTTTTTTTTTTTCAAAAACTCTTTATTTATTCTTCCAAATTTATTTTATCGCCTTCAAAGTAATCCCCCTCCGGACACCATGCACTTATGTAAACTTTTTTTCCAATCCTCAATTCATGCTAAAAAGTCATCGGCAGGGATGGCATTCAAAGTGATTCACGTTGAATCTCTTCAATCGACTCAAAGCGGTGACCTCGGAGTGGTCTTTTGAGTTTAGGGAATAGCCGGGAGTCGCATCGTGTCAATACGGAGGTTGTGGAACGATATGGGTTTCATTTTTGGCGAAAAAGTCACGAAGAATCAATGCAGTGTGTGAGCTGGCGCATTCAGTGTTTTCGGTATCGATAGAGATTTGACGCGTTTGACGGACAAAATGGAATTGACCCATCCTTTTGAAATTCCAACATCAACATCAAGGTCTCTAATAGTAAATAGACTGTTTGCCAGCCCCAAATCTTTAATTTTTTGTACGCGAGATTCATCGATTGAGGCAGATGGTCGACCAGAGCGCTCTTCGTCTTCAACGCGTTTTCTGCCTTTTTTGAACTGTTTATACCACTTCTAAACATTTCTTTCCGATCTCGGAAGGTTCACCGAATGCTTTCTGCAACCTTCTGTACGTTTACGCAAACAAAATTTAACGTAAGTTCTTTCTCAATTAATTCAGACATTTCAAAAATCGAAATCAATTTTAGCGTCTCACAAAGCCAAGCATAACTCAAACACTAATGAATATTTTGACGACAAATTTCACACTGATGTCAAGGACAGTGCCAGCAAACTAAAAATGAAAAAAAAAAAAATGAAATTCCATAAGCCCCGAGAATTTTAAATTTAAAATTTGTCTTACTTTTTGACCGGTATTTATATAGTTTTTTTATAATCAATCTATTACAACAAAATTCAGTGTTCATGTGTAAAGGCTGAGAAATAAACAAATAGACAAAAGCTACAAATAAATTTAAGAATATTCATTTATTATCAATGGCAAACATAGACGAATTCCAAATTATAATTTCTTACACATATCTTAGGAACATTTTTAGTGAAATATCAAAATATTTCTATCGTGTCTCTTGCAAAAATGAATTAAATATTCATTTAAATTACGTTAATTTCATTCGAAGAATTTCCTCACGTAAATTTCTTCTTTTGTGAGCATTTTTACAAGATCCAACAGCATCAGAAATTCAGGGTGCAGAGTCTTGCGACAATCGTTGGTCAGAATCTTGAATTTCTCGAGGAACTCAAGACTTGCATCCTTGGCGTCCGATCCGCACTTTTTGTAGATTTCACCAACATAACAGTTCATGCTGAGAGCAGGAAACCTGGAAAGAAAAGGGGTTTTTGTGGTTTTCAGTTCAAATTCCATGTCACAGTATTTATTTTAACTTAAGTAAGTGCAACTTCATATTAAATAAAAAAGTGCATATCTTTCATCGTTATAGAGTGTAATACTGTGTCCAAAAAGTAAGACCAATTTTCAATTTAAAATTCCCGGGGGCTATGGAATTAAAATTTTTTTTCTTTTTTACGTTTCTGGCACTGTCCTTGACATCTGTGGGAAATGTGACGTCAAAATAGTCATTAGTGTTTGTGTTACGCTTGGCTTTGTGAGACGCTGAAACTCATTCCGGCGATTTTTTCAAATGTCTGAATGAATTGAGCAAAGAACCTGCGTTAAATTTTGTTAGCGGAAACGTATAGAATGTTGCGGAAGGCATTCGGGGAGCATTCCTATATCGGAAGGAAATGTTTACAAGTGGTATAAACAGTTCAAAGAAGGCAGAGAACGCGTTGAAGACGAAGAGCCCTCTGATCAACCATCCACCTCAACCGACGAAGCACACGTCCAAAAAATTAAAGATTTGGTGCTTGCAAACCGTCGATTTACAATTAGAGACCTTGCTGATGATGTTGGAATTTCAAAAGGATCGGTCAACTCCATTTTGTTCTTCAAACGCGTCAAATCTCGATGGGTACCGAATACACTGAATTCGCCAGCACACACTGCATTGATTCTTCGTGACTTGAAACCCATATCGTTCCGCAACCACCGTATTCCCACCATTCGACTACTGACTATTCCCTAAACTTAAAAGACCACTCCGGGGACACCGTTTTGAGTCGACCGAAGAGATTCATTGTGAATAATCGCCGCGCGCTTCCGATAATTTTTTAGCATGTATTGAGGATTGGAAAATGAAGTTGGCAGAAGTGCATTGTTTCCGGAGGGAATTAGTTTGAAGGCGATTAAATAAATTTAGAAGAATAAATAAAGAGTTTTTGAAAAAAAAAAAAATTGTTCTTACTTTTTTGGACACACTAGTATTACCTCAAAAAACATAATTTACCTATAATACAAAATATTTTTTGGTTAGTTAATGTCAATACAATAATGAACGCTTGCTGTGTTTGAGCTGATAGCTTCTAACCTGCAATTTTACAAGAAACAAACAAAAAAATACTGTAATTTGTCTTTTTTTGTAATTTGTATGTATTTAAGAAAAATTACGATTTGTATTTACGAAAAAATAAAAAAAATGATTTATTGTAGGAATTTTAAAATATGTAGATTACATTTCTTTATAAATTTGAGACATTGCAAATGTGTTAGCGTGGCAACCACAATAATTTCATTTTTTTTCATTTTACGCTTTGAATAATTTGGCATGTCCATGAGATATTTTCAATATAAAACATAAAACATATATAAGTAATAACATATAAAATCCATACAAATTGTATTTCGTCGCAAAGAAGTTTTGTATCCCTCAACAGCTTCCATTTTCTAGAGTATGTTACTGCATTTTGAATAGTAATTAGTTTCTTGTTTATAATAAGTAAAAGTATTTCATGATTTTTTTTTTCTTGTTTATTCAAATTTTAAATTATATAAAGGTGTCATCAGTGGTTTAAAAGAATAATTTTTTAACCACTGATGACACCTTTACATAATTTAATCGCAATGGATGGCTTTCTGGTGGGTCAAGGCCGTCTGCCTACCAACGCTCTACAGTCACATTAGACCGGGACCTGCGATTTAAGTGGATTCAGAACCTCTACAAACATCCATGGCACCGTCGGGGCTCGAATCCGGAGCCTGTGGCACTGAGAACCAGAGTGCTAGTCACTCGGCCAAGAGGCCTCTAACTCATGCATAGAAGTTGGAAATTTTCTGTCGAGATATCTTTACTGTTGAAAATCTTTATAGCTGTATTTTAAGAACAACTTTACTACATATTTATCTAAAAGAAATTATTTAACAAGCCCCTAATGTGACTGTAATGTTTTAACAATGAATAATGGGATGGCAGAAGACTTTCCTGTGATCCAATCGATTTTTTATCTCACAAGAAGACATTCGTCACACAAACAATAATATGCCGCCTAATATTAATACAGCAAGACTATATAGTTCCGATAGTGTGGGTGTGATTGATAATATTGAAAAATTGATGTGGTTGATGTTAATTCTTTCTTTTAACCGATAAAAACTTAAATATAAATTATTTAAAATTTTTCTAAACATCAATCTGCTTAATGTCATTGTACTATAATAATTCACAATTTTTTCCTCAATTTGAGCGTACAACTATACAATGGTTATGCTTTTTCAAGTTAGGTGATCATGAAGTATAGTTTATCGAACAATTAATAAAAGAATTCTACATTGTGACGCTGTTCCATCGCTATTCGGAAGCGCCTTTACTACTACTACACCACACCACACCACATAACTTTGCCTAGAACTGAGTTGTCTCTTTATAGTTTGGAAATGATGTGGGTAAGAAGAAATCTGCATGGGCTCTGTGACGCTCTACAGTCATATGAGACCGGGACCTACGGCTTAAAGTGGATTCCGAACCACTACAAACATACATGGGCACCTCCGGGATTCGAACCCAATACCTGTGGAACCGAGCACCAGAGCGCTAGCCACTCGGCCATCAGACTCCCAGAAGTGACATTAGAGGAAGCATCTTGGAATTTGTGTTATCCATACCGCAAAATCCTAACACATCAAGTGAATAGACTTTCTACACTTTTGATATGTAGACAAGGACGTTTTTTTATTATTATTTCCAACGGCAGATTATGAACAGTTACAGCAAAAAAGGGACAACGAAAAAAAAAAAAATACAACAACAACAAAACATGATGAGACAGAGTTCATTAATCTAACAATAATGCCAAGTTGCAGATCTTTTAGCCACTAAAAAGTGTTACCAGGTGCACCACGGGGAGGTAGATCTTCTGCACACCTCTGTAGACAAGAACGTTTAGTGCGAGCTGTTATTGGGATTTGGCATAGTTCAGTTTGTTTAGAAACCTGACGTTTTATCAGCCAGATTAACCCAGTTCCAGTCTAGTTATGAGTAACAAATTGTATATTTTTTGGATGAAAAATAAGATACTTACAAACATTTTTTAACGTGTCTGAAAGGTGACAATTCCTCACTGCCCAGGTGTTCGCGCAGAAGACGAAGTGTGTTTGCCTCTTTCAGTTGACAGTATTGAGCTTCGCCTTCAGAAACCTCTTTCAAGCAAGACATCTTCTCAACAATGACTATAAATAAAAATTGTTTCGAAAGCATAAAACAAATGAAATTATTCTTATGAATTAACATTTTTTATAACATGATTGTACCCCACACTTCATGATGGGGTTTAATTAAAAGGGGATACTTCCTGTTTGTGACCGGCGCCACATTTTTATAACTTTATTGTACCCCACACTTCATGATGGGACTTAATTATTTTTTTTTATTTCTAATGCAGCTGGCAAATAGACCGTGATCTTTTTATGCCATAAGGGCTGCACAGACGTTACTCGTTTCGCATTACCCAGGGGGCGCGTGTAACTTGAAGATAAGGCACGGACGCGAGTAACAATGCCCCCGCGCAACGCTCTACGATCCTATTAGGACCGATACCTACGGTTTTAGGACCGGGACCTACGGTTTTTGGTTGTTTGATTCGGTTGGATTCTGAACCACTACAAACACCCATGGCAACGTCGGGATTTGAACCCGATAACTGTGGTACCGAGCACAAGAGCGCTAACCACTCGGCCATCAGGCCCTGATGGGACTTAATTAAAAGAGGATATTTCCTGTTTGTGAAGGCATTTTTTTTTATTTAAATTGTGCTTCGCGAAATCTATATATCGTGGTACAATATCAACTATCTTCACTAAGAGTCTCTCTCGCCATTTGGCACACTTTGGTGAAAAACCATTTTTGACACCAAATCCCAATGGTCCTTTTCTATTAACTAACATCTTTTAAGATGAATTGTACTTTTGGATGTATACTTTACCGACACCTTTCGTGAGACGTGTGAAAATAATAGTTTTCAATTAAAGGAACCCAGGTGCTATTTAAGACTTCGTTTCGAAAATTGTAACGAAATTATTTAAAGGGTAGTTTTTGTTCCTTGAGGTAAATTTGTTACATGCTTTACCATCTGTTTCACATGTTTTTTTTTTTGTTTCTTAAACTCCCACTATAATCTTTTATTTATAGACTTTTTAAATACTTTTTTAATAACTGTTCCAACTACTAAACATGTAGTACAATGGATATGTGCATCTATAAATTATACCTTACTCTGATGTTAGAAAAAATCAGCGTGTTGAGCT
Organism: Caerostris darwini; assembly: GCA_021605075.1. Taxonomy (NCBI): domain Eukaryota; kingdom Metazoa; phylum Arthropoda; class Arachnida; order Araneae; family Araneidae; genus Caerostris; species Caerostris darwini. Next base: position 84,957 of record BPLQ01010207.1, read on the forward strand.
TCGTTTTATGATTCGCGCAGCGACGAGCCAAAGCAACGAGATCGCTCAAACTGACTGTGTAATCAGCAAAATGAATAATTGCTAAACCCTGTTGGTTGCATTTGTTCCATTCCCTCCCCTCTCCCTTCTGTAAACTAATGGAAAAAGAGGGTAAGTAGTAAAAATTTGCTTAATATTGTTTCATATGGAAAATATTGCCTAAAAACATTCCACCTATTGTTTTGTTAGCAGTTTTACAGTTCAGTGATAGAGCGAAATGTATATTGTTCATTATAAAACCCTTAGGAATTACCCATGTCCTTATAAAACTCAAAATTGCTTTAAAATCGCTTAAGTGTGTATCCGTGTTGTAAACCAGCATTCTTTGCTTTCAGCTAAACCAAAAAAAAAAAAAAACTTTGAGTCACTAGAAATTTTAGAAAATTTTAGATTATTATTTTAGAAAACGGAATATTTATCACTTTTCCATTAAAAGAAATTATTATTCTTAACATGAGTATTAACTTTAAATAAATTTTTCTTAAAATCACATTTTCAAGTAAAATACCATACCATTTACAGGATAACTCAAAATGTATTTAAGATAAAACCTTCGAACCCGGTACAAATACTTTTCAATATGCTCATGGAAGGAGGAAAAATTTTAAATCTACATAATTTTTGTTTTTAATTATATTTGCTTAAGCTTTCCATAAATGTTAATTTAATGAACTATTTCTTGTATTTTTATACATAATCCTCTCTAGTTAATCCTCTCTATTGATGCAAATATGTTAAAGTATAGATAAAGTATTTCTGCATATTGTATTACGAACATCATAATAAATTCACTAAAAAACAATTTTAGAATACAAATGATAGATAAATGTTTAATTTTATTAATGTTTATTATATTTTTTTCACATTTTAATAAAATTTGTTTTTAATGATTAAATTTTTATGGCAATCTCTTACGAGATCAAAACAGTGTAAAATGCACACAAGAAAAACAAAATAATAAGAGAAAAAAAAGATCCTGTCTGACAATGCATTAATTTAGAGTAAATAAATATTGCTCAAACCTTGTTGATACTACACATATTTTACTGTGCTTTTATAGAGAATGACGTAGCATTTAATCACTAAAGTATAAAATCATGCTTCACCTTTGTGAATTTTCGAGTCTGGTCGGCAAACAGCTTTCGTGGTTTCGATGATGTTTCCGATGCTTTCATCCAAGACGTAGCCTCTGAACAGGTCAGCATTCAGCGTACCACACTTGTCAACGAATTCCTTGATGCAGGGCATGATGTCAGAGAAATAGCTGAAATAATGTAATGCACACAGCAAATTAAGATATTTTCTACGTCTGTATTCCCACAAAAAAAAATTCAATTTTACCAATTTCATAAACTAAATCACTTACTGTCGCTCGCTAAAATGGAATTTTTAAAATTATCTGTTGTATATGGTCAAGATGAAAGGTAATAAATGATTATATTAATTTAAACCAATAACAAAAAATTGCACCAAAGGTTAATTTGTTTTTGAGACATAATTTTGTATAGATGTTTACTTGAAAGCAAAATACAGCTCGTTTATTGAATATGTATTTGGCGCGTATAGATCAGAGATCTCAAATTTTTTGATCACATAGCCTTAAATATCTATACATATATGTATATATGTATAGATATTTATGTTTATATATATATGCATGCGTGTATATGTAATAATTAATCAAATTATTTATTTTTTATTTAATTTAAAAAATATACCTTAATTTAAATTAAATTGCAACTTTGCATTTTTTATTAGGATTTAATATGAACAATGTTATTGCATTTGTTTAATACTGTTGGGAAAATGGGGTTTGAGGCCTTCTGTTAATATAATTCGAAGATATCTTTCCTTTACGTGAGCCTGCATCTTTAGTGTAATCCAAGTATCAATAGCATGCGCACCCCAATTTGGTGACCACTGGTATAGATAATAAATTTTTGTTCCAAACCCATTGCCCATTGACATGTGAGAGCACATATACCTTTATCTTAGTGCATCTTTGGCAAGATAAAGACGCCGATTGATGTATTCAGATGTATTGCCCAAACATAATTTATTCATCCATCGGCAATGTATGACAAGTGCCATTCCATGCTCAATGAACATGCTATAAGGTGAAATGAAGTTGTTTTTAATGTTAAGGGAAGACAGAATGTAAATGTTTCAATGGTTTGATGTTAAATAGTCCGGATATTGCATTTTTATTTTCATCCTTGTACTAGAAGTCTTTTCATGGCAATCGAACTTCGACTCCAAACATGCGGTTGCCAAATACCAAACATCAAAGTATAGTTTTACCACGAGGGAATAGAAATATTTATGCTTCATTACGAATGGCCTTGACGAATGGTTGGACTGTGTTGAATTGTAGTGCATTTGTCTTTACATGTTGTAACATTGAATACTTTAATTGAAGTATATTTACATGTTAAGTTTCCTTTGGAGATTGCCCATGCCGTATAGAACAACCCCATTATTAATAAATTGGATGACTATTTTAACCACACTATAATCCTAATGCCTTAACCACAGTTAAACACACTATAATCTTAGTGAATTTAACCCCAATTTAACACTATAATCTTAGTGCATTTAACCTCATTTTAACCACACAATCTTAATGCATTTAAGCACATTTTAACCACACTATAATCTTAATGCATTTAACCCACTAAAATTTTAACCACACTATAATCTTAATGCATTTAGCACATTTTAACCGCACTATAAAATTTTAACCACTATAATCTTAATGCATTTAAGCACATTTTAACCGCACTATAATCTTTTAATGCACTATAATCGTTTAACCACACTACAATCTTAATGCATTTAACCACTAAAATTTTAACCACACTACAATTTTAATGCATTTAACCACACTACAATCTTAATGCATTTAACAACACTATAATCTACTTCTAATCTTAAAGGTGACAAGAGTATATTTCAAGAAAATAATTGCATTCAATTAACGTACCCACAAACATTCTTGAGTCCTTCAGCAGTTTCGGGAACTTCCTGGGGTGAGGGGTACCTAGAGGTACACACTTCAGAACACTTACGCTGGCATGCATCCTCTGAAATGTTCAAAATGGTTCGAAATAAATTTAAATTTTGAAAACATATTACAAATAAATGATTTTTTTAAACATTTTTTTGTTTAAGAGACCTTAAAATTTTTCGAGATCTTTACAGTATCAATGTATTCTAAAACAATACCATAGTTCTAAGCTATTCTAAATATAACAAAATTCGACAGCAAATGTTAAAGAGACTAAAAATTTTTAATTTTTTATTTATGAAAAATGTCTTAAGAGACTATATTACAAAAGTAGCATACTATTTAATGGAAAGTATAGACGATAACAAAAGGGATTTTAATTGCTTAGTTATAATTTGTTTTTGGTGAAGTTGTTAAATGAAAAGTACCATTTTTATAGATATGCTAGACTGACATTGATGCAGTAAATAATTATGCGCAAACTACTGCCAAAGACCTGATTAAAACCACATGTGGTATATGATGGCTGTTTTAATTCCCAAATTTAACACTTTGGCTACATTAATACAGTTAATACATGAAATTAATACATGGCGCGAAAATGATTTCTTCTGTATTGCTATCCATTAAACAACTATCTGAGGTGGCATCGTTAAAAATTTTAAATGACATTGTGAGCATTTATCTAAAAAGTGTTAGAAATATAAATTCAATGAAAATATCATTTACACTCCTCTGATACTAATGTGTCCAAAACGTAACATCAAGTTTCAATTTAAAATTCCCGGGGCTTATGGAATTTTAATTTTTTTTCTTTTTTAGGTTGCTGGCACAGTCCTTGACATCTGAGGACATTAACATCATCCTTGACATTTTTGAAATGCCTGAATTAATTGAGCAAAGAATTTGCATAAAATTTTATTTGTGGAATGAATATTCGTGTGCGGAAACTTACAGATTGTTGCAGAAGGCATTCGGTGAACAAAACTTCGGTGAACATTCCTATATCGGAAAGAAATGTTTACAAGTGGCGTAAACAGTTCAAAAAAGGCAGAGAACGCGTTGAAGACGAAGAGCCCTCTGGTCGACCCTCCACCTCAACCGTCGAAGCTCACGTCCAAAAAATTAAAGATTGGGTGCTTGTAAACCGTCGATTTACAATTAGAGACCTTACTGATGATGTTGGAATTTCAAAAGGATCTGTCAATTCCATTTTAAAAGATGTTTTGGTCCTCAAACGCGTCAAATCTCGATTGGTACCTGATAAAATACTGAATGCACCAGCTCACACTGTATTGATTCTTCGTGAATTTTTTCTCCAAAAAGGACACCCATATCGTTCCACAACCACCGTATTCCCACCGTGCGACTTCAGGCTATTCCCTAAACTCAAAAGATAACTCCAGAGACACTATGTTGAGTCGATTGAAGAGATTCAACGTGAATCACCACGGGCTTTGAAGGCTATCCCTGCCGATGACTTTTTAGCATGCAGTGAGGATTGGAAACAAAATTGTCGTAAGTGCATTGTGGCCGGATGGGATAACTTTGAAGTCGATGAAATAAATTTGGAAGAATAAATAAAGAGTTTTGAAAAAAAAGGGGTCTTACTTTTTGGGCACAGTAGTATGATGGCTCTTTTAATTCCCAAATTTAACACTTTGGCTACATTAATAAATGAAAATAACAGAAATAGCTGAAATAATTCATCTACATTGCTATCTATTAAATAAGCATCTGAGGTGACATCGTTTAAAAATTTTGAAAAACATTGTGAAAATTTTTCGAAAAAATATTAGAAGTATAAATTTCAATGAAGATATCATCTACACTCCTCTGATACATTCTGATCAATTTACAACACCCATGAAGCAACTCCCTTAAAGAATTTCGATACTTTTTTTAAACTTGCACGAGATTTCAGAACCTTCGAATGAAAGAAGGGAACCTAAATCAGGAACCACTTTAAAAGAATTACATGTGATTGTTGATAATTCTTTGAGAATTTAGTTTTAGAGTTATGTTATGTATTGTTTATTAAATTTGATATTTAGTATTCAATACTTCTGATTTAATACGATCAGTTGACGGATGAAAACGAAGCTCTTGGCTTGCTGTCCTTGATTATTGAAAGCACTGCCTTTGGTCTATGCCCATTGAATTGCTATGCTTTATTTATTTATTATTTTTTATTAATAATAATATAAAAATTTAAAAAAATGCAAGAGAATAGGAACATATACGAATATATTCAAAAAGGAAAATAGGAAATTATAATTAAACCACCGAAAAGGACGATTTATTAATACGATATCAATAAATTTATCAAAACTAATAGATTTTTGTTTCTAATTAAAATTACTGATAGTTATTAGCTTTTATGACTTTTTTCGTAATTAATTAAAAATATAAACAATGAAAAGTTATTGTATATGCCCAAATGCTGTCTTTTTTTAAATTTTAAATAATTATATATTTAAAATTATTTTTAATATAATTATTTTTCTTTTTCATTGATAAATGTCATTTTATATATCACAGAAAAATAAAAGAGTCTGCAAAATAAATTTTTGAATGCAAATTAATACAGAAGGTCATTTTAAAAATAATTTCAATAATAATAATATAAGTTACATAATATCTTTATAAGTTCTTTTAAAATTATATTTTTTAAATTATTTAACTTAAAATAATCAGGCTGTTATAATCATTTAATAATTTTATTATTAAAAGTCTACATTAGAGTAAACCAAATCTCACACAATCATAATCTCATAAAGCTGTTATTATCATTCATTAAGTATAATACTAAAAGTATACGTTGGAGTAAAATAAATCTCATACATCTTTGAATATCATACATCTTCGTAAACCCTGATACAAAAATTAATTTAACAGTGAATTGTTGTTCTGAAAGTTTTGAAATAATTAAATTTGGATTTCTCATTCCAACTATCTCTTTCAAGAAGAATAAATTGAAAGTTAATTTTTTAATCCAGAAATTATGATCTTTTGCACTATTGTGGATTCGTGGCCTTTGTATTTCTTTTAAGTTTGCCCTGAACGACAACATTGAATATGAATATAATTTTAAGAATATGTGCCTGGCATTAACGTGTGAAACCTCAGAAGAAATTCTTATACACTGAAGAGCCAAAAACATTATGACCACCCCTACATTTTGCAATGAACTCGTCTGGATGACGTGGAGGCACGTGATCAGGTGGAAGTGGTATTTAACTGCTGCTGGAGATATATATATATATATATATAGCAAATACCCTCAAGAGCCAAAACATTATGACCACCTGTCAATAACGAGTTGGCCCACCTTTGGCGTGCAACACAGCTTCAACCCGCCTTGGCATGGATTAATACCACCACTTAATACCAGTTAAATACCACTTCCACCTGATCACGTGCCTTCCACGTCATCCAGGCGAGTTCATTGCAAAATGTAGGGGTGGTCATAATGTTTTGGCTCTTGAGTGTACTTCCTTTTGGCACTTTAGCTGATGATGTCATAGGCTTATAGAAGTTGTCCCAATTGCTATCAAATCACTTTGTTTTTAAAACAGTTGCTGAAATGGATGTCATCATAGCATTTGACCCTGAGCCAATCTGCTGGGTAGTAGCTCATTTTATCAGGCCAAAAGTGGCGATGTTAATGCAACTTATAACGTTAAAAATCTTACAATTTCATCAATCATCGTGAAATTACTTGCTGCTCATGATTTTTAAAAATTATTCATAATTATATTTTTTATTTAAAATAAAGAATTGAATATCCTTTTCTGAGAGAAATACAAATGTATTTAATGGTTTCTAACTATTCGTCTTAAGTTTTGGTGGAAAATATATTAGACTGACATTTTTTTTTTTTAAACTTGAATATTTTGAAAGTACAAGAATTATAAATTTGACAACAAAAATTAAATTTTTATTTTTAATGTAAATTTAAATTCATATAACATTCATTCATTCATTCATTGACAAATTCATAGAACAAATACTTCGTCAAATTCATGTAAAGAAATAAGTTACTTAAAATTTTAAAAAAATGTATAGTTCTTTTTAGAAATAGAAACTTTGAAAACAAATATTTTACCCTAAAATAATTAATCAAATTATTTCAATGTCATGATAAAACAATGACACAAAAATTTTACCATGGCATTGAAATAATTACCTTTATAATTACCTTATTACTTTTATTATTTTCAATAAAATAATTAAGAACTTCATATTAACACGTTAATATAAAAAGGGAATGTTATCAAAATTGAAGTTAATTACGAATATAGTATTGACAATTTAATATAAAAAGGGAATGTTAACAAAAGTTAAGTTAATTAAGAATATCATATTGCCTTTTTAATATAAAAAGGAAATGTTATCAAAATTGAAGTTAATTAAGAATATCATATTGATATTTTAATATGAAAAGGGAATGTTATCAAAATTGAAGTTAATTAAGAATATCATATTGATATTTTAATATAAAAAGGTAACATTATCAAAAATTAAGTTAATTAAGAATATCATATTGACACTCCAATATAAAAAGGGAATGTTATCAAACATATAAAAAGCAATTTTTTTCAAATTGTACAAAACCCAAAGGTGGTATACAAAAAAAGAACCATTGTTAGCAATAAAAAATTATTAAAAAGTAATTCAATGATACACATAATCATTAGTATGATAACTTAGATGATAAATTTCTTAGTAATGAAATTCTAATTAAAATAGCTTTCTAAGTAAATTTAATTTTTAGTAAGCGATACTACTTACCTCATACGATAACAATACATTTGTTAAACACATTATATATTGTCAATTAATTGCAAATTATTTTTAATATCAGATTGTATGAAAATTTCATGGAATAATTTAAAAATATGTTGTTGTTACTTATCCCACTTGATAGATATCCAATCTACCCAATATATCCAATATCCAGATATCCAATCAAGCCCACGAGTATGGACTCATGGTTGAAGGGGAAGGAAGCAGCTTCCGTTGTGAAGGAGCACCCGTAGGTAGAAGTCTGACTTTTGCTCCGTGATATACTCTTACAGTCATATGAGACCAGGACCTACTGCTTAAAGTGGATTCCGAACCACTACAAACAGCCAGAGCACCGCCGGGACTCGAACCCGAAACCTGCGGTACCGGCCGCCAGAGCACTAGCCACTCGACCATTCAGGCCCATTTAAATATATGCTTAATATTAGAATTACAGACAAAGCTAATGCTAATAAACAAGGTTTACAAAGATTTTATTCCGAATTTGACAATAAACAAATAATATAAAAAAAAAATTTTAAAGTCAATTCCTACTTTATTTCACTCTATTGCAGAAAGTTCTTTATAAATAAGTTTCATTCATTTTTTTAAGCTTATCTGGTGCCATTTATTGGTAGATATACGCAACTTAAATCTAAAAAAAACTAAAATTAATTATTTAAATTTAATTACTGAATTAATATTTGAAAAAAACTGTATTAACATACAGTGTCATCCACTACAAGTTAAAAAAAATGTATTTGAACTCGAGTAGATGATTGAAAAGTATTTTATGAACGATTAGAAATTTGAACAAGATATATATAGGGAGAGTGTGAGCTAATAGAAGGAATTGAACTAGATCATAACTTGTTTACATATTAATTATTTGAAATTAAATTTCACTTAATATTCGTATTTCATCAAAAGCCCTACCTGGTAAAGCAAAAGGCTACACCCACGACACACAAAATGATCAGGAACTTCATGGTGCTCTTATCTGCTGGAAAAAACAGTAATTTTTTGAAAAAAAGTATTAATATTTATATGGAAATGATATCAGAAATGTTCAGAAGATATCTAAGATATCTGAGTGTAATATCATTGCATTTTAAGAACTGACATGTGTTTTAAACAGATTTGATTGAATTATATCTGAAACACATTGAGTTCTTCAGTGGAGCTTTTATTATTTAGATAAGAATAAAAAAAAATTTCAACTGATTAAAAGATTGTGAGCAATCGTATTTTTTAGCCTTTTTTATGTAATAAGATAAAAACTTTAAAAAAAAAAAAAAAAAAAAAAAAAAAAAAACCAACTCAAAATTAAGAATCGATTTTATAGAAAAAAATTAATTTTATATTTAGAAAATTATTAAAAAAGTTATTTAAATTTTTTTCATATTTGCACATATAAAAAGTAAAAAACAATTTAATATCTCATTTTAATGAAAGTTGTTTTAACAAAGCTTGTTCTCGTACACTTATTATTATTCAATTTCTACTATTAGCTCACACTCTTCCTATATATATCTTGTTCAAATTTTTAATCATTAATAAAATACTTTTTATTCATCCACTCAAGTTCAAATACATTTTTTTGAACTTGTAGTGGATGACACTGGATGTTAATACAGTTTTTACATATATTAAATCATTAATTAAATTTAATTAATTAATTTTATTTTTTTTAGATTTAAGTTGCATGTATCTAATAATAGATGGCGCCAGATGTAAGAGGAAAATTTCAACTCTATTTGTAAAAGACTTTTCTGCAATATAGTGAAAAAAAAAAAAATAGAAATTGACTTTAAAAAAATTTTTTTTTTTTTTTATTAATTGTTTTCTTTTTTGAGTACGCTAAATTTTTTAATATTTTAGAACGAGAACACCACTTTGTACTTGCTTTGAAATTTTTTTTTTCTTGTTACTTGTATGTCTATAAATGTGTTTATGAAGAATAAAATAATTAGAATTTTGTTATTTAAATTCTAGTTATTTTTTGTTATGTTTAGAGTTCTGTTATTTTTGTTATAATTTATTAAAAGTTGTGTTCTGAGAGTAACATTTTTTTCACATTATCAATTTATTTGTCTTGAATTTATGCATTTTAATTGAATAACTTTTAAATTTATAGGAGGAAATATAATTAGCTCTTCTTTAAACTCAATGACATTTATTTGACAGCCGCGGTCTATAATTTGAAAAACCATTGAAGTATAATATACATTAAGAATAAGATTTTTACTATAATTTTTTTCTATTACAAATTTATGGAAATCTTTCGATACGTTTCCGCAAATAAAATATACGTTTCCGTTCTTTGCTCAATTAATTCAGATATTTCAAAAATCGCCGAAATCAGTTTTAGTGTCTCACAAAGCCAAGCGTAACTCAAATACTAATGAATATTTTGACGTGAAATTTCACACAGATGGCAAGGACAGTTACAGCAACCTAAAAAGGAAAAAAAAAGGAAATTCAATAAACCCCGGGAATTTTAAATTGAAAATCGGTCTTATTTTTTGGACACAGTAGTACGATCAATTCTGAATGGCCGAGTGGCTAGTGCTCTGGCGCTCGGTACCACAGATTTCGGGTTCGAGTCCCAGCGGTTCCATGGTTGTTTGTAGTTTTTCGAAATCCGCTTTAAACTGTAGATCGCAGTCACACATGATTGTAGAGCGTTGGACGTAAGACTAACAACCCTACCCCGAAAAAAAAAAGAAAGCATCTCATGTTTCGAAATTTGCCATTAGGCAGACGGCCTTGGCCTACCGTAGGGCTGTTGCGCCAATCATGATGAGTATATGAAGGCCACTTGGGGATTAATACACACCTTTCAACCGCTCAGAACTTTTGGTGTCATGATATGCAGGTTAACTTTAAAATACATCCAAAACCTGAGATCCATAATGTGTCTTCGGAAACAAAGAATAATTCTTAGTTATATGAGGTCCAAATAACTTTATATAACAGAACTACATCAACTGCAAAACAGTGTAACTGGCGTGTCAATATGGATATATATATCCTGTCAATATGAGCAATATCTATTTGTAAATATATATATTTTTTTATTAATGTAAATTTTTCTATAATTATTGTATAATTCATATGTTGTATTTATGCTATATTCTATGAGCGTCCATTGGAAAGGGTGTTTGATGGTCACTAACTCTTACCGGATGGGAATCCGATATGTTCAACGGGATGACCAGTTTGTGGTGGGTGCAGGCTATTTGGCACAACCGTGGTTGAAAGGAATATCTTTAGGAAGTGTTTTATTTGGCGGGGGCCATACGAAACTTCGAGCCAAATTGTGAAAAGCAACAGTTATCTGTGCTTGAATATTTATGGATGGCGTGCTTTTACCGAACGGAAATAGATTTTGATTTGGCGTAGGGCAGGGATGGGCAAACTCCGTCCCTCCAGAAGGTTCTATCCGGCCCGATATAGAATTTTAATTTGCCGGTCCGAGGCAAATAAGAAATATATAAGAGGCAATTAAATGAAATATATATTTATATATCCATCTCCTTTTCTACTTTGATTAAATATTTTTTTCTTCCTTTTTTTTATCAGACTGATAATATTTTTACTTTCTCTATTTCTGTTCTACAAACGTAAATCGACGGAAATAGCAAGCAGATACAGCTTTAAATTGGTAAAATGTTAAAAGCAGAAGTTCTTTGTTACTTATAGCTGTAGATTGGCGCCAACAAGCGTTATCTCTTTCTCGGGGATCAGACGTAAGGGAATCCAATATAGGTGAATTAGACCTCACATGTGGCAGATTGCGCATTTTAAGCTCCAGCCAGCGTCTTTTTCTTTTGGTGCGAGTTCCAATATTATTGATTGCGTATGGAAAGATTGTGGACATATAGCATCATTGTGAATATGGTGAAAATCAGTGCTATGTTTGCTTCATCTTATATATATGTGAAAAAATGTTTTTAACTATGAACCTTAGAAAGAACCTTAGATGTAGGCTGACAGATGAGCATTTAGCCTCGTTTCTTAGAATCAGTCCATCTCACTTCGAACCTCACTATAAGGAACTTTAAAAAATGAAATCAAATTATCTCAATTTCATTCATCTCATTAACATATTTAAGTTGTAATACTTGTATATTGTTCTTAAAATTTTAGAAAAATGTATCTTGGCCCGCTAAACCTTTTTTTTTTTTTTTTTTTTTTTTTTTTTTTTTTTTTTTGCAATTTTTGGCCCGCGACCGAAAAAGTTTGCCCATCCCCGGTGTAGGGAGTCGCTACCCCCCACTGAAAAAGACCTAAAAAAAGGGATGTAAGAAACATCGGAAGGAGAATTAGATAGACATTAGAAGGGCCACTTTTTAAGTTCATGGGAACATTTTGATTTTATTTAAAAGCACTGCATGCAAGCAGATACAAAACTCTGGTTTATTATAAACTAACTAGCATTATTTATAAAAAATGAAAATTAAAGATTTAAATTTGATTCACAAATGCACGATTAAATCACAAGTACAGTTCCCTCCAAGGTCGGATATTTTCAGAGTCTATGTCGAATCTAAAACAATGGTAGACCTTAACTATCATACGGCGTGATACATAAAGCTACAATGGACTCATATTGGAAACAGGCGGAGTCTTCAGCCTATTTAGTCACTTCTAGTCGAGTCTTCGCAGAACTCTTTCTCCTCTTCACCAAAAACCTCCTTTTTAGACAATCCTCCCTCACTTCTCATTAGAGTATACATTTTTCAGCTCGTGGTCTATCACCAAATCACGATGGAACAACTTATGATGTAGTTCATATTCCATGTGTAATTGTTTCGACCTGTGAAGGTCCACTGACATTCGCTGATTTCCTAAGTCTCCTTATACATATATCGAATATCTGCTATCATATTTGAGTGACAGGTAGTTCTCATTAGTACAAAACACTAATCGCATGTAATATAACTACCCAAAATATAGCTTGGTTCTGTCAAAGTTGAGTGTTGGGTTATTATTATATACTTGTCAAATAACAAACATTCCTCTCTTCATGGAATAAAATGTCAAAATGTGATAAAAAGTACTCTTGAGTAAAAATGCTACAGTATCTCGTGGGAGTCCAGCTTTATATACAATATAAGCGAATACAAATGCAGATATGTTTTTATGTGTAGCTGGAGTATAAAGTCTAGCTACACACAAAAACATATATGCATAAAAATGGGTCAAAATAATTTTTTTTTAAATTTATTAGTTTTGCTTGGCGTCGCGATATGCAATGATCTAATACAGGGATGGTCGACCCAAATGACCTTGCGGGCCACTTTGGAAATGCATCCTAACTCCGCGGGCCGCATATAAAATTATACATCCCCTTATTAGATTTAGACCCACTGTGTACATTTTTTAATGAGTTATTAATTTTGTATTTAGTATAATTCTTACATGTAAACATAGATAATCTAATAATAATGATACTAAACCACATTGTAAAGAAATATTAGGTTGGGGAAAAAGAAATTCATTATTTTTTCGATAGATGGCTGTAGTGATCGATATCACGTAAAGTATCAATTAAACAATTTCAGATTTATGCTCGTTAGAAAGGTGGCACTTCGTACTAAAATAATTCTTTTTCTGTTTTTTGTTTGGTCCATTCAGTTGGGAGTTACAGGGTGTTAAAAATGGAAGTGAACAAAGAGAAAATTCGGTACATTTTACAGTTTTTCTTTGACAAAGGCGAAAATGCAAGCCAGGCGGCTAAAATTGTGAATGGTGTTTATGGTTCCGATACTGTAACAGTCAATTATGTGCAATTTTGGTTTCGTAGATTCCGTTCAGGAATTTTTGATGTTAAAGATGCACCTCGTACAGGTAGGCCGGTCGTCGAAAATGTCGATAAAATCGGAGAAATGATCGAAGTTGACCGGCATGTTAGCAGTCGTAACATCGCCCAGGAGCTAAAAATCGACCATAAAACAGTTTTAAACCATTTACACAAAGCTGGATTCAAAAAGAAGCTCGATGTTTGGGTGCCACAACAATTAACAGAAAAAAACATGATGGATCGAATTTCCATCTGCGAAGCCTTGGCCAAACGGAATGAGATAGACCCATTTCTTAAACGGATGGTGACTGGAGATGAGAAATGGATCACATACGATAACCCTGTGCAAAAACGATCGTGGTCAAAGAGCGGTGAAGCACCTCAAACGGTGGCCAAACCAGGACTAACGGCCAGGAAGGTTCTGTTATGCATTTGGTGGGACTGGAAGGGGATTATTTATTGTGAGTTGCTTCCATATGGCCAAACGCTAAATTCTGATCTCTACTGTCAACAACTGGACCGTTTGAAGATAGCGATTGACCAGAAACGGCCAGAATTGGCCAACAGGAGAGGTGTCGTGTTCCACCAGGACAACGCTAGGCCACACACATCTACAGTGACTCGCCAGAAACTTCGGGAGCTTGGTTGGGAAGTTTTAATGCATCCGCCATACAGTCCGGACTTGGCACCAAGCGATTATCATCTTTTTCTTGCATTGCAAAATTTCTTTAATGATAAAAAATTGGCATCTAGGGAGGATTGTGAAAATCGACTACTACAGTTTTTTGCAAATAGAGAGCAGGACTTCTATGAGAGAGGCATTATGAAGTTACCTTTAAAATGGCAACAAATCATACAACAAAACGGTGCATATTTGACCCAAATCGGACAATCCGAAGCATGTTAAATAAAGTCCTGAAGTTCATATAAAAATAATGGATTTCTTTTTCCCCAACCTAATATATAGTGCTAAAAATGAAATATAAAATGTATATAAATATAAACAAAATTTTAAAAAAATGAAATTATTAAAAAATATTTACTTTACTAGTACGATATTTGTTTCTGCACTCTTTCACTTTCCCGTGCAAATCGATTTCAATTTGGGTATTTGCACATCGTAATGGGTGTTGCAGGTTAGAGTCCGTTATGTTTGAGCGTGTTTTGAATTGGATCGATTTCATTTTAAAAACAAAAAATGATTGGCAGGTGCAAGTTGAAACAAAAGTGTTAACAATTTCAACTAATAGTCTGGTTTTCTCTGCTATCAACAATCAACTGTGTGTCACTGAGGTCACATAAAGTGAAACATAGAACCAGTTATATTAGATGTTCCAAGATGCGCGCGCATAAGTAGTGGCAGAGTAGAGTAGTGTGAGTAGTGACATTTGAACGAATTGGAGTTAAGATGGAGTTAGCAGTTGCTTTTAATGCAAAGGGTGTCCCAAAATTTGGGCCAAAAATCTCGAAATATGATCTAGGGTATCCCAAAATTAGCATGTAAACATTAAAATAAAAAGTGTAGGAAATTTAATCTTCTTTAAAACGTTTATTCGAATTATCTCTAAAGTTACTATTTCTTGAGAAGTTTCGAAATCACCAAAAAGAATGGTAGAAATATCTATCTAGCTATCTATCTCTACATATATATATTTATTTTTTTGCTTATAACTGGTGTATATATGTACCCCATATTTAAGTCCCTTTTCCCTATACCTGACTATTGACTAAACGAATTAAATAAGTGATTTTATTTTGTAATTAAAGTTATTATATTACTATTTATCTTTGTAACTAGACATTTGTTAAGAAAATTTCGTTAAATACCCTCAGTTTGTTCCATGAATTGTAGGAAAATGTATGTGAATGAAGAGAAAACTCCTCAGAGGTACAAAAAAAAAACCTCAAACTCTTATGTTGCATTTATTTTCAAACATTTGCATTTTCCAGTGAATTATTAATTTTTGTGGGGAAACAATATTAGCACTTTTGAAGGACATCTTGGTTCAGGTGTGTAAGTTTAATCTTACTATACTTTCGGAATCAAAGTGTGTTTTCGAAGGACATTATCAAATACATGTTGATATGATAATTTTTTTTTATTTAGATAAGAATAAAAAAATTGCAACTTATTTCATCATAGAAAAATCTGTCATTTATTCAACTCGTTTTTTTTTTTTTTTTTTTTTTTAATAATTTTTTTTTTTTTTATCTTATTACTTCAGCAGGTGTTAAGAAATTATTTCTTACGTCGTTACTGTTAATGCTATCTTAGGGTTATAGAAGAAAGACTTTTTTTTGTGGATCAGCGTTGTTGTGCGTCTGCCATAGCTCTTTTAAATGAACGCCGCGAATGCAGAGATCTCGAAATTCGCATTCCATTCATTCTTCTTCAAGTCTTAAGGCATCTTTCCTCCCAACTGGCGTGTCTTTACTATAAAGACATTGGAACTGTGCAATTACATATGTCGATATTTCAATAGCTTAGAAACATAATAACATGTGCGAGTCCGGTTTGGGGATCAGCCGCCAAGTCTAACATCTGTATAATCCAAAACAAAATACTTCGTATGATCATAAATGCCCCTTAGTTCTTTCGAAATAATGACATACATTCTTCGCTTAATATTCCGACTCTCCCAAATTTCATTCACAAACTCGCACAAAATTTTTATTCCAATCTCGAAAACATTAATAACGATTTGATCAAAAGACTGCCTGATTACGATATTTTTTTTTCTTCTAATGCAGCTGGCAAATTGACCGTGATATTTTATGCCATAAGGGCTGCACCGATGTTACTCACTTCGCATTACC
The DNA here is from genome assembly GCA_021605075.1 of Caerostris darwini. Lineage (NCBI taxonomy): Eukaryota > Metazoa > Arthropoda > Arachnida > Araneae > Araneidae > Caerostris > Caerostris darwini. The sequence goes on from BPLQ01010207.1 coordinate 101,417, forward strand.
CAGAGGGCGCGTGTAACTTGATGGTAAACCACGGACGCGGAGTAACAATGTCCCCGCAGCGCTCTACGATCCTATTAGGACCGGGACCTACAGCTTAAAGTGGATTCCGAGCCACTACAACACCCATGGGCAAAGCCAGGATTTGAACCCGATACCTGTGGGACCGAACGCCAGAGATACGATTAGATATTAGAGATTACGAAATTGAAAATCCTAAAAAATGCAAAACGCCCGCGAACTGCACTTTTAATTAATACTGCTTCCTGATTTTGACTTGTTTGTTGTCCACCAGCTAGTCTGTATTTAGAAAGCGCTCTTTTATTTCTTCACCGTACAAAGCGCAGACCACTTTGTTCCACTGCCTATGCCAAACTCGTTTTCGCATCCATTTCGCCTAACTGAGCAATTTTTCATTTCGCGTTTTTCTTTATTACCATTATTATTACTATTTTTATTTTTTACGTTAAACCATTATTGTATCATAATTTCTTTCTTTTTCTTTTCTAAATCTATTTGGGCAAGCTTCCTAATAGTCTTCACCGTTCTTTTCTCGCAGAGCATTTCTTCATCGTCTTTGTACTGAAGCAAGATAGAAGCTAGTGGCTGCTTGCGCAGCCAAGTTGGCAACATGAGAAATCAGCAGCAGCTTAGAAAAATAACGTGCTAACCACCAGGTAAATTACAAAGAATATATCACTTATTTCTTGTGCTACGGAACGGAGCTGCTTGGCGGATAACAATGATGTTCGGCTGGAAGAAGAGAAAATAAATAATGCCTGTATGCATAAACATGTAACGTAAATATTCATAAATAACTAAACATGTAACATAAATATGTATAAATATCTAAACATGCAATGAGAATAAATATCCTAACATGCCTATATGCATAAACGCATTCACATACCCTTACATGCTCACATGGTCGCATGCGCATACATGTGTATATAAACATGCATGTTCAAGCACACATTGACATGAACATAAATACACATGCGCATGCATAGTCATACAAACGCGCATGCATATTAATATATAAATACACATGAACACACATATGTGCGTACATATACATATACACATGCCCATGAACATAATATGTGTATACATATATACATGCACATGCGTGTACATGCACACATGTTCACCTACATGCTCATACATGCACAAGCACACATATACATACATACGCACACACATATACATTCTCATTCACACGTGCACACAGACACATATATACGTACATATACAAACATACTTAAAAATGCACTTATCCAGATACATACGCACGTACACAAGCATAGGCATAAACAACAAAGAAACGCACATTATCAAGGGCGTACATACTGGCTCACGAAAATGCATAGTCGCGCACAAACTTATATGTTGGGATGTTTTCGGTTATACTTGCTCCAGCTAGACGGGCTCCTATAATTTGGCCTCTTTGAAAATATGAATGGTCCAACATTTGACGAGTTTGAAATAAATCCAAGAATTACAGAACTTCAATAAAGCTACCACATACTACCAGAATATATGCATTTCTATTTAAAAAACCGGTGGCTATTATTATATTTTAATGCTTACGAAACGCATTCAAAATATTACTTTTATTCATATGTGCTTCCATTATTTTGGTAAACTCCTGTATACACACAAACAGGCATCATTTATCGACACACGAGTAAATGCACCCTAACCCATAAATAAGTATGTAAATATTTTGGTGAATTTGTTTAAAGAAAGAATTGTTGAAAATTGTTGTCTTTACGGATGAGAGTCGGTTCTGTACCAGAAGCGATTCTCGACGCGTTTTGATTTGGAGAGAGGTCGGGACCCGGTTTTATCCCAGTAACCTCAAGGAAAGACACCATTATGGTGGTTCTGGAGTTCTTGTCTGGGGAGGCATTTTGCTGAACGGGCGAACTGAGCTCGACGTTTTCGACAGAGGGTCTGTAACCGGGGATCGCTATTGTGAGGAGGCACTCCTTCCCCATGTGCGTCTGTTCCGAGGTGCCATTGGCCCAAACTTCATTTTTATGGATGACAGTGCACGGCCACATCGGACTCTTGCTGTTGAGGAGCTACTGGAAAGTGAAGATAGCACTCGAATGGATTGGCCAGCGTACTCCCCAGATTTAAATCCTATCGAACATGCGTGGGATGCTTTGGGGAGACGCATTGCAGCAGGCTTACATCCTCCGGAGAACACCCAACAACTCAAACAGATGCTGATTGAGGAATCGGCACTCCTACCGCAAGAAATGTTGCCCCAGCTGGTTCTGAATATGCGGAGCTATTGCAGTGAATGGAGGGCATATTCCATATTAAGGAACATCTGCTTGTTGTCCTTCCTCTTGGATAGACAATCATAAATCATGATACTATGCGTTCAATAAAGTTGGTTTTTGTTTGATTCCACATCGTATGCATTGTACTCCCTTTTTCAGCGCCGATGCTTTCATCATCCTTTACGTACATAATACTCTCTCTCATTTCTGAATGTCATGTCTCTCAGATGATTTCTCGTGGAGTTATGTTAAAAAACCCACCTGTTGCTTAAGTTTTGCACACCAGTGTATTAAGTCACTTTTATCTTATATATTGCTTAGCTCACATTATTAATAAAGCCGATTGAAAGGGAGCATGCGATTGAGCCGGAGTAAGCAATTTTTCGTCATTTCGTTTGAGTCGATGCCAAAATTCGACGATTTTGACAGGAGTAATTGGTAGAACACAAATTCAGAAAAGCAGCAGTTGACCTTGAGAGTTGGCAGAGCTTGAAAAGAGATGTGTTATCAGAACAGCTTCACATACCTCACAGAACGGGGAAGACAAAACAATTCAGGACTCATTTATGAGTTGTTCACGATTTTTAAAGAAATGGATTTGAGCTTACGATGCACATTTCTGTACCTACTCCTTACTTGTGTTGGCTAGTGCGTTTGCTAAAGTTTGTGTGTAATTCGCAGTGTAGCTATTTAGCCACTTAATTATAAGCGATTTTAATTACGAGAATGAATCATCATTGTTAATTTAGATCCCTGAAACTTGTGATTATTTATTTGCAGTAGTTAAATGGTTGTAATTCTGTCTGTGTCATGAGGAATAGAATTATAACGTGGGTATACCACGTTCATGCCCAAACTTATTTGTGCTTATAGGTGATTACTTCGCTGGCTTTTTTGACTTCGAGAAGTGAACTCGACGATGAACAAGGAATAATTTCTTAATTTGAATAAAAAAATTACCACATTTATAGTTTTACAAGACGAAAATATATTCCGGTGTACATTTCTTTAAAAAAAATTAGGATTGGAAATTTCTGAAAGTTGCGCTATGTGACAATTATTTAGTCACCTACTGCGAGGCTAATGAGGAAGTATGGAGCATTTCAGTATCGAAGCTATTTAGTCATCCAAATAAAATGAGTCCACTGCGTGGGAAGTCTTAATGTCCCACTACCTGGAGAAGAATAACGATTCGGTAACTTTCGAGTTGATCCAGGATAACAAGCAAGTATTTTTTGGAAAACGTCCAAGAGATGTGTCTAAACGTGCTAAAACTTGCAGTTTTAATTTCATAATGTTTGAAAATAATGTTATAAGCCTTGAAGAAGTTTCGCGCGTATACAAAAGATCATTTGCATATATACAAATGCAGTGTTTTTCAAGAGATTCCTGTTGGTATATCTACACTAGCACGTTACACTATATATCTACAGTAGCATATTACACTATATATCTACACTACCATATGATACATCTACCCTCGTGGTACTATGATTTTAGTGCAGTTTAGATATGCCATTTCTGTATATTACGTTCGTCCATTTGTGGATACCATCTTTTTTATTCAATTTTGATGGATAATCCTCAATTACAACGATCTTGCATTGTCAACATTATGCTTCGAATTGAAAACATTGTTTAATACCAATGGCCTTTACTATTACAACTATTGAATCTCAGTGAACATGAAATAAATATGCGGGATACTATAATATCAGAAAAAGTTGTGGGTTTGTACCTTGTATACTGTTTTCTACGTGAATTATATTTCAAGAATGAATTATTTAATTTGTCTGAGAATTTTAATTGTTTTTTATGTACACATATCTACCTATTCTCATCTCGTTCGAAAAACTATATCGTGGTACATCATTTATGCTTCGTCCTATTTAGAGGTTTAATTTTAAACCTCTTAATAGTTTTAATCTAATTTTTTTCTCTTTAATGTTTCGTAATATCATTATTTATTTGAGAGATATTCTGATATTATTTCATTTGAGACACAAATTATAAAAATAGGAGAAAATGTGGAGATATGCGATGCAAACACTAGAAAATATTATAGATGTGAAAACTTTAAAAAATTTGAAATATATTTTTGGACAATGTTTTCATGAAACAGTAACATGAATTCGCATTTTCGTAAAAAGATAAATAACTTCGCTTTTGTTTTATATTTATTATCATACTATAAATACAGGAAAGTTATAATTTTAGAATTCCAGAAAAAAAGAAATTATAAAATATCTTATAATATACCTTGCTATGGACATTCAGTGTTCATGTTAGCTACATTAAATTCACTGAAATAGTTTTTTCAAGTAAATTTCTTCCTTTGTCAACTTTTCTATGAACTCCAACAGTGTCACAAATTCAGGATGAAGGGTCTTGGGAAGGTGACACTTGTACCACTTTATTGAAAACATTGTATCGAGAAACTCAACAGCTGCATCCTTTACGTCAGATCCGCATTTCTTATACCATTGATCAACAAAGCAGTTTGTGTTAAGAACATCAGGTCTGAAAAAAGAATATTTCATTTTTTTGGACTTTCTAATTATATTTATTATTAATAATAATAGGTTACGGTATTAAGGACTGATAGAAAATATGTGTTTCCGCAAAAGTCATTGAATGAAAGGAATTGGCGAGCATGTTTGAGGTATGTCAGCTTATATTTTTCTCAGACATTTCTAAAACCAAATTTATATATTGTACAATCTGGTTTTTTTTTAGAATTTAAGAGGGTGGACAATAAATCTGAGAAATCACGAAAGTAATTAAAATCGGTGGATATGGAGTAATTAATGTTATTTATCACGAGAAGTCTTCTATTGTCCCATTAAAATTAAGACCTAAATTGCTCAGTATTACGGAATTGAATAAATTCCAACATTTCGGTGAATTTTGGAATTAACGGCACTCTTTTAAATGGGGTGAAGCAGAATTTAATGCCGCCTCATTCTATAAAGCAATGTGTCTTACTAATAGGGTGACACATATAGACAGTTACAGCAGTTACTTCATATTTCAATACAAGCGTAGCGGTCTTAGATAGGTATTCATCCGAATTATCTTGTTGAACGCTACGGATACTAGAAAATCTCCTATCAGTCCTACTTTCAAATTCAACGAATCTCCAATACTATCTTGGTCTATACGACCGAAAAGACGTTTTCGTCCACTGCGTTTTTAATACGCTTTTATTAGTTCCACCTGTATGTTTGTTTGTTTGTAACTGACACTTTGGGCTCGATTTTGCCCTACTTTAAACGATCCGATTTAATTTAAACGTTGTAGACTTATCAAGGACCGACGACACTAAAATATTTTGATAAGTTTATTATCTCGTCATGATTAGGATCGCCAGGATTAGTGATTTTATTTTAACTTATGAAGAGCAATTTAACCCATGTAGAAAGAAAGTACCTAAGACATTCAAACCTACGTGGGACAATGGCACAACGGATAACGCGCCTTACTACAGACCAGGAGATTCCCTGTTCGAATCCCGGCTGGCTCGACATATTCGCATTTAGCCTTTGTTTTACTCACGATTAAGTTATTATAATAACTATAGTTCCAGTCCTCCGTACCGGGGGGACCTTATTTAAATATTATAGTTTAAAAACAAGCTTTTAGAGTTAATCAAACTAAAAAGTAAAAAATAAATTATAGTTTAAAAAAACTAAAAAACACGCTTTTAGTGTTAATCAAACTAAAAAGTAAAAAATAATTGTTAACATAAGAATAAAATTACTGACGAGAAATTTAATGTCACAGTTCTAAAAGCGGGGGGTGCTTTGTATGACATTTTTAAACTAACTCTGCATTTCGGAAAGAAACTTGTGAAAAATTATAACTATTGATATCGAGCACTCCACGCTTTTAGAACAGTGACATTAAATTTCTCGTCAGTAATTTTATTTTTATGTTAACAATTATTTTTTACTTTTTAGTTTGATTAACTCTAAAAGCGTGTTTTTTAGTTTTTTTCAACTATAATTTTTTACATGAGGAATTTTACTCTCTATTACTACTCACATACAATTTTGATAGTGAGTCAAATACCATTGCAGCATTGAACGTCTTGTCAAATTTATTATCCTTGTAGAAGAAATTAAAGGAGGCCGGCTAACAGTGATTGCGCAAAAACACTTTAATTCTGAGTTAGTGGTTTGATGATGCAGTATGTCTTAATAAGAATCTGATTTTTATCACATACTACTCTGTCCAAAAAGTAGGACCAACTTTCAATTTGAAATTTCCGGGGGCTTATGGAATTTCAATTTTTTCTTTTCTTTTTTAATCTGGCACTGTCATTGTCATCTGTGTGAAATTTGACGTCAAAATATTCATTAGTGTTTGAGTTATACTTGGCTTTGTGAGACTCTAAAAATGATTTCGGCGATTTTTGAAATATCTGAATTAATTGAGCATAGAACTTGCATTCAATTTTGTTTGCGGAAACGTATAAAATGTTGCGGAAGGCCTTCGGTCAGCATTCCCAAAACGGAAAGAAATGCTTATAAATGGTATAAACAGTTCAAAAAAGGCAGAGAACGCGTTGAAGACGAAGAACCCTCTTTTCGACCCTCAACCTCAACCGACGAAGCTCACGGTCAAAAAGTTAAGGATTGGGTGCTTGCAAACCGTCGAAATTTACAATTAAAGACCTTTCTGATGATGTTGGAATTTCAAAGGATCTGTCAATTCCATTTTGAGCTCAAATGCGTCAAATCTCGATTGGTACAGAAACACTAAATGCGCCAGCTCACACTGCATTGATTCTTCGTGACTTTTTCGCCAAAAATGAAACCCTTATCGTTCCTCAACCACCGTATTCACATTGTGCGACTACTGGCTATTCACTAAACTCAAAAGACCACTCCGGTGACACAGTTTTGAGTCGATTGAAGAGATTTAAGAAGGCCATCCCTGTCGATGACTTTTTAGCATGCATGGTGGATTGGAAAAAAAGTTGGATAAGTGCATTGTGTCCGGAGGGGATTACTTTGAAGGCGATGAAATAAATTTCGAAAAAATAAATCAAGAGTTTGTGAAAAAAAATAATTGGTCTTACTTTTTTGGCACAGTAGTATATAAAATATTGTAAAAAAACTTTAATCTGTAAAAACCTATACAAATAATAATCTTTCCACCAATGAAATACAGAAAAGGTGGCCACGCGTATTGTTTTTCAGTCTGTTCTTATTTGATCTTTATTTCGTTACTAAATTGAAGAACAATAATAATATTATCATTTTGGAACTTAAATTATTTAGTTGGCTATAAATAATGAAGCTAATTTTTGAAATTTATTATAGTTTTGAACGAAATACACTTTCAATGACTAATAATTTATCTTTAATAAAAGCAGAAAGTAGAGTGAGCCTTAAAAGTGCTATGATCTTTAACTTAATAAAGACGAACTATTCAGAGAAATGTTACAGTAATAATCCTTTGGTAAATGAGGAAGCAACAAATAGAATTCAGAATAAAAACAAACTTACAAACATTCTGTAACGTGATTGAAAGGAATCATCTCCTGACTGCCCAGGTGATCTTTTAAAAGTTTAATGGTATTTGTCTCCTTCAGAGAGCAGTATTCACTGGACCCTTTTAGTATTCCATTGATGCAAGACCAGTTGCTAACAATCACTTTAAAATAAGAAAAATCATTTTGGAAACATGGAAAAATACTTTTTTTTAATTTTCATGTTGTCAAATTGACAATACATTACGTGGTGTTGCCCACATGGTTCAGATGAAGTTTTACAATTATAAAAATGTGTAGGAAAAGTTATAGAATGTGTGTTTTTAATAATATTTTCCAACAAGATTTGTTCTTTAACTAGTTTACAATCATATTAGATGAAGACAAATGTTGTCTACAACAGAAATGTCAGTAATTATTGCTGAGAATTCAGACATAACTGTGTCAGATTTAAGGAATGAGATTTATGAGAACGTAAATTTATGAGATTAAGAAACATGCAATATTGTAAAACACAATTGATCATTATACAAAAGCATTAATTTCAAGTAAAATAATAATTTTTGAGATAAGAAATTTTATTATGTGTGTCCCATAATTCATGCAAGAGACGGTACAAGAAGATTAGTTTTGAAAAACAATTTACTGTACTCACTCCTCTCCACCAAAAAACAATCCAACAATTTCTAATGGAAATCAGCTCTCTCGTTACCAAATATTTCTGACTATTTATGATGTTTAAAAGTTTAATATAATAAATATTGCTAAATATTTGTGGTAATAGTTCTAACAACTACTTTCCTAATACTTTGAAAATTACCGTATTCAATAGATAATGCACGAAATTAAATTTTCAATATACCTCTATAATTTTTTGAGTCCCTTCTACAAAAATCTTTTATAATTTCTAGAAGTATTCCAATGGTCCTGCTCATGCCTTCCTCCGATGTACCGCACTTGTCAAGATATTCCTTGAAGCACGAAACTTTGTCAGAGAAATATCTGGAAACAGTGTTAGGGTCTCAGAATATTCTATATTATATCCTTCATGAATTTGAATCTCTGTTTGCGAAAATGTTCTGAGCTATTGGAAAATTGTAACATATTCATATCACTTACGGCCACACTAGTTATTAGTATGTTTAGATTAAAATATTCGATGACAGAACCTTTTTATATTAATTTAACATAAACATTTTTATTATATTTCTCTGCAGCACATACGAGTAAGATCTTCGTCTATAGTGACAAACATATGTTGAATGTCATACAGCAATTTTTCATAAAGTTTATTCTGCAACGATAGGATTCAGATGGAAACAAATTTTTGTCTCTTTATTTTTTTTAAATTCTCTATTTATATTTATATATATTCTTTTCACGGAAAAGGCAATTTAAAAACATTCAGTTGCATTTTATGAATTTTTTTGAAAAATATTTTTAATTTCTATTGGTGTCTGACAATATAGGATAAATATTTCGAAATTCGTGAGATTGTAATATTATACAAACGTCATAAGAAATATTATTTTATCAATTTACAACATAAATTAAAAAATTTTCCCTTAATTTAAATGCAAAATGGACAATTGTGCATTGAGTATTCAAACACAGGCTTCAAAATGCTAAATAAACTTTTTTATTCGTAAATTTTGTATTTGCGGTATTTCTCCAAAAAATAAAAATCATCAGAATTTTCTTAGTTGGCACTGAAATCCGAATTCAAACTGCGAGCTACTGTTTTTATTCATTCTTTTTTTTATTTATTTCATAATCAGTCATATATGTTGAGTAAATTACAATTTTAAGAATTTCACTACGAATTCTTTTTCTACTTTAAATTTCGAACAAAAACATTCAAGTAAAAATGTATTTAATGTATATCTGATATCTTTAGTCGATATTCTTCTAGGTATTCTATGATTTATCGAATAAAGCGATTTAAGTCCAAGAGATTATGGTTATATTTTGGATTAAATGGTAATGTTAGTTACAGTTCAATAACTTATACTTTCATCAATACATGAAAGTGAATATGCATGTAATATTTTGTGAAAAAATCTGGGGATTTCAAATAACATACCTGCAAATATTATTGTAATCTTCTACAGTTTCAGGAAAACCCTTAGGAGTTGGATACTCAGAAGTGCATACCTCAGACATACTTCGATTGCATACATCATCTAAAATTTTAAAAGCATACTAAAGTATTTATTTTATAGTAAATATTATATAATTTAAGTATAGTATACAGTAATGCAAAAAGACATGACAAGGGCTGGATTCCCGTTGGCGACTTGTATTACTGATATTTCTTTGAAAACTCTAAATCTGGTCAACATTCTGACCCAATGTATTTTTGCGACAACCCTATTGCTTGTGGGATTTTTCCGATTTTTACGCTACTACCTATAATAGTTAAATCAGAACATTTCTCAAATTGTTGTCTACAGTAATGCAGGTGTCAGCATTTATCCATTATGCTGTTGTTTTCGAATCCCGGATACTGTGACCTAAAATCATATACTACAAGAATGGATGACATCTGCAATATCTAACTTTAACAAGGGTGCCTTCTGCGTTATATCAACACTTTACACAATATTTTTGCTACGCTGCACGAAACCGCAACTCTGAATGGACATACCCAAGAAAGACATATGAAAATCTTTGCACAGACTTTAACAATGGGCCCTGCTGTACTGTATCCATGTTGTACACAATATTTTTGCTACATTGCACAAAACCGTAACTATGAATGGATATACCCCAGAAAGACATATGAAGATATTTGTATTGACCTTGAAATTTGAGCGAAATGAAAATTTTTCCTTTATGAGGATTTATAGCACCCAGTCGAGAGCAGAAACATTCGGTTCAGTATAGATGAGATATGGGAGATGTACCTTTAACAAGGGTACCTGGCTGCACATCATCTAAACTTTACACAATGCTTTTCCTACATTGCACATATCGGAGAAAGACATATGAAGATGTTTGCATTGATCTCATAAATTGAGCGAAACGGAAATTTTCCCTTTATGAGGATTTGTAGCCCCCAATCACCAGCAAAAACATTCGGTTCAGCCGCATTTCAAACATGGATCTTCTCATTACTCTCTGCATGATTACCTGGCAAAATATTTGCTATTTTAATTTTTAAATGAAATATTTAAAATTTCCACGAAAAAACGGCGTGTCGCAGTGAAACAAAAAATTATAGTTTTTAAATTTTAGAACTTAGAAATAAAATATTTAAAGATTAATAAAGTACAAAATATTTTATTTGAAAAGTATTCTTCTGATTATTAAAATGTGTGTCAATCGTATAGTAGATTATATAATAATTCAAATAATATTTAATATAACAAACGCATTTGAAAAAAAAATATTAATGTTATCAAACGGTCTAAACTTCAGTAGTTTTTATGTAAAAATATCCTAAAATTTTCAAATAAGGTGTTAAGATTAATTGTGCAATAGACATAAATTTTAAGATAAGAAACAAAATAATGTATGACAAATCGGAATATGTTTGCTTTTTGTAGATTTGGTTTGTCACTCTACAATCAATTTTGTGCACACGTTTGCTAATTATACCGGGCCCTATAGTGTAACGTGGATTACGAACTACTAACAAACTTCAATGACACCATCAGGATTCGAACCTTGGATCCTGTGGTACAAACGTCCAGTGCGCTAGACAATTGGCCCATCAGGCAGCCTATTTTCGTATAAAAATTTATTATTTTTGGTACTGAAATTAATAAAAATATATAATAATATTCTAAGGGCCTGAATGGCCGAGTGGCTAGTGCTCCAGCGCTCGGTACCACAGGTTTCGGGTTCGAGTCAAGACGGAGCCATGGATATTTGTAATGGTTCAGAATCCACTTTAAGCAGTAGGTCCCAGTCTCAAAAGACTGTTGAGCGTTGGGCATAGAGCTGTCAACCCTACCCCGTAAAAAAGAAAAACATCTCTCGTCTCGAAATCTGCCAGTAGTTAGACGGCCTTAACAAGGGTACGGGCTCCCTCCTCATTGGCGCAACTACCCACACTGGGCTGTTGCGCAAATGAGGAAGAATAATATTCTAACAAGAGAGATATTTGCAAATGTATGAACCTCATTGACTTTTAGTTATTAATCGCCAAAGGTCGCAAATAGTTTCTGGCAGCAACTTCAATGTCATTTTTTGTACGCCATGGCGCGATTTGTGCTTCAGGGCGCTGTTTAAATGACTATGTCAATTCGAGAAATAAATGGCAAATATTTAGACAAAATTAATGCATTCAAGCTGTTGTTCAAACAGGTGTAATATAATTTTTATTCGTAAAACTGAAACTACGGTATTATTAGGGCCTATATAATGCTGGTATACAGGCCTTCTAAAGTATGGTAAAAATTTATACTAATGAAATATATATACTACTAATGACTTAACTGCTAATGAAATCATTGCAATTGTCTCATAACGAACTTGTCTGAACTACGAATTTATGTTGATCATGTTAATTAAGCATTTTGCATGGAAGAAATGTAAAATAATATTCAGTTGTATTGTTTGAACTCTTCTTGTACTTGTATAAATAGGTAATCTTGGATGGGTTATTTCAGATAACTCCGTCAGGACCATTAATGAATGGTGAAAAATCGAACACATGCAGCAATATTAAATTTATAATTAATGCTTGCAGATACTACCTGGTCGTCGCTCAATAATTAGCTCAGAGATTGTAATAATTAATGAGAGATTGTAATTGATTAAGATAATTAAGAATTTTAATAATTAGATCAGAGATTCAATTTTTTTAGACTTTTTAAAAATATAATTAAGAAAACCATCCTCCAAGACAGTTAGCGAAAACTTTTGAAAAAACAAGTTATTTTATTTCTAACAATATTTTAAACGAATTAATTTTAATTAAGTGGCAGGTTAAATAACATGAGGATATGTTCTTGACGAGACAAAAATTAATTTGCAACAAATCTGCGGTTCATGCGGCGAATGATATTAGTGAAAAGGAACCTGAAGTTTAAAACAACAACATACACATCGTACTTGATTTAAAATTGAAATAACTTAAGATTGAAATCATACTTACACAGTCCAGTCACATTAATGTGACCACCATCCACTTTCGACGTCGACATGAAATAACCAATCACAAAAGGCAGGTGGCAGCACATTGCAGTGGAGTGTATATAAAGAATCCCACTTAAATACCACTTAATACCACACGCCACTTAAAGCCAGAATATACAAGAGTGTATATTTGACAGGTTGTCACATTAATGTGACTGGCCTGTGTATTTACAAGAGGTACAGATTAAAATGGTTTGAGCGCTGACGTGGAAGATTCAGGTACCATTTATAAGGAGAATATTACAAGGAATTACACACAAGCAAGGAACAATTACAAGGAATATAGTATTAAGGAATTATAAACAAATGTAATAAATGTTTGGAATAAATATTCATTTTACAATATTTATATCTCATAATATTTCTCTTTCTCTGTACAGAAATGCAACGTTTTTAAGCACTACATACTAACAGATGAATTTCAATAAATGGTTGCCCTTTCAATCCAAGAATGGTTCAAAATCATACCTGGTAAAGAGAAAGCTGCCCCCACGATACAGAAGAAAACTAGGAGCTTCATCATGCGTTTATCTGCTGGAATCCACAGTGCATTTTTTGAATGGGAAATCTTATTTAAATAGCATTAGTATCAGCGTTTTCTGAAGAAAAAAAATAATTTAGACACACAATTTTAATCTCATTATACCTTCGGAATTGACGTGAGTAATTCAAATTCGAAAGGGATTCAAATTCAAGTGAGTAAAAATGCAAAATTTTGCAGCTGCTTAAAGATAAGTTATCATATACATTGTAATTTAAAGTTAGGATCACTTTTCTTTTACTTACATAAATATATAATTGTGCTTTGGAACTTTTAAATGTACTTTATTCAGAAAGTTATGCGTTTCTTGAGAATCTTCATTACTAGTTAGCAGCATGAAAAACTAAAAAAAAATATTCAAACACAACTTACATGTTTTTTTTCAAAGTTAAAGGATCAACTAAATTGAGATTATATAAAAATATTCAATAGTAGAAGATGTTTTTTTTTCCCATGTATTTTAAAGGGAATTTTTTTCCATTAGTTCATAATAGTCTACAGTTAAATTATCTTTTCTTTCATATGAATAAATGAGTTTTCAAAGAAGAAACTAACTTAACATGTTGAAACACTTGAAATTTTTTAAAGATAAAAGTGAAAGGGTTAAAGAAGTTTTAAAGTTGTAGTTAAAATCGATATTTTTTTTTATATCCCTTTGTGGTAAGATAAAAAACTAAAAGGCAGTTTATCAAAATGCAAATTTTGCAGCTGCTTAAAGATAAGATATCATATCCATTCTAATTTAAAGTTAGGATAACTTTTCTTTTACTTACATAAATATATAATTGTGCTTTGGAATTTAATAAATGTACTTTATTCAGAAAGTTATGCGTTTCTTGAGAATCTTCATTACTAGTTTGTTTTTCTTCTAATGAAGCTGGCAAATAGACCCTGATCTTCGCCATAAGGGCTGCACCGATGTTACTCACTTTGAATTACCCAGGGGGCGCATGTAACTTGATGGTAAGCCACGGACGCGGAGTAACAATGTCCCCGCAGCGCTCTACTATCCTATTACGACCGGGACCTACGGCTTAAAGTGGATTCCGAACCACTACAAACACCCATGGCAACGCCGGGATTTGAACCCGGTACCTGTGGTACCGAACACCAGAGCGCTAGCCATTCGGCCATCAGGCCCCTCTTCCTTACTAGTTAGCAGCATGAAAAACAAAACAAAAATATTCAAAAACAACTTGCATGTTTTTTTCAAAGTTAAAGGATCAACTAAAATTGAAATTATATATAAATATTCAACAGTAGAAGATGTTTTTTTCCCCGTGCATTTTAAAGGGAAGTTTCTTCCATTAACTCTTAAGTTAATATCCTTTTTTTCATATGAATAAATAAATTTTCTTTCAAGTTAAGTAAATGCATGTCAGCCTGATAGTTAAACATTTAAGCAGTCTTCATAGCAAGTTAAAAGCGAAATAGAAAGGATCTTCGGAAACAATAAGCGTGATTTCGATGAAAATGAAGAATGAAATTAAAATTTTATTAAAGATTATTTTTATATTCATAAACAAGGATGAGAAAAACAATTTTTTATCAATTCTATACAATTTTTTTATCATAATTGTTCATTCGTTACATGAGAACTATCAAAAGATTTTACTCAGCTTCTATTATATGTTTTATTGACTTACTAATTTTTTATAGATATGTCAAAAAACATCTTTTAAGTTATTCTCTTGGATCTATGTGATTTAAACAAAAGGAATAATGTTATCATGTAGGCTAAAAATTCTTACGTATTCCAACTTACTTAGACAAACAGTTATTTGAAAGTTTGACTTGTGACAAATATTGCTCAAATTAAACCGTTTTGTTTTATATTGAAAACTTTGTTTTCTATGTATTTGATGTAAAGATAAAATAATAATGACATTGAAATTTAAAATTAATTTTTTAATTTTTGCAAATTTTCATTGTAGCCAGACGCAGAATAAATTCAAAATTCGGTTTTAATTTTTCGTGTTTGTTTATGTTCTTGACTGAAAAGTTTGTTCATGGATCCATGTTGAGTCAGAGTCTTACACATTCAAAGTGTATATGAGAATTTATAACTTTTATATAAGGGGTTTTATGGGCACAACGATAGAAGTTGAAGAAACAGATATCGTTAAATTCATTTTTAAAATCATCAATTTGAATCTCAACAACTTAAATTGAATTTTTTTTTCAAGTTGTACACATTTAGGAAATGTTTAAGTAAATCGTGTTGCTCAATGCACCTTGCAACCTATTTCACCACAAAAATCATCACTTTGTTTTACATGAGCGGGCTGTTATTAAAAGTTTTCTAAGAGTTATTGGCAATTTTTAGGATTAAACTCTATAATGGAGTTTTATAAAAGTTTGTTGAAAAGAATGTTCCGTGGAGGCAATGTAAATGAATGGATAATAAAATTTAAGTTGATCTACTTTTACATCAAGCACATGGAAAAGAAAGATTCTATTAGTATGTATACATTTTAATTTGAGCAATCTTCGTCTGATATCCTAATGACAGATAATCTAAATGCGTTGAAATATGTCGAATTTGCAGCAGAGTGGACAGAGTTATTTCTTTCAGTCAGAGGACCTTCAACATTTCAAAGAGTAGGTGACAATTTATAACTTTTATCTTTGAGGTTTTATGGGCATAACAATAGAAGTTGAAGAAACAGAACATCGTTAAATTCATTTTGAAAGTTATCATTTTGGATTTCAACAACTTAAATTAATTTTTAATTTCAAGTTGTACACATTTAGGAAGAATTAAAGTAAAACGTGTTGCTCAATGCTCAATGCCCATTTCACCGCACATGAATCATCATTTTGCTTTACATGAGTAGGCTGTTATTAAAAGTTTTCTAAAAGTTATTGGAAATTTTTAAGATTAATCTCTATAATGAAATGTTTTTTTTATAAAAGTTTGTCTAAACAGCATTCCGTGGATGCACAGTAAACTAATGGATAATAAAATTTAAGTTGCTTTATTTTTACATCAAGCACATGAAAAACAAACTTCTAATGATGTGTAATACATTTTAATTTGACCACCCTTCGTATGATATCCTAATGACGGTTAGTCTAAGTACGTTGGAATATGTCAGAATTTGTAGCAGAGATAACAACATGCGTCTTTAGTTTAAATCCCCCAAATACACATCCAAAGATCCATCATCATAACGGAGAAACGTTCTTCCCACATATTAACTGGATATGTAAAAAAATAACTTAATAACTGAATAACTTTATTTAATGTTTGGGTTGCAACGAATTAATACTTATAACGAGAAATACTTAGTATTGATAAAACTTTATTCTTTTCCATGTTCATTTAGGAAAAAATATGTTATAATTTATATTTTCATTCTTTAAATTTGAAACCATAGTTATTGCTTTAGAATGTTCTTTATGTTTGTCTGTTAACTTGGCAGGAAGACTTTGCTTAAATTTTTAACTTTCTGTATGACATACATTTATTTTAATTTTAAGGAAAATTATGGATGAATATTAAGAAAAGTATGTTAATTTTGAACCAGGATGAGTTGGGTGGAGGGGGAGGGGAATCTTATTTATAAAAAGAAAGAAAAAGAAGAATTTTATATCATCTGCCGTTCAGGATTTTCATATAAGGTATCCATTCAATTTTACTGCTTATTCTTTAGCTATAAAATCATGCATTACATTTTAACCTGTTCTATATTTTTCATGTTGTTAACTTTGTAATTAAAATTTTCACCAAACAGTATAACTAATTGTAATGCATACAGTCGTTATAACTATCTAATCGTATACAGTTATTAAAATCGGAAGAAAAATACATATTTTATGCAATCAAATGAAAAAAAAAAAAACGATAATTAGGCAATAGGTTGTAAATGGAATTTTATCTGTAATCTGTAACAAAACAAAAATAACATTTTTATCGACTGCTGTTTAGTTCTTTATCTTACCAAAGGAAAATAAAATTAAAAAAAAACAACAACTTTTTCTGTAATTGTAAACATCTGAAACCCTTTCTTTCTTATCAAAGAAAAAAAAATTTTTATCGAGTGTTTCTTTTTTAATAGAAATCAGTGTGTAATTTTACAACACATGTCAATTCCAAAGCTATAATATGATTAAAATTATGTATCTAAATGAAGATGTCCTTCAGAAATCACTGATATTGATACCATACAAATGATAATTCCCATTTAGAAAAAGTGTTGTTGATTCCAGCGAATAAACGCAAAATGAAGGGCCTAGTTTTCTTCTGTATCTTGGGTGCAGCTTACGCTTTGCCAGGTACATGTTTCAACTATTATTTAATAAAATACAACCATTTAATAAAATTCATCTATAATTCATGTATAATTCATCTATAATTCATGTATAATTCATGTATAATTCATCTATAATTCCTGTATAATTCATCTATAATTCATGTATAATTCATCTATAATTCATGTATAATTCATCTATAATTCCTGTATAATTCATCTATAATTCATGTATAATTCATCTATAATTCATGTATAATTCATCTATAATTCCTGTATAATTCATCTATAATTCATGTATAATTCATCTATAATTCATGTATAATTCATCTATAATTCCTGTATAATTCATCTATAATTCATGTATAATTCATCTATAATTCATGTATAATTCATCTATAATTCTGTATAATTCATCTATAATTCCTGTATAATTCATCTATAATTCATGTATAATTCATCTATAATTCATGTATAATTCATCTATAATTCATGTATAATTCATCTATAATTCCTGTATAATTCATCTATAATTCCTGTATAATTCATCTATAATTCATCTATAATCATTTATGATTCATCTATAAATAATATATGTAGTACTTAAAAACGCTATATTTTTGTATAGAATATCAGATATATTATGAGTAAAAAATATAAGATGAATATTTATTTTAAATGTTTGTTAAGTTTGATTATAAATCAAATAGTTTTCTTATGTATAGTAAATAAAAATTTTCACCTTACCAATCAAATTTTATATTCTTTTGATGAGAATATTTAAAGTTAACTGCATGTATTTATGGATAGCTATCATGTAAATTATGCATCTATAAATTAAAATTATAGAAAAATATAGAGTTAATATTAATGACTACTCATTAATTGGACTATTAAATATGACATTATTTAATCGGACTACTAATTTATAACCATGTTATTGGTAGCCCTTATAAGTAGGTTTAATTTCAATATCGAGGTCTGATGGCCGAGTGGCTGGCTTTCGGTACCACAAATTTCGTTCTCGATTCCTGACGGGGGCATGAATGTTTGTAGTGGTTCGGAATCCACTTTAAACCGTAGGTCCCGGTATAATATGATCGTAGAGCGTTGTCTTGAGATTTAGTTCTGGGTTCAGAGAGCGTTGTGAGGTTCAGCCCTCTGGTTCCTCCTTAAAGGGAAACTGCAAATTACACTTAGCCATGGACCAATTCACCTACGACGGGGTCTTTTGGACCTGGTGAAGGCTTCCTTTGCACCAGAGGGGGATTTGTAACAGCAATTTCAATATCAAATTATTTCAATTTTAATGTGCATTTTGATGTTTTTAATACGCTTTTATTAGTTTCACCTATATGTTTGTTTGTAGCTGACTCTGGGCTCGATTTTGCCCTACTTTAAACGATCAGATTTGATT
This sequence comes from Caerostris darwini, assembly GCA_021605075.1. Classification (NCBI taxonomy): domain Eukaryota; kingdom Metazoa; phylum Arthropoda; class Arachnida; order Araneae; family Araneidae; genus Caerostris; species Caerostris darwini. Next base: position 120,561 of record BPLQ01010207.1, read on the forward strand.
TAAACGTTGTAGACTTATCAAGGACCGACGGCAATAAAATATTTTGAAAAGTTTATTATCTCGTCCTGATTAGGATCGCCAGAATTAGTGATTTTATTTTAACTTATGAAGAGCAATTTAACCTATGTGGAATGAAAGTACCTAAGACATTCAAACCTACTTGGGACAGTGGCGCAACGAATAACGCGCCTGACCACGGATCAGGAGATTCCCTGTTCGAATCCTGGCTGGCTCGACATATTCGCCTTTAGCCTTTGTTTTACTCACAATTAAATTATTGTAAGAACTATAGTTCCAGTTATAGTTTAAAAACACTAAAAAACACGCTTTTAGAGTTAATCAAACTAAAAACTAAAAAATAATTGTTGACGTAAGAATAAAATGACTGACGAGAAAATGAATGTCACTGTTCTAAAAGCGTGGGGTGCTTTGTATGACATTTTTAAACTAACTCTGCATTTCGGAATGAAACTAGTGAAAGATTATAACGATTGATATCGAGCACCCCAAGCTTTTAGAACAGTGACATTCATTTTCTCGTCAGTCATTTTATTCTTATGTTAGCAATTATTTTTTAGTTTTTAGTTTGATTAACTCTAAAAGCGTTTTTTTAGTTTTTTAAATTATAATTTTTTGTACATTAACGTCATTTGCCATAGAAACGGGAGGTATGTAACGAATTGTTGTTGTATTTTGTTGTCTTTAATTTTTTTTTAATTTCAAATATTGCTATGATTTAAAAAAAAAATTTGTAAAAAGGTTTTCTTTAAATTCTTTGAGGAATTTTTGTATAAATAAAATTATGGAATTTCTTTGAAAATGGGCAACTGCAGGTGGTATCTGCAAACATAATTATAAATTTAAGTATGTTGCATTTGTTCTAATATTCACCAATCACATATTGCGTTTACAGAGGTATCTTATTAATGGTCATTCTTATTATTGGTCCCAGTCTTTCTTAACCATATCTTTAACTAACGTTTTCAAAAAATTGTTTGTTGTAACAGCATTGTCAAACAGATTCGTCATAACAGCATTGCATTTATTTTAACGATGTTTAGGTCTTTGTTTGTGCCAATATATTTAGCATTCGTTGTTTTCCCTCACAGTCATATATTAGTCACATTATATACATCCAAGTATTACCGCAGTTTAACTATTAGGGATTAAAATTATATTAGAGGTGTCTTAACAATATTTCCAATGCATTACTTGTGTCTAAATGATCCCCATTTTTAGTCGGCCTTGCAGGCCTTTTTACTCGGCCTAACCGTGTGAACAGAGAGCACTGAAGCCCATGGTATACAAAAAATTTAAGAAAGGTGCCTAAAAGAATTCGGAGGGTATTCCTTGGGAATCGATGGCTAAAAATCTATGAAGTTCCTACATTTGCAGCTATCTCTGTTTTAAGAAAAATATACTGATATCATATTTTTCATTGATAACAAGTACTACAAATATGAGTAGTTCATTTAGACTTTCTGCGACAAATAAATGTACTTAATGGTAGCCATAACGTCATTGTATTTGTCTTTATAATTTTTATGTCTTTATATGTGACTATATGTTTACCATTCGTTGTTTTCCCTTACAGTCCTATATTAGTCACATTATATAATATATATACCCAAGTATTACAGCAGTCTAACTATTACGGATTAAAGTTATATTACAATTGTCTTAACAACATTTTGAATGCATTACTTAAGTTCAAATGAATCCCATTTATTATATAACTATATAATCATATCATATTTTTCTATTGATAACAAGGACTACAAATATGATTACTTAATTTATGCTTCCTGCAACAAATAAACGTACAATTTTAACCTGTTTTATAATATAAATATTTTTTTTTAGTATGTTTCCCTTTACTATTTACTATTTGATTTACTTCGTAGTTATCTAAGTTATACGAATCACACAAATCTTATGTATTGTTGTTTCGTCTATACCTCAGTGTCCCGTAGTGCGGGAAGGACATCCGATGAATAATTTGCTCATGGATGGAGGGGAAAGGGGCAGCTTCTATTGTGATAAAGTATTGTAGAGCATTGGGCGTAGGGCCTACAACCCTACCCCGTAAAAAGAAAAGATCTCCTGTTTCGAAATCTGCCAGTAAGCAGAAGGCCTGGGCCAAACCATGGGGCTGTTGCGCCAATGAAGTTATGCCTGTATAGATTACATTTAAATCTTTCATTCTTAATTAAGCATTAATAAAAATATATTATATATTTAAATGAGAAAAAATATATTTAAATGAGAAAAATTATTTGATCAATTCATTGCCAAAAATAGAGAAATTTGTTCATTTTTTATCTAATGTAGCTGGCAATACAGACAGTTATCATTATGCCATTACCAAGGGCTGCACCGCTGTTACTCATTTAGCACTACCCAGGGGACACGTGTAGCTTGAAGATATGCTACGGATGCGAATAACACTACCCCACAACGCTCTACGATCCTACTAGACTGGTACCTATGGTTTAAAGTGGATTCCGAGCCACTTCAAACATCCATGGCATAGCCAGGACTCGAATCCGAAAAATGTGGCACCGAGTGCTAGACAGTCGGTCATTCAGGCATACAAATCTTATATAATCAGAAGAATACTTTTCAAATTATGTATTTGTAGTGTATAAATCTTTAAACCTTTTATTTATTTGCTCTAAAATTTAAAAATAATAATAATTTTTGTTTCATTGCTACAAGCCGTCTGTTCGAGGAAATTTCGCATTATATCAGAAGAGATTTTTTGTAGATTCAACGTTGTTCAGGCTGAATCATGCGAAAGATAGGTTTAACGCTGCATCCACTTAGTACCATTTCAATTTTAAACTAGCAACCTTAAGGATAGCATTTAAAAATTTCGCATTTTCCTTCCTTCTTCCTGAAGTTCGAAGGAAGGAATCATCGATCATATTTTTCATTCCCATCTCTGACATAAACGATGGATTATTATATAATATTGGTTTTAAAATCGTCGTAAAAGCCACTGAATACAGGGCGTTATCACAATTTAAGAAACACCATCGATTTATAAAGAATCTTTTATTAGTATGGTGTAAGACCGCCTTTGGCATGTAATACAGGTTTGATTCGCCTAGGAATCGATTCATACAAGTGCTGAATAGTGTTTAGAGGAATATCGTACCATTCTTCATGGAAATATTGTGAAGATTCTGGGAGAGATGCCGGTGGAGGATATCGATTCCGTATTGAACGTTCTAAAATAGAACATAACTGTTCAATGATATTGAGGTCGGGTGACTGTGCGGGCCAAGGTAGATGTTTAACTTCATCCTCATGTCCCTCACATCATGATTGGACAAGTCCCGCTGCATGGATGGGTGCATTATCATCCTGGAAAATTCCATCCCCTGCAGAAAATAAATTTTACATCATAGGATTGTTGTCGATATGATTATTGTGAGTGTGGTCCTGCTGAAGACGACGTTTGACATTAACATCTGTTGCAAGTGGCTTTGGAAGTGCTTCTCTGGCTTAAATGTCCTCTTTATGAAGTTGTCTTCTAACTGTAATTTAGACACTGGAGAATCCAGATGCTGATTGAGTTCTGCGGTCACTTTTGCAGCAGTTGTTCGCTTTTGAGACACCACAATCAACTTCAATACCCGTCGGTCTCTTTCACTGAGCTTCTCTTTCCGTCCCCTCTTTTGCTTTGCCGAGCTTGTCTTTCCACGCTGTGTGTATGCTGCCATGACTTTAGACACCATATCTCTAGAAAAGCCTAAAAGTTGGGATGTTTCGGTTACACTTGCTCCAGCTAGACGGGCTCCTACAATTTGGCCTCTTTGAAAATATGAAAGGTCCAACATTTGACGCGTTTGAAATAAATCCAGACATTTCTATTTTAAAAAAACTAGTAGCTATTATTATATTTTAATGCTTACGAAGCGCAGTCAAAAATGTCACTTTTATTCACAGCTGTTTACATTATTTCGATAACTTCCTGTATATTCTATTCTTTTTTTTTTCTTTATGAATCATATACTGAATTTCTGTAATATTTCTCTTCTTCTTCAACGGCGCAAGAGCCCCATGGTGGGTCAAGGACGTCTACCTACTGGTAGATTTCGAAACTTGAAATGTTTCTCTCTCTCAACCCTACGCCGAACAGTCATATTAAACCGGGACCTACATACTGTTTAAAGTGGATTCTTCCGTAATATTTACTATAAAATAAATGCTTTAGAATTCATTTCAAAATTTCAGATGATGTGTGCAGCCGTTCGGCATCTGAGGTGTGCAAATCTGAGTACCCACCACCTAGAGGTATGCCACGGACTGAAGAAGAGCTCAAGAATGTTTGCGGGTATGGTATTTGAAAACAACATCTTTTTCAATTCCTTCTATTAGTTCACACTCTCCCTATATATATCTTGTCCAAATTTTCAATCGTTCATAAAATACTTTTTTATTCATCCACTCAAGTTCAAATACATTTTTTTAACTTGTAGTGGATGACACTGGATGTTAATACAGTTTTTTCAAATATTAATTCAGTAATTAAATTTAATGAATTAATTTTAGTTTTTTTTTTAGATTTAAGTTGCATATATCTACCAATAGATGGCGCCATATAAACTTAAAAAAATGAAGGAAAATTATTTATAAAGGACTTTCTGCAATAGAGTGAAAAAAAGTAGGAATTGATTTAAAAAAAAAAAATTTTATATTACTTGTCTCTCAAAAGATTGCATACATATTCAATTTGATGTATTTATAAATTGATTAGTTGTTAAAAAAAGAACTTTTTTCTTTCTAATGCAGCTGATTTAAAATTTTGATAATTTGAAGTCCAAAAACATATTTTATCGATATTTTAATCTTTGATTACATTTTAAGCATTAAGAACTTAGTTCATATATACTACTGTGCCCAAAAAGTAAAAACAATTTTCGATTTAGATTTCCCGGGCATATGGAATTTCAATTTTTTTTTCTTTTTTAGGTTGTTGGCACTGTCCTTGACATCTGTGTGAAATTATTATTATATCATCTATGTTTACTTGTAAGACTAATAGTAAATACAATAATAATAGCTCGTTATGTTTCAGTTTTTCGCAAAAAAAATGTCTGTAGTGGGTCCAAATCTAATAGGGTGATAGATAATTTTACACGCCGCCCGCGGAATTATGATGCATTTCCAAAGTGGGCCTGCAAGATCATTTGGGTTGGCCATCCCTGCACTAAATACACAAAGTGCGAAATGAAAAATACTGGTGTGGTCACCAGTGTGTGAAATTTTCTAATACTGCGAGAGGCTTTTCGATGCAATTGCATGTAGAATATATTATTGAATAAAAATAAAAGATTCTGAAATTACTGAGACCCTAATACTGTTTGCAGATATATTTCTGACATCATGCTGTGCATCAAGGAATTCGTTGACAAGTGCGGCACCCTGAATGCTGACCTATTCAGAGGATTGGTCTTGGCAGATAAAATTGAAAATGTTATAGAAGTTACAAAAGTTCTTTGTAAAAAGGACTCAAAAACGTACAGAGGTAGTATGCAGCTTTTAATTTTGTGCATTAAGGATTCTATGCTAGACTATTCAAACTATTAACGAAGTATATATACATACACTCAAAGCCAAAACATTATGACCACCTGTCAATAACGAGTTGGCCCACCTTTGGCGCGCAACACAGCTTCAACCCGCCTTGGCATGGATTAATACCACCACTTAATACCAGTTAAATACCACTTCCACCTGATCACGTGCCTTCCACGTCATCCAGGCGAGTTCATTGCAAAATGTAGGGGTGGTCATAATGTTTTGGCTCTTGAGTGTATATGAGCTAAGCACATGCAAAAGCCTCATGGAGCAATTAGGCACTCGAAAAATAACAATTAAAATTGAAACTTTTCTTATTTCAGTGTCATTATTTTGATATTAGATTTTGTTAATGTTCTCTTGTGTTGAACAATATTGTATGTTACATAATCTTAAACTTACTGAGTTATGACTAGTCAAGTAATAGCAAAAATTACTAACGTTTCAGTCTTTCCAAGATATAATTTGAAATTGACTGAAATACATATATTGTTGGAAGAATATTATTAACATCACATAAGTTTTTGGAATAGTGATTATTTTTAAATATATTAAATTTATTTTAAATTGAGTTTTTATTAAGTCACATTTTTTCGAACAATGTATTGTTAATCTCGCAAAAAAAAAAAAATATTTAATAAAACAGATCTCTTTTTTTCGATATTTTCCTAACTATTCTTCTTATTTAACAGTGGTCGTTAAGCACCTGCCGTGCATACGTGAAGTAACAGATGAGTTCAATTACTGCAATCTGAAGCGTAACAATACCATCAAACTCTTACAAGAACACCTGGGCAGTCAGGAGATGATGCCTTTCCAACATGTTACAAGATGTTTGTAAGTTGTAAATTCTGGATGTCCGCTTCCTCGTTTACCGAAGGCATATTACTACCGAACTTCTCTAGATTGCTTTGCGGCCTGGTGACTAAGTGGCTAGCGCTCTGGCCTTTGGTATCCCGGGCTTCAGGTTCGAATTCTAGATGGATGTTTTTCGGAATCCACGTTAAACTGCAGATCCCGGTCTGTTTAGCTAAGTGTGCACAAGATGATCAATATTGTTTTTCCTTCTTAAGCGAAAGATCATAGAACTTTTAAAGTTTATTCTAGTTCTGTTTTTGTAATACAAAACTATTAAATTTCGAAAATTATTTTTATTGCTTATAATTAGTTAATAACTAAAATTTCACAACAATTGACTGAGTTATGACTAGTCAAGTAATAGCAAAAATTAGTTAGTTTTAATATTAGATTTTAGTTAATAATTTAACTATTATATTATATATACAAAGGCAATTACAGCAGAACCTCATTAAGTCGATCCATGATCAGTGGAAAACCTCCACTACTCGAAAAAAATATTTGTTCCTTCCCTTCAAGCCCCAAAACCTCCATTACCCTAAATTTCAACTCGTAAAAAATATTTTTTGTTCCATTCCCTTCAAGCCCCCCCAAAGCCTAAAAACCCATTTTTGTTCCACCCAAGCCCCAAAACCTCCATTACTCGAAATTTCAAACCCTCTATAAGTAAAAAACCTCCACAACTCGAAAACATTTTTTGTTCCGTTCCCTTCAAGCCCCAAAACCTCCATGACTCTAAATTTCAACCCTCTATATGTCGAAATAATTAGTTAATCCCCACAAGCCATTTTGGTATATATTTTCCCTCCATAACTCGGAAAAAAAATTGGACCTCTGTATCTCGAACATTAGCAATGTTTGATTTTACTATCTTTTTTACAACTCGATCATTTGAAACTAATTACCTCTATAGCTCGAAGAAAAATAAGTTACCGATTTTAAGGATTTGCCGACAATGCACTCATAAAATGTTTCTTAGAAAACAATGTATGAGTATATAATAAATAGAATAACCAATTCTATGAAATAGCAACTCGGAAGAAAAAGCTATTAGATAATGCTTTTTAGATAGAGAACGATCGAATTGTCTAAAGCAAAAAAAAAAATAATAATAACAATAATAATAACTGACTTTTTTAATACATAATATTTTTAATTATAAGGTTGTTTCGGAATTATTCTGATTCTTTATTGTAGTACATAATATCATTTTTAAGTTGCAAATAAACATGTTTATTACCTCTGTAACTTGAATTTTTATTTATTTTACCTCTCTAACTCAAAATAAGTTTTAAAGACTACTAAGTTTTAACCTCTACAAGTCGAATATTTCCTTACAAAATCCGCATAAGTCGAAATCCTCCATAAGTCGAAAATTCTATAACTCGAATTATTTGGCGGCTCCCTTGAAGTTCGACTTACAGAGGTTCTACTGTATATAATATAATTTTAATTATATATTACATACATATATAATAATTATATATAATATAATTATATATCTGTATATATATATATAATATTTGCCATAGAAGTCACATAATTGCATTTATATGACTTCTGTGGTAAATCCTGACCCCAGTAGTATAACAATCATAAGAAAGCCAATTATAGAAGATGTTTTTTATCCTCTGTAGAGCTTTAAAGCATTTCCGGGTCTTTTAATTTTATTTACATCATTAAGGATCAGCATGATTTGAATCCCAGTATCTTTTTCCATTCCTGTATCTTTAAAAAAGATCTTTTATATATCTATTTAAATAAGCAGCTATGTATCTTTTACTCTATAAATATACACTCAAGAGCCAAAACATTATGACCACCCCTACATTTTGCTATGAACTCGCCTGGATGACGTGGAAGGCACGTGATCAGGTGGAAGTGGTATTAAGTGGTGGTATTAATCCATGCCAAGGCGGGCTGAAGCTGTGTTGCGCTCCAAAGGTGGGCCAACTCGTTATTGACAGGTGGTCATAATGTTTTGGCTCTTGAGTGTATATTCAAATCTTTCAGATCATAATACGGTTTATGGCCGGATATGTGTGTATTCACTGTTGAATACTTAATGGAGTTAGTTAAATTTTATGTGATCTGAAAATTTGAAACTTTCATGAAAGTAAACTTTTCAGACTATTAACTAACTAAATAACTGAACTAACTAACAAAACAATCACTACAACGTGATGCAATAATAGAATTTGAAATTTCGAAGAGTCGATAGTTTTCGTTGTATGCTGTAACGTCTCGGCCTATATTACAACCATAACGGCTTCAAAAAGACGGCCAATAACCCATAACGGCTACTTTCAGGTTCATGGGAACACCTAAATTTTTATTTGCTAGCTCTATATGTACATACAAATAATGAACTCTGGGTTATTATACAAAAATACGAAAAGTTACAAATAAAATTTGATCACAAATGCACGATTAAATCACAAGTACGTACAGTTCACTGCAAAGTCAGAGATTTTCAGAGTTCTCGAGTCTGCGTCTAATGCAATGACGAGATGTGTAAAAGATAATAGAGAGTTTTTGCATAACGTTTTTTTATCGTCCGATATTTTTTTCTTCCTAGCGCGCATGCTCATAGGAAACTTTGTACCTATTGCGCATGCGTATCTGTAATACTGCACTACTGAGCTATTACTTTGAGCATGCGCACTAGGAAGAAAGACGATAAAAGCACGTTATGCTAAAACTCTCTATTATTACAACTCAAAACGGCTAAATAAATTGCTGATTATTTCGCTTTCCTAAAGTCGAATGGATATTTATACTCCGTTAGGTCTTGATATCATTGCATTGTTGATATTGTTATTGTTATTTGTTATTGTTATTGATATTGATTGTCATTGTTATTTATAATAGTGAGATGTCTAATTCACTTTGATATACAATTATACACTTTTAAAAGAATTGCAGTAATGTAGAAGTTGAATTTGAAGTAAAAAAAATGTTCTTTTTCAGACCTACAGTCCTTGACAGCAACTGCTATGTCGGTCGGTTCGACAAAAAGTGCGGATCTGACTTAAAGGATGTAGCTCTTGCGGCTATCGATAAAATGGATATGTTAACTTCCGACTGCCCCAAGACCCTTCATCCAGAATTTCTGATAATGTTGGAACTCGTAGAAAAGTTGACAAAAGAAGTAATTTACGTGAAAAGTACATTTCAGTGAAATAAATGTAGTTAACATGTACATTTAATTTGTTTAGCAAGATATTTTAATCTCTCTTTTTCCTTGAATACTTAAATTATATTTATTTCTGTAGTTAATGCGATATTAAATGTAAAAAAAAGAAATATAGTTTACAAAAACATTGTTTTGTTGTATGTTGTACATTGTTTTTACAATACATGCTATTGTTTACTGAAAACATTATATGCAACAAATATTTTTACTTCCAATTTTTTTAATATTTAACATCGATCATTTTTTGTATTATATCCATTCATAATTAACTCATATTTTTATAATTTGTTACTCAAGTACATTCTAGAACAAAAAATAAACAATGTACCATGAACTAATTAACTCACCGGCACTACAGTTAATATTGGATCAAGGCCGTCTGCCTACTAACAGATTCCGAAATAGAAGATGTTTTCCTTTTACGAAGTAGGGTAATCAGTCCTACTCCCAACAGTCATATTAGATCGATACCTACAGCTTAATATGGATTCCAAACTACTAAAAGCATCCATGGCACCCTGGGACTCAAACCCGAAACCTGGGGCATCTAGCTCCAGCCTCTTGGCCATCAGGTCACTCAACATACCATGAAACAGTTAAACATTGATTCGTGCTTCCTGAATCTAAAAATTGTAGAAAGAATCATTTTAAAAATTGATTAAGAGGTATTTTAACAGTTTTTCGAAAGTTGTTGTAAACATTAGTTTATAATGTGTTTAAAGTATTTCATATAACATATTAAAAATTTTTACCGGAGAGTGCTTTTATTCCTTATTGAAAAACAATATTATATTTGAATATTAATAAGTAAAATGCGATTGAAAAAAGGGCGATTTGGTTTGTCTTGTCGCTTTATAGTCATTTTGTGCACACTTTGGCCTAATAAGACCGGGACCTACAATTTAAAGTGGATTCCGAACCACTCACAAACATCAATGCTACCTCCAGGATACGAACCTGAAGCCTGGGATACCAACGGCCACGGTCGAAAATGTCCTTTACTGAAAGAGCAATCCCAAACCATTACTTCTTTTTATAAAGTATTGAAAAATAATACAGTTATTTCATTAATGTGATCTGGGCAATTATTTTGGGTAACTCATTTATAAATTATTTTTAAATAGAGATTTCTGACTATTGGTACCTTGCTTCTTTTTGCTCAGTTGCACGCTCTCTCTCTCAAATGAGGACATATTCAAATTGTGCGATAAACACTATGCAAAGCTCCTCCCAAATAAGAGCGCATAAAGGGCAAATGGCTTTCGCCCAACTCATTAAAAACAGGTTGGACAAGCAATGTCTTTCGCCTCCTCTCCTGAAAGACTGACGGGGGCACGTGTAGTTTGTAGGTATGCTGCGGACGCTAGTAACACTACACCCACAACGCTCTATGGTCATATTAGACTGAGACCTACGGTTTAAAGTGAATGCCGAACAACTACAAACATCCATGACACCGCAGGAACTCGAACCCGAAACATGTGGCACCGAGCGCCAGAGAACTAGTCACTCTGCCATCAGGCCCTATTGAGGAAGTAGTGGAAAAACATACACCAAAGAGTGAGCTTCCAAATAATTTATAAAAGAGTTACCCATAATAACAGCCATATCGCATTGATGAAATGGCTGTCTTATTTTTCAATATTTCATAAAACGAAGTAATGGATGGTTTGTGTTTGCTCATTCAGTAAAGGGTGCGGTTTCTTCCGCACTTCAAATCCCATTTACAATCATCAAATCCCATTTCCACTACAGGGACCCCATTTACTATCATCAAATCCCATCTCCACTTCCGGGATCCCGTTTACGATCATCAAATCCCATCTCCCCTTCCGGGATCCCATTTACTATCATCAAATCCCATCCCCACTTCCGGGATCCCATTTACTATCATCAAATCTCATCTCCACTTCCGGAATCCCATTTACTATCAACAAATCTCATCTCCACTTCCGGGATCCCATTTACTATCAACAAATCCCATTTCTACTTCCGGGATCCCATTTACGATCATCAAATCCCATCCCCACTACAGGGATCCCATTTACTATCAGCAAATCTCATCTCCACTTCCAGGATCCCATTTACGATCATCAAATCCCATCTCCACGCCACAGTATATTTTGATTACATTGCAAAATTTACAAAAGTAAATCATACAAAATAATAATCAGATGCTTTTACTACTGTGCCCGAAACGTAAGAACAATCTTCAATTTAAAATTCCCGGGGGTTATGAAATTTCATTTTTTTTCTTTTTTAGGTTGTTGGCACTTTCCTTGACATCTGTGTAAAATTTGAAATCAAAATATTCATTACTGTTTGAGTTACGCTCGGCTTTGCGAGATGCTAAAACTGATACCGGCGATTTTTGAAACGTCGGAATTCATTGAGCAAAGAACTTGCATAGACAGAGAACGCGTTGAAGACGAAGAGCCCCCTGGTCGGACCTCAACCTCAGCCGACGAAGCACACGTCCAAAAAATTATAGATTTAGTGCTTGCAAACCGTAGATTTACAATTAGAGACCTTGATGGTGATGTTGTAATTTTAAATGGATCAGTCAATTCCATTTTGGGCCTCAAACACGTCAAACCTCGATGGGTACCGAAAACACTGAATGCACCAGCGCACACTGCATTGATTCTTCGTGCCTTCGTGAAACTCATATCGTTCCAAAACCACCGTATTCACACCATACGACTTCTGGCTATTCCCTAAACTCAAAATACCACTCCGGGGACACCTTTTTGAGTCGATGGAAGAGATTCAACGTGAATAGAAAGCCATCCCTGCCGATGAATTTGCAGCATGCATTGAGGATTGGAAACAAAGTTGGTATAAGTGCATTGTGTCCCGAGGGGGTTACTTTGAAGGTGATGAAATAAATTTGGAAGAATAAATAAAGAGTTTTTGACAAAAAAAATAATCGGTCTTACTTTTTGGGCACATTAGTAAGTGACATAATGAAATTTAAAATTTTAACTGTAATTAAAAATATGAGATTCGTCGCAAAAATTTGCAGTTAATGAGATTTATGTCGCTGTAACTTATCCAATGGAAATTGTTTGCAGTTGTGGATCAAGTTTATTAGATAATTATTAACAGCGAATTCAAATACTCATCAGTTAACATGGATTCGGGTTTTTTTTTCAAATAGTGTTTTTCACGTATATAATGCATGCGAATACGTATATAATGCTATGAAAAAATCACGAAAAAATGTATGCAACTGACAACCCTGTGGAAAGTTATACTAAAAGTGGTAAATTGGTGAGTGGAAGAAGGAAGTGGAAGACTTATTCTAAAATTCCAGAAATGATAAATTTAAATATTTTTCTTTAAAAATATCACTGCACTACAAATGAATAATTTCCATTTGAAGTTCTGGGGCAAAAAAAGTCTCTATGCCGGCATTGAAAAGAATTTAAAAATTCTTGATATCGTTTGCAAGGATATCAAAATCTGAAAAGCAGGATTTAAAATTTATTTTAAAGCACACAGATTTTGTAAATGAAGCATTTTTACAAAATCTCAATCATTGATCTGCTGATTGAATGTTTGACATATATTAAAACCCGAAAAATACTTTTTATTCAATTGGAATTGAATCAAAACAATTTTTTTTCAAATGAATTTATTATGAGTATATTAATCAGACAGAAACTGGTTTCCTCTTTGTAAATTTAACTTATGGTCATTCATATCTTTAGTTAATCTGTATAAAATGATAATTTCTATAACAACCCATTGGCCAGAGGACGATTCCTTACATTCAAGAAAATTTAAATTATTGCTCAGAGAACTTTGAAAATTCTTGATAACGTTTGCAAGGATATCAAAATCTGAAAAGCAAGACTTAAAATTTATTTTAAAGCACACAATGCTTCAATTGCAAAATCTTCGTCACTGAAGTCTCAATCTGCTGATTGAATGTTTGACATATATCAAAACCCGTAAAATACTTTTTGTTCAATTGGAATTGAATCAAAACAGTTTTTTTTCAAATGAATTTATTATTTAGTGTTGGAAGGCGTCTAAGGGAAAATGCCTGACAGTGATAAAAACTTGCCATTTGAATATGAGAACAGCTGAAATTTTTATTATAAACCCTAAAGGGATTTAATGCACATACGTTACAGAAGAATATATTAATACAAAAGTAGTGGTGTTGCCGAAATTGCTGTTGTGATCGCACTGATATCTACATCTATCCTAGTAGTACTTTGACTGCAATGCTGTATACAGATACAATATATACGTCCATTTTTGTTGTCATGTGTTCTGATTAGCGGAAAAAAATTGGCAATTGTTCAATGGATTATTTAATGGACAATAATTGTCAATTGTTTAATGGATTATTTAATGGACAATAATTGTCAATTGTTTAATGGATTATTTAATGGACAATGCCAAATGTTTAATGGATTATTTAATGGAACAATGCCAAATGTTTAATGGATTATTTAATGGACAATGATTGTCAATTGTTTAATGGATTATTTAATGGACAAGAATTGTCAATTGTTTAATGGATATTTAATGGACGATGTCAATTGTTTAATTGATTAATTAATGGACAATAACTGCCAATTGTTTAATTGATTAATTAATGGACAATAATTGCCAATTGTTAATTGGATTATTTAATGGACAATGTCAAATGTTTAATGGATTATTTAATGGACAATAAGTGTCAAATGTTTAATGGATTATTTATTGGCAATAATTCTCAAATGTTTAAGGGATTATTTAATGGACAATAGCCAATTGTTTAATGAATATTTAATAGACAGTGTCGATTGTTTAATCAATTGTTTGTTATTTAATGGACAATGTCAAATGTTTAATTGATTATTTAATGGACAATAAGTATCAATTGTTTAGTTGATTATTTAATGGGCAATAATTCTCAAATGTTTAATGGATTATTTAACGGACAATAATTCTCAAATGTTTAATGGATTATTTAATGGACAATAATTTTCAATTGTTTAATGGATTATTTACTGGACAATGTCAATAGTTTAATGGATTATTTAATGGACAACAAGTGTCAAATGTTTTATGAATAATCATCAATTACAAACTTCTTACACTGTCAATAATCATACTTAAAATCAGATAGGTTGGAATTGTCATCGCCATTGTCTACCTGAATCCCATTGAGTATGTATGGGACAAAAATTAGCTGGATAAGGTGCGTATCAAGACAAGAGGTGGGCAACTGAAAATTATTTAGTTTTTTTTATTATAGGTATATATCACCTCTACTGATTTTCTTATCTCTTTCGAATTAATATGTCGTTTAGTTTTCATCTTAAATTTTATTTGTGTAAAAAAATATAAAAATATAAATTAAACTGAAAAACATATGAAGGATATTTATTTTCAATATTAAATCTGAAAAAAAAAAATTGGAAATATAAATAGGTTTTGCGTACAATGTATTCAGGAATCAATTACATGATTTTGCATTTTTGTAAAAGATAAACAAAGCCACTGTTTCTTCTTTATTGCTTTTATTATCATATTAAACACAGAAAATTATAACATAAGAATTCCAGAGAAAAATATATTAAAATATTTCAATAATATATCTTTGCTCTAGACATTAAGTGTTCGTGTTAGCTACATTAACTTCATTGAAATATACTTTTCACGTAAACTTCTTCCTTTGTCAACCTTTCTATGAGCTCTATCAATATCAGAAATTCGGGATGAAGGGTCTTGGGGCAGTTGGAAGTCAGCATCTTCATCTTTATGAGGAACACAAGAGCCTCATCCTTTACGTCAGATCCGCAATTTTTGTAAAGTTGACCGACATAGCAGTTGTTGGAAAGAACAGCAGGTCTGAAAAGAAATTTTTCAATTTTTGGACTTCAGATTTTATATTTTTACCATTCTTTTAAATGTTAAGAATTGCATATTAAATAAAAGGAATTAGAATTCTCATTATTATAAATAATATTAGATTATTTTTATCAATAATTGGCTGAAAATGTATATCTATTCAATTTGTTGAACAAGAAAAAATCAGCTTGTTATGTAGCCATCATGCACTGTATTAATATCCTCTATGTTGCTGTTACTGATCCTCCTGGTGCAAGAAAGTCTACACCAGGTCCAAGAGACCCCGTCGCAGGCGCCATTGCTCGATGGCTAAGGTAATATGTGGCTTCACTTTAGAGAAGAACCACAAGGGCTAAAGACTGACTAAACCTCGAGACAATGCTGTACGGTCACATTAGATCCGGACCTACGGTTTAATGAATGTTTATAGTGGTTATGGTTAGTTACCTCATAATGATAAGATTCAAGAGGTTATGGTTAGTTACCTCATAAGGATAAGATTCAAGTGGTTATGGTTAGTTACCTCATAAGGATAAGATTCAAGTGGTTATGGTTAGTTACCTCATAAGGAAGATAAAGATTCATCTGAATCACCACGTCGAATTTTACGATTGTACGAAAACTAAGAATTATTCAATCAATTCCACGAAATTTCAAAATCTACGAATCTCGCACTTAATATGTGGAAATCTGCTCACCATTGCTGTCACCATAATACAGAGACAAATGAAATTGCAGCAATGGAACTGTTGAAAAATTCCTTGCATTTGCATACGCCGTCAAATGATGCTTTCTTACGAAAAGTGTGAAACAGCACTTTAATTCTTGAACTAAGAATTTTGATGTTGCAGTGATGATGATGATGATTTGATGTCTGGACATCTTCGGATTTTATCGCTGAACTGTGGTCTCTTATAGGTTTAGTCAAAAACCAAAAGCTTGAAGAAAATATAATTTGTACAATCTGTACATCTCGATTAGTTTTCGTTTGCAGGAGCCTGGTGGCCGATTGGCTGACGCTCGGTGCCACAGGTTTCGTGTTCGAGTACCGGCGGGGCCATGGATTTTTGTAATGGTTCATAATCCACTTTAAACCGTAAGTCACGGTCTAATAGAATTGTAGAGAGCAGCGTCCCACATTCCTTTTTTCGTTGTCAAAATGCATAATATTCAGTAATTGCTTTTATTTAAAAGAAACAATTATTGTCCTCTTTTTAAAAATATGTGTTGTTGTCGTATCCCCTGAAGGGTACAAGAAAATCAAATGTGGGTGCTCCCGAATAATATTGGCGTGTTGACTGTCAGCACGGAGTATAAATCCTCTTCCGAGAGATGGTCCAGACAATGAATGGTGGCTGACACTGCTGGACAATCAAATACATGATGAGGAGTAAGCAGAACATCAGGGTAGTTGTCCCATTTTTTGTATTTTTTAACTGCATCAGCAGAAATTTTTATATTTTTGTGGTGCTTCATCTTTAATCTTGTGAGAATATAAACATATTTTTGAATGATGTAAAGGATTTATAAAAATATATATATTTATAGAGTGCATAGCTATATCTTTGGATATAGATAAAGCTACATAAAGATCTTAGAATACTCTAGTTGAAATTTGCTGATACGCCAAAAATGTAAATAAAATTAAATGACCCGTTATGCTTTGCAGCTCTATAGAGGATAAAAATCATCTTCAATAATTGGATTTCCTGATGGTTGGCAGAGTATTGCGCTTAGAATTTCCTAGGGGGCGCCGCTCTCTGTGGAATTTAAGGTTGAAAATGTTTCAATGAAATCTATGACACTGAGCCCTGTATTTCCCACACTCTGTTCAAGATATGATCTACGCTACTCCGTTACTAAAACACGATTAACAATAATAACATTTTCATTTTATATATTTTTTTTTATAATTTATTTATTTATAAATAATGAAACTAATTTTTGAATTTTAATATTCTGCATTATGTATGAAGTACAGTTTTAATAAAGGATAATTTATCTACGTTAAAAATAAAATTAGAGTAATCCATAATTATGAACTTAACTATGATAATCTTTAAATGGGAAGTATTTGTAACTATGATATTTAACTTAATCATACTTAATAAAGAAGAACATTTTAGGCAGGCGTAACAGTAATGTCCCATTAAAAGGGTAAGGCAGACTTTCAGAATTTACAATAAAACAAACTTACAAGCATCTTGTTACGTGCTGGAAAGGCAACAACTCCTGGCTGCCCAGGTGTTCTCGTAAGAGTTTAAGGGTATTCATGTGTTTCTGATTGCAATAAGAGTTCTCTTCTGTTGCTTCTTTTATGCAAGGCAGGTTCTTTACAATCACTGGGAAATAAGAAGAAATAGTTAGGAAATCATCGAAAAATGAGTTCTTTTTGTTAAACATTTTCATATTGTGAAATTAACAATACATTGCTTGGATATTCAAATGTGAGTCAGAAAAATATTTACTATTTTACCATTACAAAATTCTGTAGAAAAGTTATAGAGTGTGAGTTTTCTTCCCAACTAGTTTCAGATCGTGTTAGAGGAAGACAAACTTCCACTAAAAATTTATGACTATTATTATAATTTGATCAATCCTAACTGAGTCAGTTATAATGGAATGTTAGTACAATTTTAAGATATCATATAATATGCAATATTGTATACATAACACAAATGAATATTATACAAAAGTAATACTTATAAGCAAAATGATGACTCATCAAAATGGCAACTATTTTTCTGCTTTTACTGATATTGATTCAGTACATCTTAACTCCATGAAGATAATTGTGTTTGTGTGTTCTCATATATATATATATATATATAGATAGATATACAGTCCAGTCACATTAATGTGACCACCTATCAAAAGTCATAATAACCACCTTTGGCAGAGCGGACCGCTGCGAGACGTGCAGAAAGAGGGTCAATTAGGTTTCTGAAGGTGTTCACTGGGATGTTGAGCCATGACGACTCCAGTGTCTTGGCCAGCTGCGCTAGATTACGTCGTTGAGGATCCATGGCGCGAACAACCCGATCGAGGTGGTCCCACAGATTCTCGATTGGGTTTAAATCCGGTGAGTTTGCTGGCCAGGGGAGTACGGTAAACTCATCCTGGTGCTCTTCGAACCACGCACATACACTGCGAGCTGTATGACACCTCGCATTGTCCTTCTGGTAGATACCATCATTCTGAGGGAAAATAATTCGCATGTAGAGGTGGACATGGTCTGCAAGGACAGATGCGTACTTGTGCTGATCCATCGTGCCTTCCACAATGATGAATGCACCCAGTGAATGCCAGGAAAACATTCCCCAAACCATAATGCTCCCTCCTCCAGCTTGGATCCTTCCGGCAATTGTTGCAGGGTGTTTACTTTCAGACTTTTCCCGCCGTATACACCAACGTTCATTTGTTCGATGGAGCATAAAACGTGATTCATCGGAAAAATCCACCTGTCGCCACTCTGTGGACGTCCAGTTTCGGTACTGGCGTAAAAATTCCAGCCTTCGTCGCCCATGAACAGCAGCCAGCATAGGTGCATTAACCAGGCGTCTGCTGCGGAGGCCCATGAGCAGCAATATTCGCTGAACCGTTGTTGAGGATACACTCTTGGTAGCCCCTTGGTTCATCTGGGCGGTCAGTTGCTCAACAGTTGCACGTCTATTCGCCCGAACGCATCTTCGTAGCCTCCGTTCGCCTCTGTCCTCTATAGCCCGTGGTGCACCACATGTGCCACGCCGCTGAATTTGGATAGTGCCATTTTGCCATGCACGGCATACTTTTACCACGGCGGAACGAGAACAGTTCACAAAATTAACCTTTTCGAAATGCTTCCACCCTTGGCCCGAAACCCAATATCCATGCCCTTTTGGACGTCGGATAAATCGCTACGTTTGTGCATTACGTCAACGATAAAAAAGCTTTCCGATGCCCTAGGACATCCTTTATATACACTCCACTGCAATATGCTGCCACCTGCCTTTTGTGATTGGTTATTTCACGTTGACGTCGAAAGTAAGTGGTGGTCACATAATGTGGCTGGACTGTGTATATTATGGTAGTACTTTTCGCACGGGAAGAGTTGAGGCATTTCTTTCCCAGAAGAGAGGAATGTTTATTCTTTGACAAGTACATAATAACTACCTATCACTCAAATTTGGCAGCAAATAAGCAGTGTTGTGAGTAGTTATATTGCATGCAATTAGTGTTTTGAACAACCTGTCACTTAAATCTCATAACAGACACTGGGCATCATGTATAATGAGAAATCATACATTGAGCGATTTTCTGTGTGACCTTCACAGGTTGAAACAATTACAGATGGAATATGGACTGCTCCATGAGTTGTTGAATCGGGATGGGTGATAGACCATGGGCTGAGAAAATGACTATTTCAATGTGAAGTGAGGAGAGCGGACCCCCCCTTCTTCTTGACGGATTTTTTAAAGGGATGTGTTTGAAGAAGAAAAAAGAGAATATTGTGACGAGTCGATAAAAAATGTGGTCTTTTTTTTCTTAAGTGACTGAACAGGGCGGATTTTCCGCTTGTTTATAAAGTGAGTTCCTTGTGGTTTCGTGTATCACGCCATGCGATAATTAAGGTTTGCCGCAAATCAGGCATTTAGATTCCTCATACACTCGAGAACTCTAAAAATCGCTGTCCTAGGAATAAACTGCACTTAAGAATCAAATTTAATTGTTATTTTTCATTTTTTTTTTTTTTTTTTTTTTTTTTTTGTAAATAATTTGTAGTAATTAGAATTCTGTGTAAATATATATATATATATATGTTCATATTTATACATATATATATATATATAATATATATATATATATATATATATATATATATTTATACATACACTCATGTCCATATATTTATACATACACTCATGTCCATAAATTAAGGATAATTCAGAATCACACAGAAATTGAACTCTAAAATAAAAATTTCACCCGTAGAATTATCACACACATCTTGAAGAAGAATATGCAAATTACAGGAAACCACCAGATGACGCGGATAGTACGTCACAATGGCGAGAGTGTAAGAGAGAGGTATATAAGGAATGGTGGCAAAGAAGTAAAATTGTTCACAAGCGCTTTAAAAACCTTTCAGTGTAACCGCATAGTTATGGCACAAAGGAAGCATTTGGATGATTTTTTACGTGGTAGAATTATCGGACGACTGGAATGTGGACGTACCCAGCTGGAAGTATCCGAGGAACTAGGAATCGCCCAGAGTGTCATCTCCAGGCTTTGGCAAGGATTCCAAGATGATGGTAATGTGAGTAGATGTTACAGCACAGGTCGCCCCCGAATTACAACGCCGAATGAGGATCGGTATTTAGCAGTTACTGCCGAAAAAAACAGACGGAGCACAGCATCAGACCTGTCTCGTCAGCTCTCTTCAGCTACCGGTACGACAGTTTCGAGGCAGACCGTGTACAGACCCATAGGGCACATTGGTCTATATGCTCGTAGGCCTGTCAGATATGTTCCACTTACCGCAACTCACTGTCGCCTGCGATTAACCTGGAGTAGAGAGCATGCATTGTGGACACCGCAACAGTGGTCTGGTGTGATGTTTTCCGACGAGTCCAGGTTTAGTTTGCAGTCTGATTCTCGCCGGACTTTCATATGGAGAGCGCCAGGTATCCGTTACCACCAAGAGAACACCATTGAACAACACCGTTACGGTGGTGAAGGATTGCTCGTTTGGGGAGGAATTATTCTTGGTTCCAGAACTGACCTGCATGTTCAGAGTGTAACGATGACAGGCCACATCTATCGGGATGTCATTCTGGAACAACATGTACGTTTGTTTCGGGGCGCCATGGGTGCTGATTTTCTGTTTATGAATGACAACGCCCGTTCTCACCGTGCAAACATTGTAGTCGAATGCCTTCAATTGGAGGATATCACCCGTATGGATTGGCCAACATACTCACCGGACTTGAATCCAATAGAGCATGTGTGGGATATGCTTGGCCGACGAATTGCAGCCCGTCAACCCCCTCCCACCTGCCAACCGAAACTTCGGAGGGCATTGCTTGATGAGTGGTGTAATATTCCAAAAGATCAGATTGATAATTTGATACTCAGCATGCCTAGGCGTTGTAAGGCCTGTATTGCATCGTCCGGGAGACATACTCCCTATTAACCATCATACTAACCATGTTATACTGTTTTTTGTAAATAGGTTCTTTTTTGAAATTTGCTCCAGGGAGTAAAAATTGTAATTTTTATTAATTATATCAAACATAGCATCTTTTTTGCTCTTTATCTTTTGTTTAATAAATAGACTTTACAAATAATTCAAATTTGTTTTGCTTCTGTCTCTTTCTTTGCCTGAACTTCATTATCCTTAATTTATGGACATGAGTGTATATATACATATATATATATATATATATATATTTATACATTATATATGTATAGATATATATATATATATATGAGTGTGTGTGTGTAATTGTTTGTAAACTATAATTGAAGTGTTCCCATGAACCTGAAAGTGGCCCTGTTTATGAATCTGTTATAGATCTAATATAGACCGAGACGTTACAATATATATATATATAGGCTGACAATAGTTAACGTTGACAATAGATTTTATACTGTCGTTTAGTAATATTTTGCAAATATTTAAGGAGGGTGGCGAGATTTCGATTATTGTCTTCAACTCGTCCTCATTCTTTTTAACTATGTGTTAAAAGTTTTGAATAAGAATCATTGCTAACATTTTTGTGATGATTGCTCTACATTTAATTCGCTAATAATTTAATAATTAAAGCAGAAAATTAAATGCTGCATCCTACCTTTGTGCATTCTTGAGCCCCGTTCGCAAACAGCGTTGGTAGTTTCTATGATGTTTCCGATGTTATCATCCAGGACTTCGCCTCTGAATAGGTCAGCATTCAGTGTGCCGCACTTGTCAACGAATTCCTTGATGCAGGGCATGATGTCAGAGAAATACCTGAAGAACAGTGTTATGATCTCAGTGATATCAGAATATTTTGTTGTTGTTGTTTCTTATCCTAATTTGGACGACATTAACATATAGACCAAGTCCATGAACCTGCGTGTTTTTATAGAAGAAGGGGTACAACTTCTGTTTGTGATAGAGCACCCATAGGTAGAAGTCTGACTTGACTCCGTGATGTCCCTGAGGAAGATAGGAGGTGCCTCTCAGGAAAACCTTTAGGGAGAACTACCTCGCATTTGCGTATGGTGCGGGAGAAACCCCGAAAAACTCCCACCAGTTAGTTTGCCAAACGAGGCAAGATGCTGAACATCCCAAAAGCCAATCGAGACTCATGTTGGCATTTTTTAACAGTGGCTACATTAAAAGCCGCCAGAGTATTGAACTTCCGCTCTAATGCTTAGCAGTGGCAACCGTTGCCACCGAGCCACGAGTCGGGCATTTCATAATCTTCTATATTTATTAAATATTATATTCTTCATGCATTTTCAACTTTGTTTGAGAAACACCTATCATAGTATTGGACAATTTCAAAGTATCACCATCACTGGTGACCCCACTTTTTACTTGTGCATTTAGATCATAACATTTAATGAAACATTTTTATGATATTTTAACATAATCCTTTTTATTAGTCACACGTTTTTACGGCAGATAAGTTCTTAAGCGATATTGACGTAGATATACACATTTAAAGTCTCTAGCAATTTTTTATTAAGTAAATTCCACGATAGTATGATTCTTCAATGTGATTTTTTTCCCAAAACATTTGGTACAAGGGGGACATAAAATAATTTTTTCTGCCTGGAGGCATTTACAGCTAAAAGTAATGAACGATTTGAAATCATATGATTGCCTTTTTTTTTTTTTTTTTTTTTTAAATTGTAAATTATATTAAAATTTTAATTGATTATTTTCACAGAGAACGCAAGCATTATCAAATTGTAATCACTTTGAAAGAAAAAATATTAATTTCCGTTGTTTATTAAAGATTCTGTTAAAAAAAGTATTATTTGCTCTCAGTGTCCAGCAATAAAGGAGCCTGCCGAGTGACTAGCGCTCGGCGACACAGATTTCTGGTTCCAGTCCCGGTGGTGTTATGGATAATGAAATGGTTTGGAATCCAATTTAAACCGTAGGTTCCAGTCTAATACGACTGTAGAGCGTTGGGCGTAGGTATGATGACCCTACCCCGTAAAAGGAAAGTATCGGAATCTGAAGACGATGGTTTGTTTCGGAATAAGTACAGTACAGTACGAAGTACTGTTTCGGAATCTGGTCCGGCGATGGTCCCACATGGACTGTAGTTCCAGGAAGCTAATTTGGCTAATTTAGTCTAGCAATAAAGTGAGATGTTTCGTTTTCACGAGATTGTAATATTATATTATTGACATAAAAAATATTAATTATTAATTTATAACATGATTTTTCATTTGATTTCAATTAATATAATTTCTCCAAATGTGATTATATTCCCAAACACCGAATTCAAAATGCTAAAAGTTGCTTATTTATTAGTAAATTATATAATTCCGGAAATTCTCCATAAATGAAGTTCATAAAAATTTTAGAGGCTAAATTATCAAAAGAAGCAAATTACATCCTAGAAATAATGGTTACATTTTAGATTAAGAGGCTTTGGTTCGTTGCTCTACGGTCCTTTTTTGTACCCTTTAGACTAATAGACAGGGATGTACAATTTAACATCCATATTACTACCAGGATTGCATGGATGTATGTTAGTGGGTAGGAACTTCGTTTTTAACCTGAAGCATGTGGTATCAAAGGCCAAAGAGCTTTCCAATTGGCAATCAATTTCAGTATTAATTTCAGTTCTTTATTATTAACTGATATATCAGTACATAAAATTGAATATGTATGTATTCTTTTGTAAAAAAAATGCATTGATTTCAAGTAACATACCCGCAGACATCCTTGAGTCCTTCTTCAGTTGAAGGAACCTCCAGAGGACTTGGGTATTCAGAGAGGCATACCTCAGACGTCTTTCGCTTGCACACATCATCTGCAATTTTAAATGCATTCTAAAGTATTTATTTTATCATAAAAATATACAAGTATTTTATACATAAAACAAAACGAAAGACAAAAAATACATTTAGTGATTTTAACTGACGATTTTAAAACTAGAAATTATATAATAATCCATATATATATATATTATATTTCATTTTTAGTGTTATGTATTTCTTTACAATGTGCGTTTAGTATCATTGCTATTATATCATCTACGCTTACATGTAAGAATAATAGTAGATATAAAATAATAACTCATTACGTTTCAATTTTTCTCACCAAAAAAGGTCTATAGTGGGTCTAAATCTAATAAGGGGATATATACTTTTATATACGATGCGCGGAGTTAGAATACATTTCGAAAGTGGTCCGTAAAATCATTTGGGTTGGCCACCCCTGATTTAAACATAACTCTTTTCTCTCGACGCGCGGTTCGCTATATAGTTCTTGTAAGAAATGCGTGGTGGATTCTTACTATAATAATACTTTTTTGGGGCCTGATGGCCGAGTCGCTAGCGCTCTGGCACTCGGTATCACATGTATCGGATTCAAATCCCGGCGGTGCCATGGATGTTTGTAGTGGTTTAAGCAGTCAGTCCCGGTCTCATATGACCGTAGAGCGTCACAGAGCCCAATCAGACTTCTTCTTACTCCCATCATTCCTAAATTGTAAAGGGGCAACTCAGCTCTAGGTACAGTGATGTGGTGTGGTGTACTAGTAGTATAACAATACTTTAAGGGAAGAATAAAATTAAGGTATCGAGTTAGATAACATCGGGACAAAATAATACTGAATTTGCTATATATCTGCTATTTCCGTGACAAATGGCATGAACAAAAAAGTAACCCCATGTTTAAAACAACAACATGCACATTTGACTTGGCTAAAAAGTGAAATAATTTAAGATTAAAATGAAACTTTCTAAGAAGAGCTACAGATAACAAAGGTTTCTAGATAATAGCAAACTAACTTATAAAAACTTAAAATCTTCTTTTTAGTTTATTTTTAACCTACAGATGCAGAATTTACGTGATAACTATCCATAAATACATCTTGTTAACTGTAGATATTCTCAATAAAAAAAATGGAGATAAAATTTAAAAGCTGAAAGTTGTATCTACCATACATAAGAAGAATATTGGAATTACAATAAAATTTAAAAGTTTAGAACAAATATTAGTTTTACAATATTTTAGCTCATAGTATTTCTGTTATTTTATATAGAAATACGACGTTTTACGTACTACATATTTATAGATGAATTTTACTAAATGGTTATAGTACTACTGTGTTCAAAAAGTAAAATTAAATTTTCAATTTAAAATTCTCGGGGCTTATGGAATTTCAATATTTTTTCTTGTTTAGGTTTCTGGCACTGTCCTTGAGATCTGTGTGAAATTTAACGTCAAAATATTCATTAGTGTTTGAGGTTACGCTTGGCTTTCTGAGACGCTAAAAGCGATTCCGGCGATTTTTGAAGTGTCTGAATTATTGAGCAAAGAACTTGTTCAATTTCGTTTGCGGAATGAATATTCGTGTGCGGAAACGTATAGAATATTGCAGAAGGCATTCGGTGAGCATTCCTATATCGGTAAGAAATGTTAAGAAGTCGCACAAACAGTTCAAAGAAGGCAGAGAACGCATTGAAAACGAACAACCCTCTGTCGACCATCCACCTCAACCGACGAAGCTCACGCCTAAAAAATAAAGATTTGGTACTTGCAAACCGTTGATTTACAATTAGAGACCTTGCTGGTGATGTTGGAATTTCAAGAGAATCGGTCAATTACATTTTGGGCTTCAAACGCGTCAAATCTCGATTGTTACTGAAAACACTGAATGCGCCAGCTCACAATGCATTGATTCTTCGTGACTTTTTCGCCAAAAATGAAACCCATATCGTTCCATAACCACCGTATTCACCTAATTTAGCATCGTGCTACTTCTGGCTATTCTCTAAACTCAAAAGACCACTCCGGGGACACCGTTTTGAGTTGATTGAAGAGATATTTCAAACATCGCGGGAATCAGTTTTAGCATCTCACAAAAACCAAGCGTAATTCAAGCACTAATGAATATTTTGACCTAAAATTTCACACAGATGTCAAGTACAGTGCCAACAACCTAAAAACAAAAAACAAAAATTGAAATACCATATGCCCTGGAAATTTAAATTGAAAACTGGTCTTACTTTTTGAACACAGTAGTATATGGTTGCTAATGATTATGAATTTTATAAATGGTTATATATTAATTTTACGATATTTTAACTTATAGTATTTCTGTTATTCTGAACAGAAACGCAACGTGCAACGTTCGGACTACATATTTATAGATGAATTTTACTAAATGGTTATAGTATATTAATTTTTAAATATTTTAACTAATAATTTTTAAATATTTCTATAATTTTAAGTGTATAGAAATACAACTTTTTTATGAAATGCATATCTATAGATGAATTTTACTAAAAGGTTATATATGGTTGCTAACGGTTATGAATTTTACTAAATGGTTATAAATTAATTTTGCTTTTTTTTAACTCATAGTATTTCTGTTATTTTATAAAGAAATGCGACGTTTTTACGTACTACATATTTATAGATGAATTTTACTAAATGATTGTATTTAAATCAAACTCTTACCTGGTAAAGCGTAAGCTGCACCCACGATACACAAGAGCACTAGGACCTTCATTCTGTGTATATCTATTGATAATCAACAGTACTATTTCTAAATGGGATTTAATATTTATATGGTAACAATATCAGTAATTGCTAAAGGACATCAAGATTCAGATACACAATTTTAATCTTATTAAAACCTTCGGAATCGACATATGTTCCGAAATTACGCACTGATTTCTTTCCTGGCATATTGAAACATTCAATCCGTTTTTATTTTAGATAAGAATGAATGGGTTTCAGATGTTTCCGATTGTAGTAAAAAGTGATTTTTAATTTTATTTTTATTTTTTAATAAGAAAAAAAAATCTAAACAGCAGTTGATGAAAATGTTATTGTTGTTGTTTCTTAGAGATAAGAACCAGCGCACATTGTATTTTAAAGTTAGGGTTATTTTCCTTTTTGTTCGCAATTTTTCCTTCGGAATTTAATAAATGTATGCCAAGCTGTACATTTATTAAATTCATATTCATTAATGTTACTGATATTTATACGTTATTACAAGTTTACAGTATGAAAAATATAAAGAAAATGTTCGAAAACAGTGATGATGATTTCCAAGCTAAAGAATAAACCCTAAAATTGAAATAAGAAATCATATTCTTTCCTATAAATACATAATTTTTCTTAAAAGTTAAATCTATGCATGTCATCCAGACAGTTAAAAGTTTAGCCAATTTAACAGACACAGGATTTTCGAAAATAATGAACATTATTTCAAATTTAGGGAGTGAAATAAAATTTTAATAAAAGAATATATTTTTAAGTATATATACATGAAAAAAATTTTTTTATCAATACCAAGTATTTTTTATTATAATTGATTCATTGCATGCCAAATATCAAATGAAGTTATTCAGGTTCTCTGGTCTGTTTTATTTGTTGATTGAATTTGTTTTAGATACGTCAAACTATAAAAGAATATATTTTGATGTATATAAACGCGGAAAAGAAGGAATTTTTTTATCTATACCAATCCATTTTTTATTATAATTCATTCGTTGCATGCCAAATATCAAACGTAGCTATTCAGGTCCTCTATCTATTTTATTTAATGATTTATTTTTTTTTATATATGTCAAACACATCTTCTAAGCTGTAATCTTCGTTATGTGGGATTCAAACAAAAGAAATAATGTTATCATCTGAGCTACAATACTTACATATATATTGAGTCATAGGGCTGTTTAACGATGAAGACTAAAATTAAAACGTATTGCATATTATTTAGAAGCTTTGGAATTTAGGACATTCTGTCTACAAATGTACCGTATTTGTAAGGTGTGCAAACTGATCGCTAGAATTCAAAGTCAATATAAAAACAAGTTATATAAAAAAAAAATGTTTAAGTCAATTCCTACTTTTTTTTACTCTATTGCAGAAAGTCCTTTATAAATAATTTTCATTCATATTTTTAAGATAGATATATGCAAGGTAGGTAGATATATGCTGATAAGGTAGATATATGTAACTTAAATCTAAAGAAAGACTAAAATTAATGAATTAAATTTAATTACTGAATTAATATTTGAAAAAACTGTATTAACATCCTGTGTCATCCACAACAAGTTCCAAAAAAATGTATTTGAACTTGAGTGGATGAATAAAAAGTATTTTATGAACGATTGAAAATTTGGACAAGATATATATAGGGAGAGTGTGAGCTAATAGAAGGAATTGAAAATAAGAGAGGAAAAAAACAGATGATTCTCCTATTCACTCCACCAGAAACAAAATATGAATAACACGCCACAGAATAAGGCAATGTTCATAGAAAAGGTTGTAACAACTAGTTTAAAGCCTTGGTGTATGAATTAAGTCAATATAAAAAAAAACAGGTAGAAAACAGATGATTCGTCTAATCACACCACCAGAAACAAAATATGAATATTACGCCAGAAAATATAGTGTCCATAGAAAAATCAATAACAATTAGTTCAAAGGAGAATTTTGAAATCTGCTCAAAGTTTAGTTGGCCTTTGAGTTATCTATTAACTGTTTCCTTTGAACTTACTTATATTGCTGTATTAAAAAGTGATGTGCAGTTGGCCATGTGGTCGATTTCTTGGTAATAATTTTTGTAAATGATGATTCCTGAGGGTTTTAAAATTAATGAGCAATGGATGTTGCATGCCTAATTAAGTGAATGTCAGAGAATTTCACAGAATGGACATGAATGCTTCTAATATGACTTCTATTATCGTGTTTTGAACCTAACATAGTATCCTAGGTTCGGACACCACAATGCATTATCCATTAGTTCGATCCAACTCTTCACCGTCCCACTTTAATTACGATAAAAAAAATTAGAATAACTTCATTTCTATATTCATCATACTGAAAATTTTCGTCAATGAAATTTATTTTTATAAACGTCATATAGTTTGTGATCCATTACAATAGTTTACAAAGATATTACATAGGAAAATTAATTTCTAAGTATTATTAAAAAATACGTAGATTTTTTTTTTTAATGCACCACTTGTTAAATATATAGTTTTTTTAAAAATATTTTTCTGTACTTATTATGTGATAGATTTTAGAAAATGAGTGTGACTCAATAAGATGAGAAAAATTATTTATATAATTGAATACATACAAATCTTGGATAATTATTCATTAACAAATATCTAGCGAAATATTAAAATTATTTTAAACTTGTTCGCTAAATTTCATTATAATTTAATTTTGTTGTTGTTCTTATACAGCTGGCAATACAGTGACATTAATCTTTAAACCGTAAGCAAGGGCTGTGCTGTTACTCATTTAGTACTACACAGGGGGCACGTATAGCTTGAAGATATGCTACGGACGCGAGTAACACTATCCCACATCGCTGTACGATGCTAATAGACTGGGACCTACGGCTTAAAGTGGATTCCAAACCATCCTACAAACATCCATTTGCATTGCCGGGACTCGAATCCGAATCCTGTGGTACCAAGCGCCAGAGCGCTAGGCACTCGGCCATCAGGCCCCTTATAATGTATTTTTTTAAAACACGGTTACAGTATTTTATTTTTCGAATATTGTAAAAAGTTTAATGATAAAATAATGTAATTTTTTTAATTATAAATTATCATTAAATTTTATTATACAGTATTCGAATAATAAAATACTGTAACCGTCCTTCCTACTACGCACTGCAAGAGCGCCACCTGTGCCGTGCTGGAGAAATGGTCAGTAGGCTCGAGACTCTCACCCGAGATGAAGTACAGCGCAACTTGCACGCCTGCTGAGAAATGTTTAGTTTGCAGTCTCTCATCCCGAAAGGAAATATATTTAACTCACCGTACGTATGCGTTGGCCTACAGACTCTCATTAGGAGAGGCAGTATCTTTCGCGCTCCCTGCTTATTTTGAAGTGGAATCCTTCCATGAATCTGTTATTATATATCTTTAAATGTGTTAAATATTGCCTGTCTTTAATTGTACGTATGTGGTAGATTATTAAAAATTTGTGTGAATAAAATTATTGAAATTGTAACCGTGTTTCCTCCTAAACACTGGCAAGAGCGCCCCTTGTGGCGTTCAGAAGAAATGCAGCCTGACAGGAAGTACAGCGCAACCATGCGCTCCTGCTGAGAACAGTTTAGTTGGACTACATTCTCTCACCTCGAGAGGAAATATATTTTGCGCATCCAAAGCGTAGCTGAGTATCGGGTTTTGGGCTTTTAAGTGGAATCCTTCCACGAATCTGTAATTATATATCTTTAAATGTGTTAAATATTGTCTGTCTTTAATTGTACGTGTGTGGTGTTGTAAGTGTGTACTAAATAAAGCTGAGAGTGCTCAAACCTGTGTCTCAAGTCTCAACCCAAGCACACCCAGTTACAATCGAGTTGTTCCAACCGACAACACTACAATCCGGCGTCCAACATGGCGCCTTTTCGAGCAGACAGCACTACAATAGCTATAATACAAAATGCATTAAGATTCGCTATAATAATATTTTTAATTTAACATAAATTGACTTTATATGCAGAAAACACTTATTTAGATAACTCCTTAAAAATAGTTATTATTATATATTTAATATAATTATCTGTTTTAATAATCATTTATTATTTATTACCTTTTACCTTAAAATGAAATTTGAAGAATCATTTAATTCATTTAATGTAAAAAAATATATTAATTTGAATAATTATATATGTACAAAAAATTATTCTAATCAAAAAATAAGGTTTGAAATGGGTTATTAATATATAAGATCATTGTACGTAATTCAGGCCTGACTTTCAAAATGATGTAAAAAAATGAGTTCAAATTTGAAGAAGGGGAAAACGGTACGGCATCGAAAAAAAGTTCCAAAGTGTATTAATAGATGGCGCTGTAAGCGGCATTAAGAAAGTGAATTCGGCTGCCAGTTATATTTAGAATCGAAATGACAACGTATTTGGCATGAGTTGTACATCAAAAGAACTGTAGTGTTCAATGTGCTTGATTGTTTCTGTTTTTTTATTGAAAAAATGACTTTCAAGTCATTCAATAGTTGTGACACTGTGAGTGGAAAGTCTATCTACCACGGCAAGGTTATACCAAATTGGATAGGAAAAAACGGTGGAACTAATTTTGGAACTTTTTTTTTATCCATACCGTTTCCCCCTTCTTCTAGTATTTTCAGTTCAAATTTGAACTGATTTGACGAGTGGTTCTTTTTTGACAGTATTTTGAAAGTGGGACTCTAATTATAATCACCGTGTATATCACGACGCCAAGCAAAACTAATAAATTAAACATTTTTTTTTTTTTTTTTTTTTTTGTATGTTGACTCATTTTCTAAATTTAATTTCTACCCATTTCCAAGCACATAAACAGCAAATCTTTTTCAAGTTTATCTGATGATTTTTTTCCAACTATCTTGAAAGTGATTAAAAAATCTCTAAGAATACAAAGACTGATAATATATGTGCGCATCTGACTGTTAATAGCATAACAGTAAAAAAATAATAATCAAAAGAATATCGAAATAATAAAAAAGAGTTTTATCAAAACGTTGCAATTCTAGATTAATCGGAGTAAAACTTTTATCTGTAATTAATGTTAAAAAAATTTAAAATGTAGAGGTATTCCATCAGACCTTTCAAGACCAAAAGAAAGCAACAGGGATATTTATAAATAAATTAATAACGAATTAAAATATAAATGAAATTTTATAGTAAAAAAATAACTTAATTAATAAAAAATATTGCAAATAAAATATTTATTACACATACTATTTTTAGAAACCTGATAGATGACATATTTTATCAGATAAAAGTAAATGATGAGATATTCAATCACTGAGTAATTTTTTTTCTCATTTTTTTTTATTACTCATCTTATCTAATGAAATAAATATTATTTAACTAAGTAAAACCACTTTTTTGGCAAAGAATTGAGCAAATAATTTTTCTCATTTAAATATTAAATAAGGCTTAATAAATAATAAACGATTTATATGCAATCAATATAGGCATATCTTCATCTTCATTGGCGCAACAGCCCCATGGTGGGCCTTGGCTTACTGGCAGATTTCGAAACAAGATATATTTTCTTTTAGGTAGGAATACGAGGTAGGAATACGAGGATTAGATTTAAGAGGTAGGCCCTACATTCTACAGTCATATTAGACCATGGGCGATGTCAGTACTTGGGAGGGTGACCACCTGGGAACACCACGTGCCGTTGGCATTTAAAAATTTGAAGTTCAATGGCAAAGTGGCTAGCTCTTTGGTGCTCGGTACCAGAGGTTTAAGGTTCAAATTCCGGCCTGCCATGGATGTTTGTAGTGGCTCGGAATCCCCTTTAAGCTGTAGGCCCTGGTCTCATATGACTTAAAGAGCGTCACAGAGCCCAATCAGACTTCTCTCCCACATTATTCCCAAACTGCATATTAGACCGAAACCTACGGTTTAAAGTGACTTCCGAACTATTATAAGCATCTATGGCGCCGCCGAGATTCGAATCCAAAACCTGTGGCACCGACCTCCAGTCACTCGGCCGTCAGGCACCATATTGGCATGTAACCAGAATTAATAATAGTTATCATGTTGACAATATAATAAGAATATGTATAATTGTGTATGTTGTAAATGCAAGTAATGTGTATAATTGAATGTGCGTATACTACAATTGTTGTAAATGTGTAATATTGTGTGTGTGTGAGTAAATGTGTATAATCGTATAGAAATACAATTAGACAAACAAAGTGAACCGACTATTACTTAAAAAGTAAAACTAGACTTCTTATTGTTTTAAAAAACTCAAAATAACAAATATTTATTCAGTTTCTTCTATTAGCTCACACTCTCCCTATATATATCTAGTTCAAATTTTCATCCTTAATAAAATACTTTTTATTCATCCACTGAAGTTCAAATACATTTTTTTTTAACTTGTAGTGGATGACACTGGATGATGTTAATACAGTTTTTTCAAATATTAATTCAATAATTAAATTTAATTAATTAATTTTAATGTTTTTTATATTTAAGTTGCATATATACCAATAGAGGGCGCCAGATAAACTTCAAAAAATGAATGAAAATTATTTATAAAGGACTTTCTGCACTAGAGTGGGTGAAAAAATAGGAATTGACTTTAAAAAAAAATTTTTATATTACTTGTTCAAGAGAAATTTTCACTAAGACAACTTTTACAGATTGAAGTAATAAATGTAATAAGCATTACTAATCATTATTCATACACGATGCATTCTTCATGAACACAATTAATGATTATTGAATAAGAAGAGAAAAGAATTACTAATCACAATCAATTCTCAAATCGTGATTTAGAAAAGATGTAGGTGAATTCCCTCCATTTTATTCTTCCAAATTTATTTCACCGCCTTCAAAGTAATCCCCTCCTTACACAATGTACTTATGCGCTCGCCGATTCACGTTGAATCTCTTCAATCGACCCAAAACAGTGTCCCCAAACGAGTGGTCTTTTCAGCTTAGGGTGTAGCCAGAACTCGCACGGTGTCAATATGGTGGTTGTGGAACGATATGGGTTACATTTTTTGGCGAAAAAGCCACGAAGAATCAACACAGTGTGAGCTGGCGCATTCAGTATTTTCGGTACCAATCGAGATTTGACGCGTTTGAGGAACAAAATGCAATTGACCGATCCTTTTAAAATTCCAACATCATCAGCAAGCTCTCTAATTGTAAATCGATGGTTTACAAGCAACAAATTTTTAATTTTTTTGGACTGGAGCTTCGTCGGTTGAGGTCGACCAGAGAGCTCTTCGTCTTCAACGCTTATCGTTCTCTGCCTTCTTTGAATTATTTATACCACTTCTAAACATGTCATTCCGATATAGGAATGCTTTTTGCGACATTCTATATGTTTCCGCAAACAAAATTTAATGCAAGTTCATTGCTCAATGAATTCAGACATTTCAAAAATCGCCGGAATCAGTTTTAGCGTCTCACAAAGCCAAGCGTAACTCAAACACTAATGAATATTTTGACGTCCAATTTCGCACAGATGTCAAGGACAGTGCCAGCAACCTCAAAAAGAAAAAAAATTGAAAGTCCATAAGCCCCGGGAATTTTAAATTGAAAATTGGTCTTACTTTTTTTACAAAGTAGTTGAATATTGAAGAGAAAAATGTCTTGTTGATTAGGAATGTTGTGTTTTTCTCGTCCTTTCTTTTATCGGTCTGTACATTGTTTTGATGATATACAAAATTGCAAGAGTGTCAGTAATACTCATACATGACGCATTTTTCATGATCATGACTAATCAATCTTGAATAAGGTGAAAAAACAGTTACTAATCACAATCGTTAATCAAATGGGGATCTTCGAATGATACAAAATCGGCCGATGAATTGCCTGCAGTTTTTAACCATGTTGAAGAGAAGCGATTTCCTGTTGTTTCTGGGATATATTTTTCTTTTCCTTCTTTTAATTCCAGTACAATTTTAAAGTTGTAGGATGTCATCTTATTTCCCCTAATTCTTAAACTCTGTTGACGAGATATAGTGTTGTTAAACACCATATTTTTATATGCCATGTTACTTCCCCAAGTTTCAAATCATATTTAAACAAATGTAGGAATGATGTATTATTCCTCAAAGCCTCAAACCATTTTAAAGCACTACTCTTAAAGTACTACTGTGTCCAAAAAGTAAGACAAATTTTCAATTTAATTTTCCCGGGGCATATGGACTTCAATTATTTTTCTTATTAGTCTGCTGGCACTGTCCTTGATATCTGTATGAAATTTCACTTCAAAATATTCATTAGTGTTTGAGTTACGCTTCGCTTTGTGAGACGCTAAAACTGATTCCGGCGATTTTTTAAATGTCTGAGTTAATTGATCAAAGAACTTAAATTTTGTTTGCGGAAACGTATAGAATGTTGCAGAAGGCATTCGGTGAGGATTCCTATATCGGAAGGAAATGTTTAGAAGTGGTATAAGCAATTCAAAGAAGGCAGAGAACGCGTTGAAGACGAAGAGCCATCTGGTCGACCATCTACCTCAACCGACGAAGCTCACGTCCAAAAAATTAAAGATTTGGTTCTTGCAAACCATCGATTTACAATTAGAGATCTTGCTGATGATATTGGAATTTCAAAAGAATCGGTCAATTCTATTTTGGGCCCCAAATTTCGATTGGTACCGAAAACACTGAATGCGCCAGCTCACACTACAATGATTCTTCGTGACTTTTTCGCCAAAAATGAAACCCATATCGTTCCACAACCACCGTATTCATCTGATTTAGCATCGTGCTACTTCTGGTTATTCCCTAAACTCAAAAGACCATTTCGGGGATACCGTTTTGTGTCAATTGAAGAGATTCAGCGTGAATCGCCGCGCGCTTTGACGGCATCCCTGCCGATGACATTTTAGCAATCATTGAGGATTGGAAAAAAAGTTGGTATAAATGCCTTTGTCCGGAGGGGATTACTTGGATGGCGATGAAATAAATTGTAGTAGTAATCAATTGTAGTTGTATATAAATTGTAGTTGTAGAATTGTTATGCTATCTTTCAACGCGCAAATCATTTAAAAAAGTGCAAGAATGGTGTGCTCAAATTAATTTCGATGGCAGTGTTGTAGTAATTTATTGATATTCTTATATTCTCAAATTTGTAAGAGCAAAGCAATATAGACTGAATGTCATGTAATTTGTTGATTGCTGTAGATATCAAATTTTGTTGAACAGTTTAGAACCTTTTTATGCATCTTTATGTTCAAAAACTCTATAAGTTACAACATAAATGGTGTTATATACAATTTCAATTTTGGAAGTAGTAATCGAGACGAATAAAAATTTTTGAATTCAATTTTTGTTCCTTTTGTACTTAAATTTCCAAAATTACAACAGCATTTTTTTTGTTTTATTTATTTATTTGTATATTGTCAGGCATGTTCCACTTATAAACAGCAGTCCACAGATGGGAAAGACTTTAAGAGACAACCTGCTTCACATCTGCTGGCTGTATGGAAGAAGCCAAGGGAAATCAGCCAATAAAATTTTCAAGTGCAGAGACGAATTTTTTTATAGTCACTCCAGAATCTTTACCTTAATTCTATGAACTGCAGCCTTACTAGTGGATTTAAACATTTGTGAAATTATTTAACTCTGGGTTGAAATTGTTACAACATTGTAACTGTTATTGAACGCATTTATTTATAAAAGCGTTTCTTCATTAATTTTTTTTACACTTTTAAAGGTGTACTACTGTGCCCAAAAAGAAAGGCCAATTATTTTTTTTCTCAAATATTCTTTATTTATTCTTCCAAATTTATTTCATCTCCTTCAAAGTAATCCCTCCGGACACAATGTACTTATGCAAACTCTTTCTCCAATCTTCAATGCATGCTAAAAAGTCATCCGCCGGGGGTGGCCTTCAAAGCGTGTGGCGATTCACGTTGAATCTCTTCAATCGACTCAAAATGATGTCCCCGGTGTGGTCTTTTGAGTTTAGGGAATAGGCAGAAGTCGCACGGTGTGAATACGGGGGTTGTGGAACGATATGGGTTTCATTTTCAGCGAAAAAGTCACGAAGAATCAATGCAGTGTGATCTGGCGCATTCAGTGATTTCGGTACCAATCGATATTTGACTGAGACCCAAAATGAAATTGACCGATCATTTTGAAATTCCAACATCACCAGCAAGGTCTCTAATTAAAAATCGATGGTTTGCAAGCACTAAATCTTTAATTTTATGGACGTGAGCTCCGTCGGTTGAGGTTGGTGGTCGACCAGAGGGCTCTTCGTCTTCAACGCGTTCTCTGTCTTCTTTGAACTGTTTTTACCACTTCTAAACATTTCTCCTCCTTCTGCAACTTTCTATACGTTTCCGCAAACAAAATTTAATGCAAGTTAAAAGTGCTGTAAGTAATGCTTTTAAAGTTCTGAATTACCTAAATGTCTAACCATTTTTGTAACTCAATTTATAAATTTTCTTATTAATTTTGGAAACATCTTTAATTTAATCTAGTTATATCTTTCCAGGAATTTAAATCTATGTTACCATAGCTTTTTTTAATATAAAAATTGATTACAACATTTTTCTATGATATTATAAATGGAAACATATTACGTAAAATAAAGGTAAAGCTTTACATGATAATGCCATTTATAATTTTGATATGACAAAGTATTGTTTTGATGTCAAAAGTTCGAGAAATCCTTAGAAACTTTTTTTATGCAATAAATTGCATTGTTCTTTAGTTATCTGGAAGATACAGAAAACCTTTTAAATGATTAACTTTTTAAGTGATTTTAACCTTTTTAAATGATTCATAATAATTTTGTTTATTATCTGCAAACTAATTTGTGTTTTCTATGATGAAAAATAATTAAAAAAATTACTAAGTTATACATATTTTTTCCAGTACGAAATAGTCATGAATAAAAAATTTATTGTTCTTAATAAGAAAATGGTATTTAAATAAAAATGAATGTATACTTTTATTTTATATATTATTACTTTATATATCTTATTATTATTATTTTATATATTTTAAAGGTAAATATATAATTTTATTTAATAATACTCGATATTAAATTCCATTACTTAAGTATTACGTATTATTAACTTATACAATAATACAAAGGTATATAAGAATGGGCATATTTTTCTAATACAAAATTATCTTTCAAATATTTTTTTTCATTAATTTCCAGTATATCTTAAGGAAAATAGTATTTAAATAATAGGGAATATATACTTTTATTCTATATATTATTATTATTATTATTTTATATATTACTTAATATAAATATATGATATTTAATACAAGATTTCATACTACTCAATATTAAATTCCATAACTTAAGTAGAAAAGGACTATTATTATTTTATACAACAATACAAAGGTATCTCAGAATGTGCATATTTTTCTATTACAAAATTATCTTTCAAATATTTAAATAATAGGGAATATTTTTTTTCATTAATTTCCAGTATATCTTAAGGAAAATAGTATTTAAATAATAGGGAATATATACTTTTATTTTATATATTATTACTATTATTTTATATATTACTATATATTATTATTATTATTTTTAATATAAATATATGATATTTAATACAAGATTTCATACTACTCAATATTAAATTCCATAACTTAAGTAGAAAAGGACTATTATTATTTTATACAACAATACAAAGGAATCTCAGATTTTTCTATTACAAAATTAAAATAATGTGCATATTTTTCTATTACAAAATTATCTTTCAAATATTTTTTTCATTAATTTCCAGTATATCTTAAGGAAAATAGTATTTAAATAATAGGGAAATATATACTTTTATTCTATATATTATTATTATTATTATTTTATATATTACTTAATATAAATATATGATATTTAATACAAGATTTCATACTACTCAATATTAAATTCCATAACTTAAGTAGAAAAGGACTATTATTATTTTATACAACAATACAAAGGTATCTCAGAATGTGCATATTTTTCTATTACAAAATTATCTTTCAAATATTTTTTTTCATTAATTTCCAGTATATCTTAAGGAAAATAGTATTTAAATAATAGGGAATATATACTTTTATTTTATATATTATTACTATTATTTTATATATTACTTAATATAAATATATGATATTTAATACAAGATTTCATACTACTCAATATTAAATTCCATAACTTAAGTAGAAAAGGACTATTATTATTTTATACAACAATACAAAGGTATCTCAGAATGTGCATATTTTTCTATTACAAAATTATCTTTCAAATATTTTTTTTCATTAATTTCCAGTATATCTTAAGGAAAATAGTATTTAAATAATAGGGAATATATACTTTTATTTTATATTATTATTATTATTATTTTATATATTACTTAATAT
Source organism: Caerostris darwini (assembly GCA_021605075.1). NCBI lineage: Eukaryota > Metazoa > Arthropoda > Arachnida > Araneae > Araneidae > Caerostris > Caerostris darwini. The sequence goes on from BPLQ01010207.1 coordinate 160,106, forward strand.
AAATATATGATATTTAATACAAGATTTCATACTACTCAATATTAAATTCCATAACTTAAGTAGAAAAGGACTATTATTATTTTATACAATAATACAAAGGTATATAAGAATGGGCATATTTTTCTAATATAAAATTATCTTTCAAATATTTTTTTTCATTAATTTCCAGTATATCTTAAGGAAAATAGTATTTAAATAATAGGGAATATATACTTTTATTCTATATATTATTATTATTATTATTTTATATATTACTTAATATAAATATATGATATTTAATACAAGATTTCATACTACTCAATATTAAATTCCATAACTTAAGTAGAAAAGGACTATTATTATTTTATACAACAATACAAAGGTATCTCAGAATGTGCATATTTTTCTATTACAAAATTATCTTTCAAATATTTTTTTTCATTAATTTCCAGTATATCTTAAGGAAAATAGTATTTAAATAATAGGGAATATATACTTTTATTCTATATATTATTATTATTATTATTTTATATATTACTTAATATAAATATATGATATTTAATACAAGATTTCATACTACTCAATATTAAATTCCATAACTTAAGTAGAAAAGGACTATTATTATTTTATACAACAATACAAAGGTATCTCAGAATGTGCATATTTTTCTATTACAAAATTATCTTTCAAATATTTTTTTTCATTAATTTCCAGTATATCTTAAGGAAAATAGTATTTAAATAATAGGGAATATATACTTTTATTCTATATATTATTATTATTATTATTTTATATATTACTTAATATAAATATATGATATTTAATACAAGATTTCATACTACTCAATATTAAATTCCATAACATAAGTAGAAAAGGACTATTATTATTTTATACAACAATACAAAGGTATCTCAGAATGGGCATATTTTTCTATTACAAAATTATCTTTCAAATATTTTTTTTTTCATTAATTTCCAGTATATCTTAAGGAAAATAGTATTTAAATAATAGGGAATATATACTTTTATTCTATATATTATTATTATTATTATTTTATATATTACTTAATATAAATATATGATATTTAATACAAGATTTCATACTACTCAATATTAAATTCCATAACTTAAGTAGAAAAGGACTATTATTATTTTATACAACAATACAAAGGTATCTCAGAATGTGCATATTTTTCTATTACAAAAATTATCTTTCAAATATTTTTTTCATTAATTTCCAGTATATCTTAAGGAAAATAGTATTTAAATAATAGGGAATATATACTTTTATTCTATATATTATTATTATTATTATTTTATATATTACTTAATATAAATATATGATATTTAATACAAGATTTCATACTACTCAATATTAAATTCCATAACATAAGTAGAAAAGGACTATTATTATTTTATACAACAATACAAAGGTATCTCAGAATGTGCATATTTTTCTATTACAAAATTATCTTTCAAATATTTTTTTTCATTAATTTCCAGTATATCTTAAGGAAAATAGTATTTAAATAATAGGGAATATATACTTTTATTCTATATATTATTATTATTATTATTATTTTATATATTACTTAATATAAATATATGATATTTAATACAAGATTTCATACTACTCAATATTAAATTCCATAACTTAAGTAGAAAAGGACTATTATTATTTTATACAACAATACAAAGGTATCTCAGAATGTGCATATTTTTCTATTACAAAATTATCTTTCAAATATTTTTTTTCATTAATTTATTGTATATTATAAGGCAATTTAAATATTTCTGTAAATTATTTAAACTAAACATATGCAAGATAAAGTTTAGTTAATATATTTTTTAAATATAAGTATCTTCTATAAAGTATACTACAATATACAACACAGGAGTCGTATAGTTAACTATAAGTACACAATACAGTAGTCGTATACTTAATTATAAGTATACGATACAGTAGTCGAATACTTAACTATATATACACTCAAGAGCCAAAACATTATGACCACCTGTCAATAACGAGTTGGCCCACCTTTGGCGTGCAACGCAGCTTCAACCCGCCTTGGCATGGATTAATACCACCACTTAATACCAGTTAAATACCACTTCCACTTGGTCACGTGCCTTCCACGTCATCCAGGCTAGTTCATTGCAAAATGTAGGGGTGGTCATAATGTTTTGGCTCTTGAGTGTATATAACCACTCAAATACACACAAAAAAATTCATCAAAATCGGTCAAGTCGTTTAGAAGGAGTTCAATGGCAAAAACATGCACAAAAGAATTATATATATAAAGATAACTTGACTTGTAAATTACTTTATCAATTATTAAAACCAGATATAATCAAATTTTTAAAATGTGCTTTAATTTGAAAGTCATTTATAATTATGAGAAAGACTATTGTTTCCCATTATTGCTGATTCTTTTTGCAATTTTAGTTTTATTTTTATACTATACTTATTACAAATCTACCATAGCAATGTTTAATGACGACAATGAAAAATATTGAAATAAAAAAGCAACAGTTGAAAAAATAATCATTTGATAATGATATCAGTAGAAAAACTGAATTTAATCATATGCTTACTTCGATTGAGAGGAATACAATCAAATTTTTTTTTTCTTCTTTTTTTATCAAAGTCTATTTTAATAACACTTTGTTATTTACTTTTCGTTTAACTGTTTATTAAGCAAGCCATAATAATTACTGTTCTGTTGTATAACGAATAATGCTATATAACTTTTATAATATAGTCAAATACGATTATTATAAACTGATTAAATTAGGCAATTTTTTTTATACCTTCAAATAAAATTCGTTTAAATTAACTTATTTTATGCTTCTAAAGACACATGTATTAAGGAGAAAAGCAGAACTACTCAATCAGTGAAACATTAAAGTATTTTTGCAAATTAAAAATTTCAAAAATATGAAATATATTTTTGAAATTCTGAATGTATTATAAGTGCAAAAAAAATCTATTTGATATTTTTTACTTTCAATTGTAATTTTAGTCCTAAAAATCAATTTTTTAATAACATCAAATAGCAAGTGATAATATCAATAACATTACGATTTTCAAAAAACCAATTTCAACAAAATAATGCAAGGATTTTTCTACGATTCTCAAAAGAGGAAAAAAAAACCCAAGTTTTCATCCATTCATAACTACTTCTTTTTTAAATTAAAGAGAAGGTAGATTCATATAAAAGCAAAAGTTGTAATATTTTACATATTTTTTTTTTCATTTACTTGCAATTATTTTTATACTCAGGGATGTAGAATAAAATATTATTTTGATCAAATCTAAAAGATTTTTATGTTCAGTTGGATGTAAGGACACAATTTGAATCGAGTTTAATTTAGTATTGTAAATATAATTCAGCAATTTCTTCAACTTACTCAATAAATATTTTAAGAGATTCAAATCCCTGAACACTGAAAGAATTTACAAAATATTTTGGAACCACCATATAACCAAAATTGCTATATTCTTGAGATCACAGTCCTGGTAAAGCTCCAAATTAATTTTTATATTCTAATTTATCAGTAATCTCTCGAAATTTACTTTTAGGATGTTGATCTCTGCAATATTAGCGATAATTTCCATTGCATTAATGACAACTGTACATTTCTAAATATTTGTAGAATAGCCATTGTATTTGACAATAGATGAGGAAATCTTATTTGGACTATTAATTTTTTGTACATCGATGAGTTTCGGCTTATATGTTACGAACAGCTATCCCAACAGCAATGAAAGGGGAAATATTGCCTTCCAAGAGAACTTTCAAAGATTGCTGTCCAGCATTTTTGAAGAAAATTCAGCAAATTTTCATCAGTCAGTTGTACTGTTGAGGTAAGGCTGTTACTCAAGCTATTTCAGTCACCATAAGACCTCTTCGTTTTTTAAAATAGTAACTACAAAGGACGACTGTAGTGGATTCTAAGCTGAGTCTTTCTGTATGCTGGCTGTGCAGTTTACTACTCGGCCATTAATTGGTTCTGATTTGGAAGTTTTCATTAAAGTTTCAGGTACTTGTCTTAATTGTATGAGGTATTAATTAGCTATTGGAAATTAATGCTCTCCAATTTTAAAGATCCTTATTAATATAACAATTTGTAGGACCCAGTCTCCCTTTCATTACAGTCTCACTAAGCCTTCGCTCACTCTTTCTGGTAATTCGTAAATTTTATAAGTTATAGTAATATTCCGAAATTGCGATAAGAGAGTGCGCTGAAAATCGCTTAAGTTTAATTCGTGTAAGCCAGAGTTCGCATTTATTTATCAATTTGTTTGCCCCGTTAGTAGTATAGGTTGTCATCTTCTGGACTATTTGTCAAAAACATGTCATTTTCCGGACTACGTCGGGTTTGTTTCTGCAATTGCAATTGAAGCATTTGTTTTCCACATCGCGTTTGCTGCGATCGAAGCTATTGCTGCTCACATCGCATATGTTTCCCACATTGTATTTGAAGAACCAGATTCTTACACTGAAATAAATGTGTCGACTGCTTTTTAGTTTGAACACAGCTTAGTTTCTGGACTACATCGCGTTTGTTTCTGCAGATGCCAAATATTTGTTATTATACATTATTCAGCAGGAACAGCCCAACAAGTGAAATAACATGCCTTTGGAGTTTCGTCCAGATTCTGAGAAGCCAGATTTTTCATTCGCTGCTTAGAACTTTTGGATTAAAATTTGAATGTGGCGAAAAGATCCTATTTCTACAGTTAACTTCAGTAATGAAAAAAATTCTGTTTTGGATTACAACCATAAAATCTAGAATTTCAAACCACATATTCATCTCATATTTGTCTTTCAACATCTGGACATATTGATGATGCAAAATTTGGTGTGATTACTGGTTTTGGATTTATCTTAACCGAACAAACAGTCTTCAACTTCGCAGTAATATTCAGAATTTCTTTAATATTTGGAATGCTGACTAAGGATCCAATTATGAAATAATTTTCTTAAAATATTTTTTATTTCAATAATAAAGATGAAATATCGCGGAAACTTGCCTTCTTTCGATCATTTAAAAACCAACCAATATTCACTTGTCAAAGATTCGCACCAATGACTCATTTTAAAAATTAGAAAAAATTATTTAAAATGTTTCATAGAAAATTTTTTAAGGAATTCAAATGATGACAATTTAATAAAATTTTGGAAATATGAATATATTTTTTTTATTATATTTGACCGATTTTCTTGTATGCTCCAAACATTGTATTTTAAAATTGGCATGAAATATGTATTGTTAAATACACTCATGTCCATAAATTAAGGATAATTCAGAATCACACAGAATTTGAACTATAAAATAAAAATTTCACCTGTAGAATTATCACACACATCTTGAAGAAGAATATGCAAATTACAGAAAACCATCAGATGGCGCGGATAGTACGTCACAATGACGAGAGCGTAAGACAGGGGTATATAAGGAATGATGGCAAAGAAGTAAAATTGTTCACAAGCGCTTTAAAAGCCTTTCAGTGCAATAACCGCATAGTTATGGCCCAAAGGAAGCATTTGGATGATTTTTTACGTGGTAGAATTATCGGACGACTGGAATGTGGATGTACCCAGCTGGAAGTATCCGAGGAACTTGGAATCGCCCAGAGTGTCATCTCCAGGCTTTGGCAACGATTCCAAGATGATGGTAATGTGAGTAGATGTTACAGCACAGGTCGCCCCCGAATTACAACGCCGAATGAGGACCCGTATTTAGCAGTTACTGGGAAAATAAACAGACGGAGCACAGCATCAGACCTGTCTCGTCAGCTCTCTTCAGCTACCGGTACGACAGTTTCAAGGCAGACCGTGTACAGACGCTTAGGGCACATTGGTCTATATGCTCGGAGGCCTGTCAGATGTGTTCCACTTACCGCAACTCACTGTCGCCTGCGATTAACCTAGAGTAGAGAGCATTCATTGTGGACACCGCAACAGTGGTCTCGTGTGATGTTTTCCGACAAGTCCAAGTTTAGTTCGCAGTCTGATTCTCGCCGGACTTTCATATGGAGAGCGCCAGGTACCCGTTACCACCAAGAGAACACAATTGAACGACACCGTTACGGTGGTGCAGGATGACTCGTTTGGGGAGGAATTATTCTTGGTTCCAGAACTGACCTGCATGTTCAGAGTGTAACGATGACAGGCCACATCTATCGGGATGTCGTTCTGGAACAACATGTACGTTTGTTTCGGGGTGCCATGGGTGCTGAATTTCTGTTTATGGATGACAACACCCGTCCCCTTCAATTGGAGGATATCACCCGTATGAATTGGCCAACATACTCACCGGACTTGAATCCAATAGAGCATGTGTGGGATATGCTTGGCGAACGAATTGCAGCCCGTCAACCCCCTCCCACCTGTCAACCGGAACTTCGGAGGGCATTGCTTGATGAGTGGTGTAATATTGCCCAAGATCAGATTGATAATTTGATACTCAGCATGCCTAGGCGTTGTAAGGCCTGTATTGCATTGTACGGGAGACATATTCCATATTGACCATCATACTAACCATGTTATACTGTTTTTTGTAAATAGGTTCTTTTTTGAAATTTGCTCCAGGAGTAAAAATCACAATTTTTATTAATTATGTCAAACATATAGCATCTTTTTTGCTCTTTACCTTTTGTTTAATAAATAGACTTTTTAAATAAGTCAAATTTGTTTTGCTTTTGTCTCTTTCTTTGCCTGAACTTCATTATCCGTAATTTATGGACATGAGTGTATAACGATTGGCCAATACCAAGTCACATGTTCTGTAATTCTTTTTTAATTGTATGACTTTCAAAATATAAACGGATTATTGTTTCAATATCCTCATAATATTATCTAAGGATTAATTTATGCTTATAAAAGCTAATTTAACTATCATTTACAGATTTGTCAATGTGAATTTGGTTGTGTTTCTTGTCGAGATTCTCCGACGCTTGATGCCCCTCACTTTCGCTCCAACTTAGCCATTCTCCAAGGGGCGATGATCGTCAATGAAGACGACTCCCGTCGTTACTCTAATTACTGGCGAATATTAGCAAACGCTGTAAAAACTGCCAAAATCTCAAAGAAAAAAAATCTAATTTATATTATATATTTATTTATTTATTAAATAAATAAATAATAACGGGTGTATCCGACGTCGTAGATTCCCCCTTCTTGTAGTATTTGAACAATTGCTTCCTCATGAAGTTGTAAAATTATTAAAAGTTTTAAATTCTTGTCGCTATTGAATTTGATAGTTCTTGTAGAGATTCTGCACTTTAATGTTTCGATTTTGCCAGTATTCTTTTATGCGCCAAAAGGAATCATCAAAAGTCAGTATTATGTTACTGCAGCGGCCAATTATTTTCTTAGAGAGAGGACGGTGAAAAACCGCAAGGGAGAAATTCAACAAATAAACAAGAGGAACCCTTAAGTGCAGAAATCTCTTTCTTGTAGTATTCTGACCAATTGCTTAACAAATTATCGGGTTGTTGAACTTTGGTATACTCCCATCTGTATACCAAAGTTCCAGCAAAGTATGTTACACATGATAAATTGAAATTCGTGAATGGATTTAATTTTTCTTTTGTGTGTGTGCATAAAATTCTCTTTTAATGAGGTACACCAAGGATATGTTATATATTTCATTATAATGACAAAAAATTAATATTTTATCTCATTGGCACACAAAAAACTAATTTTAAGGATTCAAGATCGATTGTTGAAAGTTGAAATCATAATATTCCTTACTCAGAATAAAATATTATAATAATAATAATCTTATTACACTTACAATTAACAGCTTATAAGAATAATAATTTGCAAAAACTAATTGTATTTTTATAAAAAATTATTTCTTATTAACGAAGTATTTATATGTATGGCAAACAAATTTTATTGAGATTTTACCGAATTACCATTGATATATTTCACCGTTACCCTTATGTCAGTCAGATGGCTACATCTGATTGATGAAATAACGATGAGTTGTTCTAGATCAGCTGATCTACTCTTACTTCAACTAAAACGAAAACAAACAAAAAAATTATTATTACCTTTGTGTTTGGAAATAGATAAACAAACACGTGATTAATCAGAGTTTTTGTTAACTATTTGGCGTGAAATAGTTCTTTTACACTTAGGAGTTGTCGAGTAACAACATATTCAAAGAGTTGCTCTTATTTAGATAGAAGGTAAGTGATTATACTTCATTTATGTTCAAGAAATGAGTTCTGTCAATATGTAATTGATGAAACCATATTTTTTTTTTCGCTGGCAGTACTAAGGTAATTTAGAAAGTAATATTTTTAATAAATTATGTTTTAAAATCATTCTTAATTACTTCTTGTGAAAGCAATAATTCTACAATTTTCGAATTTTTTTTTACTTAAAAGTAATAATAAAAAATTGCGGTAAATTACGCAATAGGTTTTGTGTCTTAATGAGTCATTTGCAAATTACATGTGTAGAAGTCGTTTGAATAATTGACTTTTACATTAATTTTTATGTATACTCAAAATTTTTATTTTTGCCTTAAATAATATGTAACAAATGAAGTTACGTAAAATTTTCAAAATTTGTTTGAAATGCAACGTATTTTGCAAATGAAACCAATATTTTAGATAACGGAACTCGAGATAACTCAACGAAAATTTGGTTTTTCCATTGACGCAGATATCTTAAATTAGAAACCGCCTCTAAAGAGTTATCTTAATTTGATTTAATTCATTATATTCCAAAAAACTTTTGGAGTGAAAAAATTCATATTACATAAAAGCAGATTATTGTTATTGTAATTTAAAAGGTATCTATAATTTATTAAAAATTTATTTTAATTTTATCTTGTATATAATTAAATTTAATTTCTATATGTATTATTTCATTTTAATATTCAAAATTTATAAATTAAAAAGAAAATTCTCTTCCTAACAGGATTTTTTTTTTTTTTATTGAATCATATTTTTATTTTATATGTAGATTCTTTGTTTTGTGTGTGTTTCTTTTTAGACATGTATTTAAAAAAAATTTTGATATTTATTTTTACATTTTGTTTCTTTTTATTTAAATTATATATTGTTTTATACGTAACTTTTTTTAATGTATCTGTTTTTATTAACCTTTCAATTTCTTATTTTAAATACCAATTTTTTAATAAGATTCTTATCCTAAATACCGATATTTTCATAAAACAATTTCTTTTTAGATATGCATAAAAAAAATTCATATTTATTTTTATATTTTGTTTCTTTTTTACTTAAAATATGGATTGTTTTATAATTAATTTTTTTAATGTATCTGTTTTTGTTAACATTTCAAGGTCTTATTTTAAATACCAATTTTTTAATAAGATTCTTTTCCTAAATATATATACTTTCATAAAACATACATTAAAAATACAAATATCTTTTTTTAAATTATTTTTATGAATCGGAAGAGATTCTTCCAGAGATGACGATCTATCATCATCTCTGGAAGGAATCCCTAGGGGTAAAAAACAAAGAAAACTAGAATTACCAACTATTGGAGTCCTTCCTCTCTATTAGAAATTATTAAACATAAATATTAACTATTATTCTTTATATTTATGTAACAAATTTAAGATGATGAGCTTTAATGATTATTTATTCGTTTGTCAATAAGCCATCTGATATTTATACTTTTGTATGTTGTTTGAACTTTTAAATAATTTTACCTGGTGTGTTTCTTTATATGTGTGCCACTATATTAAATTCTCTAATATTGCTTTTTTTATTTCAGTTATTTTTACTAAAAAATCAAAATGTCGCTGTACCCATCTTTAGAAGATATGAAGGTTGATCAGCTAGCGAAAGTAAGTCTAAAATTAATTTGCCTCATGACTCATTGCTAAAATTAAATTAAATTTTAAAGCAAATGTTTATTCCGTTTTTTTTTTTTTTTTTTTTTTTTTTTTTTTTTTTTTTACTTTTTGTATAAAATGTAGTAAATTTAAATGGCAGTAAACCTGTTCCATCACTCTTTAAAAATATATATAAATATAATAAGGATGACTACAACCTTTATTCAAGTTCATGTTATTTCCAATAATAAGCACTTTCTCTTTAATATTTCATGATAAAATAGACTAACACATTTGCTTTTAAATCTTCTACATTACAAGCAACGAATGATAATCATTGACGAAAGGAAAAAAATGCTTTGTTTTAAATGATAGAATTCTTTACTTCTAAATGTATTTAAAAAAAAATTTTGTTTGTATTACATCAGACTCTGTGTGTGTATTGCGTAGATACATTTAATACAAATATAATGTTATAAATAAATTTCTCTGTTAATTGATAACTTCATAAACAACTCTTAATATTCAATTTAGAAAATTACCAAAGTAAATATTGTAATGAAAAATTCTGAATTTTTACATTCTGAAAAGTGCAGATATTTAAAATATTTCTTTTAACAAAATGAGCAGCTATTCAAAGACTTAAATAAATGATGCTTGGTGTAACATAAGATATAAAATATATAATAAAATATAAAAAAAAAGAGATAAAAAATAATTGTCAAATGATTTGTGTGATATGTGTAATTAGTTATAAATATATAATGCATTATATGGGGCATTTTGCTGTGCTAATATGTCAGCAAGACCACTATTATTCAATTCCTTCTATTAGCTCACACTCTCCCTATATATATCTTGTTCAAATTTTCAATCTTTAATAAAATACTTCTTATTCCTCCACTCAAGTTCAAATACATTTTTTTTTTTTTTTTTTGAACTTGTAGTGGATGGCACTTGATGTTAATACAGTTTTTTCAAATATTATTTCAGTAATTAAATTTAATTAATTAATTTTAGTTTTTTTTTAGATTTAAGTTGCATATATTTGCCAATAGATGGCGCCAGATAAACTTAAAAAAATGAATGAGAATTATTTATAAAGTACTTTTTACAATATAGTGAAAAAAAAGTAGGAATTGACTTAAAATTTTTTTTTTTTTAATTTTTTTTTTTATATTACTTGTTTTAAATGTATCAAGATAATTTTGCTTTAACCCTTTGCATTCCCTTTAACCCTTTTTTTCATTCGTATTACCAGCAACTGGAAGCGATTTTAGTGAAAAGATCATATTCACATGTAAGTTTAATATACGCATTAAAAGAAATGCATTATTTATATTGTTATTTACATTGTCTCTGTTGCAGGGCTCTCGAGCTTGAAGACAAATTTTAAATGGCTCCGCTCCGGAGCCCTCGAGTGCAAAGGGTTAAATATAATAACATGAAAGTAGACACTCATAATAATTTATAATATTAATTGATAGTCTGATTGGATTTAAAATTATTTTTCTATAGTTTAATTTATGTGTATCATTAAAAAAGGCAAATTAAAAATATTGGAATTTTAAAGAAATTTGTGAAAATTTTTGTTGCAAACAAGCTTATATAAAATTTTGAAAAAGCTTCTTAAAATATTGCTTAGTTATTTTATTTTTCATTTATTTATATAGAACAATGAAAACCAAACAATTAAATAATTTAGAGTTATTAAATTTTTTTTAAAAAATTCTAATTTTTTCCATTGAGTAAATTGTTGAAATTTAAATGAAATAATTATATTTTCAAAGAATTTTCTTATGATTCAAGTTCAAATCTTTTTAAGAACATCTTTCATTTTTAAATTTAAACAATTTATTTTTCTAGTTTTATTATATGTCACTTAATGAATATATTTTTGTATGGTATTTTCAAATATATAAAGATAAATTTAAATAGTATGACTAATAATAATTGTATGATTTATTTTTACATTTAACTTTTTTTTATTAAGATTTCTTAACTGTGAACTTGTCAAACGATCATATATGATTTGTTACAATGTACAGATTTTGGGTGCATTGATAAGTTGTATGGGTAATGGCTAAACTGGTAAAGTTTTGTATTAAATTTGCAAAGCATTTTAAAATAAGAGGAGATGATTAATTGTGGGCTACAGATCTGCAGACTACCATATGATATAGTTTAAAGTAATAAAGGGACAGAAATGGGGTAATTTTTTAATAACATATGACATCATGACAGCGTTAATTTTGGACAAATGACTGTATACAGTAGCTCTATAAAATACAACAGATTTTCTGACTTTATGTTGTGTATTTTAACTGTTTCTTTTAGAAATATTACATAATGCCCAGTAATCATTTTGCAATGAAAAACAGGAAAGAAAAATAACATGAATATATTGGAACTTTTGAGTATTGATAAAAATTTAATTGTTTAAAGCATGCAGGAAAAATATTTCTGAAAACCAAAAACTTGTTAGAGTTTTTGATAAAGACCAAATCAATTGCTTACGAATATTTAGACACCAGTAAAAATGCCATGAAATGCTTCATTATTTTGTTAAGGGAATTTTCTAAAGTTTTTCATATGTAACTTTTATATATATTTATAAATACTTACAGCTATTAAGTATTTTATATAAATGGATATACTAAATTATGAGTACTATAAAATTGTTTGGTTTTTCAGAATTGACTTGTTGGCAGTATGTAAATTAATGTATATATATTTTTTGATAATATAAAATTGTATTTTGTTCTTAGGCTCAAATAGCTCAATCGGCTAGAGTTGCTCACCCACCAGTCTATCCAGGTAGCAGTCAGGCTGCTGCCTATCCTTCCAGTGCTCCACCTTACCCAACTACTCCAATTTCAAAGCCTGTACCTGCTGAAAAATATGCTAGTCTGTATCCTATGTTGGATGAATATATGGGTTTGCAATTGCCACAGCATCATCATTATCAACAACAACAGCAACAACAAGCACGCACAGCTGTTGTTCCTGCCGCTCCGGTTGGTTTTTAAAAAGTTTATTTTATTTAAATTCTGTTATTAATTATATTTTTAATTTTTTGGAGACATTATGAATTAATTATTTACAAAATTAAATTAAAGAAACAATGTTATTTTTATAATTTAAAGAACCCAAATCTTTAAACTAACTTCATGATTATTCAATTATTTATTATATAACTAATCTATTGATAACAAAGAAATAAGCATTATTAAAAAGGCTAGAAAGAAATCAATTATAAAGCATGACTTTTAAAATTGATGATTCATTTTATAATCAAATCATATAAACAAGATATTGCAATGTAGGAAGAAGAAAGCTTAAATGATTACGAAATTTTGAATTATCTACTTATTTATTATTTCTTCATTGCATAGGGGGATATAAGGAGAATAAACTTAAAGCACGATCTATCTAAATTCTACAAAAAAAAATTTTAATAATTGTTTGAAGTTCTAAAATATATAATTTAAAAGTAAGAGATATAGTTTTAATGAATTTAAATTGCAAATAGGAAATTGCTCTTATCTGTTATGCATTCATTTCTACTTATAAGATTGTATGGGTGTTTTTTTTTATGTTAATTCTTTCTTTGTATTATTTTAAGATAAATATTTTATAAAAAAAAAAAATAGTGTACTAAACATCAAAATGCATCCATGTATATAAGGGGGCTACTATATATATTTAAATAATTGGGGGTCAAATGGTGGAGGGGCTAGCTCTCGATAACACAGGTTTTGGGTTTGAATCCCGGCGGTGCCATGGATGTTTTTAGTGGTTCGGAATCCACTTTAAACTATAGGTCCCAATCTAACAGAATTGTAGAGCGCTGTGGAAATAGTGTTACTCACACCCTTAGCATATCTTCAAACTGCATGTATCCTCTGGGTAGTGCTAAATGAATAACAGCGTTTGTCGGTGCAGCCCACTTTGGGCTGCTCACAGGAAAATGGTCGATGTGACCCAGTCCTTGACGTATTAAAAAAAAATATGTTAATAATTTTACATTGAATTTGATGTGATGTGTCATGACAAGCACGAGACACTAATATAACAGATTTCAATCTTATCTGAAATGTACCTTGGGATACCTATTAAATTATACTGATCAAAAATAAAGAGCGGTGCCTTCCTTTAAGTTTTACTAAGGTCGCTGACGTTCATTTGTATTATATAAGAGTAATCAATTCGCCAATAACAAAACAAGTTGTTCTTGCTATATATTGGTCTATTACAGTATTTAAAGAATCTGTGTCTAAATATATAGAGCAGTATCTATTTCATCATATTTTGTAGCCTATTCTACTGAAGAACCTCAGATCAACTCCTTCTTGATGCTATAAATGATCAAGCTATACTGAGCATGTTTACCTAAATCAAAAATATTATTATATTATCTTAATTGCAGGATATCTTAATTGCATATCTTAAATGCAGGAGCACTATCCTTTACAGCATTTGGCCTATGAACACATTAATCTTTTGACAATTACATTATAAAAACAACATTTAAGTGTTTTCTCCCTTCGAGAAGGAAAGAAATAATGCCTTCTGTATCCTGAAAGGAAATCTCAGACATGCTCCGCTTTCTCCCCACCCCCACCCAAAAAAGTACTCTTATGAGACAATCACAGAGTTATATTCTTTTTTATAAAATTATTAGAAGAGAAAATTGACAGCAGGAATTAGATTCACTCTGTATAGAGAAATTTTTAAGAACTGAAAGATAATCTCATATCTAAATTTTGGCACAAAATTCAAGACAGTTAGAAAATCTTTATCACTAGACTACATAAAGAGGCGGTTGCCAACTTTTGATTAAGAACCAGACACGATTGTCTTGCAGAACACCTAAACAAGATGGGTGTTCTTACCTCGAACACTCGCCAAATATGTAGAGCTGGAACAATGAATTCAGAACATCTTATGAAATGTCCAGGGCTTAACTGGGAAGCTCAGCACCGAGGAGAAGTCTTACAATTGTATTGGGAAGTCAGAAGCCTTGTGGACTAAAATAAAGTACCTTCCCCCTTTATTTATTCTCTCCTCCTTTGCCTTTTGGTGGTGCGAGACCGACTTATTATCATTTACTGTCTTTCTGTATGATTACTTTGTTCTGCTTGTTCCTTGTGTAATCCTTATTGTAATGGATTGGTTTGCAATAAAGCCATATGTTACAACAAAATGTTAGTTACACACATTAAAGTTAGAGTTAAAAATGTTATGTTTAAAAAAGTTTTTTTTTTTTTCACCAAGACAACTGTTGCCATTCCTTCTGCTGCCAGGCCTAGCACCATGATTGCTCCCATCTCTGGAAATTCTGTTGGACTGGCTAGGGCTCAAGTGTCCCATGGCCTGAGAGAAGTTGTTTTGTGCAAGGATGGAAATGGCAAAGTGGGATTCAGAGTACAACCTGTTAATAAAGTAGGTTTTATGTTGTTTTTTATATCAGTTTGATCTGTTATTGATTACCTAAATATAAAGATTTAATGAGAAAAAGTTTTATTACTTTATGTAAATGTTTTTTTTATTATTTCCTTATATTTAGATGTATTTCATTCGTTGTCTTTGACTAAGATTAAATTTTTCCTTCAGATATTAGACAATTATTACTGCATTGTGCATATGAAATAATTTCATTTGGCAATAATTAATATATGTAATATTTGCTCATTGTTCATTTAGAATATCTCTTCTATAATTGCGCAAACTTTGTTGACATTTAATAACATTTGAGATGGAATTGTTCATTCACCATTAATGTGCAGCATTGCTTTTTTGTGTGTGCTAGTGTCTTTTACATCTCAGAAAAGGATTAAGTTAAAATAGTTTTTAATGTGAATAGATATATAAAAAAAACATATTATTTTTCACTCTATGGTATATATTTAAAAATACTATTTTTTTTTGTGAAGGAAGTAAGAGAAATTTTTAAATGAAGATTTTATATTTCAAATTATTATTATTATTATTATATATATATATATATATATATATATATATATATAATTCACCTTCATATTTATGTCACACTTATCTTAAATCTATTACTCAAAATATAAGATTTGAATAAATCAAAAGTTATTAATCCATATTTAATTTTAAACAATATTTATTAATTCTATTATAACGATTTTATTTCAGGTTTCATAATTAATTAATTTCCCAATATTCAATTTATGAACTAATTAGTGTAATAAACAAATTGAAATGCCAACGGCCGTACCATGCTGAATATACCGGTTCTTGTTAGATCACCGAAGTCAAGCATCATTGGGCACGGTCAGTACTTGGGTGGGTGACCACCTGGGAACACCGCGTGCCGTTGGCAAATTTGGGACCTGAATGGCCGAGTGTCTAGCGCTCTGGCACTCGGTGCCACAGGTTTCGGGTTCGAATCCCAACGGTGCCATGGATGTTTGTAGTGGTTCGGAATCCACTTTAAGCCATAGGTCCCGGTCTCCTATGACTGTAAGAGCGTCACGGAGCAAAAGTCAGGCTTCTACCTACGGGTGCTCCATCACAACAGAAGCTGCTTCCTTCCTCTTCAATCATGAGTACGTATGGGCTCGTGGGCTTGGCCAGCCAAGTGGGATAAAAAACAACAGATTGAAATTCATTAAAATAGTCTTTAAAAAACAATCTGTATTGTAAGTGTTTACTGTGTAACTTGTATGTTTATTGCAGGGTGTTTTCATCATTCTTGTGCAAAAAAACACTCCTGCTGCTTTGGCTGGTCTGAGATTTGGTGACCAGATTTTGATGATCAATGATGTGACTGTAGCTGGATTTTCCATGGATGATGTGCACAAAATGATCAAAAAAGCTAACCCAAACCGAATAACCATGGTTATTCGAGATAGGTATGTTTTAAAAATAAATTATTTAATTGAAAAGTACAATATACTAGTAGCTGTTATAAACAACTTATATATAAAGTATGAGTTGTTGCCATTGTTGTTCAGTTTAAATACAAAAAAATATCATGTTTCATGATAACTTATTCTAGAAGACTGTACACATTTTGGTCACGATAAAGTTTGTTTCTCAGCAGATCAATTGAATCAAATTAAATTTTTACCATGCAGTTTTCCAGTAAACACCTTTATTGTACCTTTTGTAAACTGACTGAATTTTCATATAAAGAAATATGTGTTAAAATGCCATTATTAATGCATACAATGAAAGTCTTGCAACATATGTTGAATGAGTAAATTTGATATTGTACCAACCATGATGTATAATTCTCATATTGATGTGGTGTTTGTTCAGAATCTACACAAATTAAACTGTCAAAATTATGTGCTGCATTTTTATTATTTTGAAAGTTTTTTTTTTTATGATAGTAATACATCAGATTTACAAAACAATGTATTTATGTTATTTTGCGTATCATATACATCTACATACTACTATACATACACACTTTCTTCCCCTTTTTTAAAAATTGCTATACATTTTTCTTCAGTCTACATAAAATTGGGCAAAAAGCTTTTATTTAATTGCTTTGCAAAATCAAGGCTCAATAATATAATATATCAAGGCTCCGAATATATTGTACCTTTTCTTGAAGTTGCTAATAATTATGTCTAAATAGCTTTAAAGAGTTTCAAATTTTCATAAGATGAAATTCATGTCTTAGATTAATAGCAAAAGCAACAATTTATAGGGTTTTTTTTTATTGCTTATTTTGGTAGCTTCTATTTACTGAAAATGAATCCATTGTTTTTAAGAAAAATGTATTATACCAACTTTGATACAGTTTATATGACCACTTTTTCCTATTAATAATTTTCTAATAACTGAAATTTTACTAATTTATTATTTAAAAATATTTTCACAGACCCTTTGAACGAACCATAACTGTTCACAAAGATAGTGCTGGAACTGTTGGTTTTGGCTTCAAAAATGGAAAAATCACCAACATTGTGAAAGATTCTTCTGCTGCTCGTAATGGAGTACTTATTGATCACAATCTTCTTGAAGTAAGTTATCTAGAATCTAAATATTTCATTAATTTAAACAAATTTATTGTTAATTTAGGAGTTATTTACTTAAAAAAATTAAATATGAACATTGGAAAATTTAAAATTTTATTATGAACTTTAATTACATTTTGCAATTAGTATATATTTATTGGCACTTGGTGGCCGAGTGACTAGCACTCAGTGCCACAGATTTCGTGTTCAAGTACAAGCAGTGCCATGGATGTTTGTAGTGGTTTGGAACCCACTTTAAACAATACCTCCCAGCCTAATATGATTGTAGAGTATTGGGCTTAGTGTTGACAACCTACCCCGTAAAAACACATCTCCTGTCTAGAAACCTGCCAGTAGGCAGACAGCCTTGGCCAACCCTGGGGCTGTTTTGCCTCTGATGATGATGAATTAGTATATTATAATAATCATTAAATAATTTATATTACATTTTTTATTATAATCTTTTTTTAAATTTTGACATTTTTGTTTTTAAATTTTTGACAATGAATGTTGAAGAATTTTTACATATTATCTATATTTATATTTATTTACTCAGCTTTTATAAAAATATAATCAATTCTAGCTTCCCATCCCTACCAGAATTTTCTACAAAATGTGGTACAAAATTATTTTTTTTAATACAAATTTGAAGGGTAAAAAAAGGGTACAAATTTAAAGGGTAATACTTTAATGAGGATCAACAATAGAGTATCAAAAGTATCTTATTTATGAAAAATTAATTTTGTCACCATTATAAATAAGTAAATCAAATGTTTTACTTTATGTTTAGGTAAATGGCCAAAATGTTGTTGGATTGAAGGACAAAGAAACATCTGCCATTATCAGGGAAGCTCCATCTCCTGTGACTGTTACAATTATGCCATCCTTTGTGTATGACCACATGATGAAGAAGTAAATATCATTTACAATATTTAATAAAAAGAAAATAAAGCAATCAGTAGTATAAGAGAAAGAAAATCAATAGAATTTAAACATTCATAATGATTGTAATTTTTTTTTTTTTTTTTTTTTATAGTTTTTCTTTATTTTAAATGTAAGTTTTTAAAACTATTTTAACATTAACATTTTATGACTGAACTTTATTAAATATTTTGGTATATTTTTATTTGCTTTAGCATAAATTTTCATCTGTTTTGGCTTACATCACATAATAATCATTTGTGATAATCAGAAATGCTGAGTTCAGCCAAAAAATTTCTGACTCTGTACTGCTTAAATTGGATTTTTATCCTGACTTCCCCCCACCCCTCCCCCTTTTTTTTTTTTAAAATTTTATTTATTTTATCTTTATTAGTAATAAATTCAGAAGAATATACAAAAAATATTCAATTATTTTTAATAAACTTGTATATTTGCAAAAACAATATTTTTTTTATAAAATATTTTTTACTACTTTAAAGTTGTAGTATTCACTTAAAAAATATCCTTATACTCTAAATTTGCCAATGAAAAATACATGTTTCCTATGAAATAACAGTACCAAAGTATTATAGAATAGCTTAAGACAAAGAAAATCAAATTGTATATTTTAATCACAAAAAGCTATATTTGTGTATTATATTTAATGTTTTTGTTCTTAAAAATAGAATAGCTTGTAAAAGATCTTCATTCATGGTTGATCAAGATACCTTTTTAGATGTCTCAATGCTCATCACTTATTTGATATAGCTGTTAAAGCAGTTATTGTCTCTTCTACCGGTTGTATTATTGAAGGATACAAGTGCATTGTATCTTTAACAGTTAATTCTAACATTAATTCCTAGAATTTTTGAAAAATATTTTTATATCAATCAAGAGTAAGATTATTAAACCATGCTCGACTCCTCCTTCAAAAATACTAACTTTACCTAACTACCACCTCTTGTGATAGCTATGACACACAGATTAAAGGTTTGTATGAGAATCAACAGATCGGTATGGTTATCATCAAATTATGATAAATAATAGTGTTATCATTAACTTATGTGTTTATTATCACCTATTATCAAATTTATTACTCTTTTGAATTTCTTCAACTGTTGATATAAATGTTAACAAATTGTTTGTTTTCCTTCTAGCACTGCACAAAGTTTTATCAAAAAGACCATGGATCATTCAATTCCTGATATGTAAACTTTATGCTGAAGTAATCACTTATCAAGAAAAATTGTATACACATAATTTTTTACTGATACGTTAAAAATTATTTTTAAGAACTTTTTTTAGTATTATCTTCAGTTTTTACTTTATTTAGAATCTGGCTTAACTTGTATTTTTGCTCTACTATGTATTTCTTATGTAAATAAATGGCATATCAATAGAAATTTTTCTATTAATTGGTTTTTTGTTATATAGTAAACTAAATTGTCAATAAAATTTGTGATTCTAAAATATTTGCTTTTCAAATATTTTTGTTGTACTTAAAGATTAAAAAAAAAAAATTATAATTGAATCTTCAAATAAGTAAGCATTCCACAAATTTAATTTCATGATTTGCATTTTTTTTTTTTTTTTTTTTCTCTTCTTTTATAATTGATATTTTATGAGAGATTGTTGTTCTATAAACTTTTTTAAAGCTACACATTTTGTGTGTTGTTTTATTAGTTTAATTGTGCTGAAATTTACATTGTTATCCCTGTGATGTAATCATTGCTTTTTTCTATGTCACTTGTTGCCTATTTTACATCTTCTAGAAGTCTATTGTTTTCTTGTAATATAGTTTATTCATGCTTATTGTATGTGTCAATATAGGGCCAAAGTAGTCAATTTGGAATTCAAATAAAATTATAATTTGATAAAAACATTAGTTTGTTTTTTTATACATATTTTTAAGTTTAGTCATTTTTATTAATTAGAATTATTTCTAGCATTATATCCATCATTTTAGAAATTATTTTAAATTTATAAAAAATATAATTGTAGTCTGACCACAGATAGCGAGGATTGATAAACATGTGGTTTAATGTCAGAAACGTATGACTCTTAGGGGTGCTTGTCAGATATATGTGTAGCAAAGCTGCTTCGAAAGAAAAAAATAATAATAATTAATGTGGAATTTTTTTTCATATAACATTTCTTCTAATGTTGTGTCATTAAAGTTTTAAATGATTAAAAAATAAAATATTTTTAATTGCAATTAAAATTCTTCCTTATGATGCTTCTTTTTTTTTTTTTTTTTTTTTTTTTTTTTTTTTTTTTTATCCATCTTATTTTGGCTGCTTACCAATTTTCCACACAACCAGTGGTTGAATTATAGATTTTGTTATTTAAGTTATTGATATATTTTTAATTAGAATGTTTTGAATTTTTTTTTAGTTTAAAAATAACTCATCATTAAAAATATTATATATATAATTTTTCTCGCATAATATGAATACATTTTTTTTTATACCTTATCTAAAATATATTTTTTATAGACAAAATTGTCGCAACTCTAGTTTACTGAAGTTTCTTTTTCTACCAGTGACATAATTATAAATATATGCTTGAAAAAATAAGTAATACAAGATTTTCATTTATTTAAATTCAAGTTCATATGAATAATAGTTAAATGTCTTAGAAAATGATATAGAATATATTAATGATTAAATCTGTACAACAATAAATATTTTTTCTTTTCAAAATTGTCTATCTGTATCTTGCATTACTTTCCTTTCAGCTTAATATTAGTAATTACAGCCCATATATTTGGTGTGGCATCCTGTAACTTTTTAATATTTATGAAATTAGCATCTTCTGTCGAAATTTAAAATCTTCAGGAAATAGTTATTTGCTTGTATCTAGTTCAGTCAAAGGATTGCATTCAATAATATCTCTATTTTCTTGGTACGGTAACCTCTGTAATTCAGCATTTTTTTTTTTTTTTTGCATACATTTCCTAATTTTAGGAGTAGGAAAAAATATAATTATTCCAAAATGTCAAGCAAGTAAAAACACTATGGTGTATTACAATATTATAAAATTAAAAACACTATGGTGCATTACAATATTATAAAATGTGAAAGCACTATGGTGTATTACAATATTATAAAATTAAAAACACGATGGTATATTACAATATTATAAAATTAAAAACACTATGGTGTATTACAATATTATAAATTGTAAAAGCACATGAACAGTCTCGGGGAAACAAAAGAAAATAACAACTGTTACTTTGGCATCTGAGAAGATATTTTGTTGCCTCTCTAGTTGCAAAAAGGTTAAAGAAAATATCAATTTTAAACTCCACAGGAATTCACGCTAGAGATTTGGCAGCCAAGTATCTATGCATACTGTAGGACATCACTTACTTTCTCTGTTTTTTATTGCACAATTAAGCACAAGACAGTGTTATAAATTCACAAAATAATATTGTTATGAAAAGAAATAGTTTTAAAACATTGATAGTTGTATACAATTTTTAAAAATTATAAAAATATAATACTTAGTTATAATTATGCAATTCATTGTTATAATACATTAAACTGCTTGTGTTTATTTAACAAAGAATTCATTAGAATCCTTTCACTATTTTATTTGGCTGCACACAAGGTAAATAATCAATCCAGAAAAAAAACTGAACCTATTATGTATTGTTTTTAAGTTTTACTTGAACACACATGTGTATGTAGACAAACATCAAAGTGCGAACTGTAAGAATTACATAAAAAAACAGAGTGCAAGTTCAAGAAATCAAGGGGAAAAAATCTATGAAATTAAATATATTATCCTGCAGATAAATTCCTCGATAGGTTTATCAAGGAATATATATTGTCATGCCCTTATGTTATTTCTTCTACCCTACGTGAAGCTTCCTTCACTCTAAGCTGTTGAGCTAATGAGAAGAAATTTTCTCAACCCTTTCACACTGAAGCCACAGAAATCGCTTTCAAGCGTTTCGCCAACTTCCAGCGATCATTTCTTGTGATTGGCCAATATTTTATGTGTCGCCGCGTTACACCTTGGTGTGAAAGAAGCTATTTCTTCTTGTTGGGTGATTGGAGCTAATTCAAAACAAATCTAATTAT
The DNA here is from genome assembly GCA_021605075.1 of Caerostris darwini. Taxonomy (NCBI): domain Eukaryota; kingdom Metazoa; phylum Arthropoda; class Arachnida; order Araneae; family Araneidae; genus Caerostris; species Caerostris darwini. Next base: position 182,924 of record BPLQ01010207.1, read on the forward strand.
GTATGCCAGCAACATGGAGGAATAAAAATTATTCTGCTTTAGGTCTGTGTTAGTTCTTTCATTCTGTTAAAGATTAAGGCAAATTAGTACCTAAGGTACTAATTCCCTCTAACTTCCAGCTACATAATTTAATGAAACATACTAATTATAAGAAATGTAATTTAATTGAGAAAAAAGAAAATAATTAGTAATGAGCGAGCTCTCAGAGGGAATGCGGGAGTATTTAAAAAAATTAAAATATATAAGTTTCTTTACAGGGTGTCATTTGGAAATTTCAAGTCAAAGCAGAAAGAAAAGAAATTAGGAATTGAGAAATATGAGATGGCGAGGAATATATGAAAATCTCAACATCGATACATGCAACTGTTTTTGTAAATAAAAAATTTCAAGTCACGGGATTATTTATGATTAGGCCATTAAGATTGGCTGGTGTGGTTTTATAGCAACAGGGTCAGTTTTGGCAAAGCTGCTTCAAACAATTAGTAATATTTCCAAAGATATGTCAAATAAGTAAGATTATAATTCCAAAAATAATAAATCAATAAAATTGCTTGTTTTCCGCATATTTGATTACAATGGCACGATAAATTTGCTCGTCACGTACTGCCATGCAATGCCATTATTTGTCCACCATTACAAAAAAACAAAAAAAAATTGGAACAGTTTATATACCTACCCCTAATACCTTTATGAACATACGCTTTGTAAAACTTACCCTACAGTTGTTAACCTTATGATTACAAGCAGCTTCGCTATGTTGTCACTTGTAATCATAAGGTTAAAAATTTAGTGTTATAATTCAATTTTCCATTAAAACATATCATAAATCATTTTCTCATTATAAAAATAATCTTTCGCTGACATAGATGCAGAGTCTGATGCTATTTCAGATGACACTGAAGGTGCCTGTACTAATCTTTTCTTATTAATTAATGCTATATATATATATATGTAGCTGCAAAATTCAAACGTGTTTATTTTTCATCGCAAGTATTTTGAAAATGCCCATATTTCTGACAACTAAAAAGTCTGATGGTGAAATGTGAAATCTTATATTGCAGTTAGATATCTAGCTTTCGTCATATGAAAAAGTAGAACTTCAATACAATATGTTTTGTTAGTATTGTTTCAGAGCCTTTATTATAGTTGCTGAAGTGACACATTGTTTATTTAATTTGCTACATGATGATGAATGAAGTGGTATATGGGGATGTGAAGCAACAAGGACTATAATCCCCTAATCACTATATATATGAACAGTTACTTTTTCCTTATTTTTAATATGTCACTCTCCACAACGCTCTACGATCGTGTTACACGGGGACCTACGGTTTAAAGTGGATTCCGAACCACTACAAACATCCATGGCACCGCCGGGACTCGAACCCGAAACCTGTGGCGCCAGAGCGCTAGCCACTCGGCCATTCAGGCCCCTAATTTGCTACACTACTTCGGTTATAAATACTTAAATTCTATGTTTTTAATGTAACCTGCTCCAAAAGAATTTAGCGCCACTTCACATTTTAAAATACAGAAAAGTTTTCAAGCTATATGTGGTATACTTAAAACTGTCAAGAAACTAAAATTAAAGTCCATTGAGGCGGGACTTCTGCAGGTCTTCACAATAATTCAATGTTTTGTGCGCATCTACTTTTACTAATAAATCCAGAAGTTGGTTGATGCATAAGGAGGCATTTCTATTGGTATCACGGCGCTAGTTGGAAGTCAGCTTTGACGAATCAGCTTAGAGATCGAGAATGACTAACAATAGTGATTCAATCATTCTACTTTCAGTCATTCTCGATCTCTATTCTGATTCGTCGAAGTTGACGTCGCGTTATATTATTTCCCTATTAATAATTTTATTGACAATAAAAAATAATAATAATAATAATAATTAAATTTAAAAAAAAAAACCGTCTTTTATTTTTTTACTGGGCAAGCTCTCCATTTAGTCTTACCATTTTCTACTCAGCAATGTATTCTTCATTCTTCAAAGGACTATTACCAGACCGGAGCTAAAGGCTGCTTCGCAGCCAAGGAGCTCCACGAAATACAAATCGTCGTCGACGTCGCGTTGCCCATGGAAATGAACACTCAAATTAACTTTGATTGAGAAGTTGTCAGCTTCATGGTAGTTTAAAGTTCACCATTTAAAACTTGAAAAACTTTCTGTATTTCAAAAGGTGAAATAGTACAACATTCTTTTGGATCAGATAGCTTTAATAACTTGAATGGCCAAATTTAGATATCCATTCCAAGTTTTTAGCAAAATCTAGAATATTTGAAAATAAGTGTGTTACCGGCGAATTTAGGCCTTCAAACACACAAAAATTATTTTCTTTCCATTGAAATTTGTCAGTCAGAAGAGAACTTGACTTTGTGATTTTACTTTATTATAAAAAAATGCACAAACAAAGGATTTTTAAAAACATCAACAGTTTATTAGATTCAACATAAATAAGCAGAGTATTTCAGAGTACGGCCGCCAAAACCGCGCCACCGGCTGCCAAAAGACCTTTCGTAGTCAACGCCATGCCAGCTGCACCGGCACTTTGTGCGGCTGCAAAAATACTTCCAGCTGACACGACCCCGATGCTGCTCTGAATTCCAGCTGCTATTGATCCCGCAGCAACTCCACCAGCAGTGAAGCCCGCCATGGGCAAGGCGACCATTGCACCGCCAACAGTCAGAACAGCTCCAGCAGCCACCTTCACTGGAAACAAGTAATATAAAAAAAATATTTTTAAGTCAATTCCTACTTTTTTTTTCATTATATTGCAGAAAGGTTTTTATAAATAATTTTCATTCCTTTTTTTAAGCTTATCTGGCCCCATCTATTGGTAGAAAATTAATTCATTAAATTTAATTACTGAATTAATATTTGAAAAAACTGTATTAACATCCAGTGTCATCTACTACGAGTTAAAAAAAAATGTATTTCAACCTGAGTGGATGGATAAAAAGTATTTTATGAACGATTGAAAATTTGAACAAGATATATATAGGGAGAGTGTGAGCTAATGGAAAGAATTGAAAAAAAAAAAAAAAAAAAAAAAAGGAATAAACCATGACAAAAGGGATTTTTTTTTTTTTTTTTCGGAACTTGTAAAACGTCCCTGATACTACTTTACAAAAATATTTCTAAAACATTCTTAAACTGAACTCAAAAATAAAAATAATATAAAAGAATTATAAATCCTTATATCAAATAAATAAGCCAGTAATTTTGAAACACTGATTAAAAAATTACACTAAAATCTTGTAAATCAAATTAAAAAAAAATTTTATTTATGAAAAATAATCTCCTTTTACATAAAAATGAAAAATAGTTTTTCCATACAGTCTCAAATAAAAATAAAAGGTCATTTTGAATTTTATATGAATTCATTTTTGCTCAGGGGAAGTTGACTTTTGAAAAAAAAAAATTTTTAATCGATCAATCAATAAATGAATCTACAATTTTTAAATACTGATTAAAATTTACATTAAAATCAGACAAAAAACACGTTTGTGAAAAAACAATCTTTCAATCAATTTTGAAATACTAATTAAAGATTATGTTAACATTTTGAACTTCGTTTGTCGCTCTACGGTTATTTTGTGCACACAAGGGCTAAACTGCCCGAGACCTACAGTTTAACATGGATCCGAACCACTAACAAATAACCATGCCACCGCCAGGATTTGAACCTGGGACTTGTAGTACCAAAGGCCAGAGCGCTAGCCAATTGGTGATCAGGCCTATATTAACTTCTTGAAATACGTTTGTAAAAAGTAACTTTTCAAACAATGAATAATAAATCTTTTAATTAATAAATGAATCAATAATTTGAAACACTGATTAAATAATTTGAAACACTGATTAAAAAATATTTTTTTCCATACATTGTCAAACAAAACAAAATTACCTTAAAAGTAAATTTGAATTTTATATGAGTTCTTTTTCGCTTAAAAGAAGCTTCCATTTGGGAAGGAAAAAAAAATTGCATTAAAATCTGATTGAAAATGCATTAAAAGTGAAAATAGTTTTACTTAAGATAATTTCCTTTTTCATAAAAATGAAAATATTTTTTTCCATACATTGTCAAACAAAACAAAATTACCTTAAAAGTAAATTTTAATTTTATATGAGTTCTTTTTCGCTTAAAAGAAGCTTCCATTTGGGGAAGGAAAAAAAAAACCTTTTTCAATTAATCAATAATTAAACATTCAATTAATAAATGAATGAATAATTTTGAAATACTGATTAAAAAATTACATTAAAACCATGAAAATATAGTAAATTTTTATTTAAGAAAAATAATCTCCTTTTTTATAAAAATGGAAAATAGTTTTTTCAAACAATTTCAAATAAAGTTACATTTAATTAAAAGTAATTTTGAATTTTATATGAATTTTTTTTGGTCAGGGGAAATTCCCTTTTCAAAAAACAACAACTTTTCAATCAATCAATAATTAAACATTCAAATAATAAATGAATCAATAATTTGTTTTTAATAAATGAATCAATGAATACTGATTAAAACATTACATTAAAATCATGAAAATATAGTAAATTTTTACTTAAGAAAAATAATCTCCCTTTTCATAAAAATGAAAAATAGTTTTTTCAAACAGTTTCAAATAAAGTTACATTTAATTAAAATAATTTTGAATTTTATATGAATTCTTTTTTGCTCAGAGCTTTTTTGCTTTTACCCTTTTGAAAAAATTAATTTTTTAATCAATCGATAATTAATCAATTTTGAAATACTAATTAAAAAATTGCATTAAAATCGTGAAAATATAGTAAATTTTTACTTAAGAAAGATAATTTCCTTCTCATAAAAATGAATGATAATTTTTCCATACAGTGTCAAACCAAGCAAAATTTCCTTAGAAGTAATCTTGAATTTTATATGAATCCTTTTTCGATTAGAGTTAGCTTTCTTTCGAAAAAAAATTTTTTTTTCAATTAATCAATAATTAAACATTTAAATAATAAATGAATCAATAATTTTGAAATAGTGATTAAAAAATTACACTATAATCTAGAAAATGAAGTAAATGAAATTTTAAATAAAAATTTTTTACTTACATATAACGAATTCCATTTTAATAAAAAAGGAAAGTAGTTTTTACCACAAGCTTTAAAATCAGAGTAAGTTCTCTTTAGAAGTTAATTCGAATTTTATATGAATTCATTTCCACTGTGGGGAATTCCCGTTTGTAAAAACAACTTATCGAACAAAAGTTTTACTTATCTTTGCATTTTTTATCAAGTCAAATATAAATGAGAGGAAAATTATCAACACAGATGCTAAGTATGAGAATACAGTCAAAAGATAACTATTGTTTATAGTTTATCTATTGTTATCGAGTTTGTCTCGTGATTTTTAAAATTTAAATTTAATAAAACATTTAAGCATGAAAACATTAAGTATCAGTATACTAATATGTAATTTAAAAACAAGTTATTATATTTATAAAGTCAAAAAATACTTTTCGTTTTATTAACATGATTACAAATCATACAATCTAGCCAGCAGCCCAGAACCATTTTGAGTGCCATCCAACCTGAAATAATATCTTTTTACAACATTGAAAAAAATGGTGTTCCATTTGGGTTGGAATATTTACTTGTAAGAAATAAAACATTGAGACTTTTACATTCAGATAGAGATTTTTATGCACATTGTAACGTCTCGGCCTATACTAGACCTATAACGGCTACAAGAAGAGGGCCACTTTTAGGTTCACCTGAACACTTTCATTTTTATTTACAAGCATTATATGTATATAAAAAGAACTTTGAGTTATTAAAAGTTATTATTCACAAAAAAAGGAAAATAAAATATATTTGATTCACAAGTGCAGTTCACTCCAACGACGGAGATTTTCAAAGTTATTGAGTCTACGTCGAATATATTGCCTGCAGACTTTAATTATCCCACAGCGTGATACACAAAACCATAAGGGGCTCACTTTGTTAACAGACGGAATCACCAGCCAATCAGCCACTTTACAGAAAATAAGAAAACAACACTTACTGTCGACTTGTAGAACATTCTTCCTGCTCCCCATAAGCCTCCCTTTAAGGGGGAGGGGGGACAGCTTCCCTCACTTCTCATTAGAGTGGACACTTTCTCAGCCCGTGGTCTATTACCAATCACGATGGAGCAAATCATGACGTAAACCATATCCCATCTGTCTTTGTTTCGACCTGTGAAGGTCGCACAGAAAATCGCTAATTTCATGATGTATCCTTATCCATGACACCGATTACTTGCATGTAGTATAAATATTCACGATATTGCTTATCTGCTGTCAAATTTGAGTGATAGGTTGTTATTATGCACTTTTTAAAGAATGTACATTTCTTTCCCCTGGGAAGGGAAATGCTATATCCCTTCTCGTGAGAAAAATGCTACAACACATTGTATTTACTTTTTGAAGTTCGAATTGAATAAAATATTTGAAATAATAGGAATAAGGAAAAGTTTTATGCTAGTTAAATACAAAAATGCAACTCTTAATTTTTATTTTAGTTAATATTACTTATTTTAATAATTACAAGTTTATACATAATTAAAATTTTAAAAGCTCACAATACAAAAAAAAAAAAAAAATTATGCTGCAGCATTTTTGCTTATTATTGGGGTGGGTATATTGAAAATATTTACTATAAATACCTAATTATAATTATAGTTTTCTATATTAATAATTTCCTGCATTAAATCGATGATGACTAGAAATCGGGCGATAAGAACTTACACAGTGAAGTTGTCCAGTTTGTATCGTAATTGTTGTAAGAAGACTTATCTTCAAGTTACACGCGCCCCCTGGGCATTGAAAAGTGAATAACGTCGGTGCAGCCCTTATGGCATAAAAAGATCACGGTCTATTTGCCAGCTGCATTAGGAAAAAAAAAAAAAAAAAATGTTGTAAGGAGTTGTTGTTTGACGTTGTTGAGAATAATGAAGATAATGAATGAGAGGTTTAACGATGATGACATTTTGACGATGAAAAATCAACTTTTAATTTTCTACAACGAAAAAATACTGCTGTTGTCAAATATTTGTTCATTACTCTTTATAATGTAGATTTGTATCGACACACAAAAAAAAAGCTGATAATGCAGACTTGATACGTAATTTATATTATTATTTTTGTCTTATTTTATTTATTATTATTATTATATTATTTTTTTTTATAATATAAAAATGATAATATAAACAGTAATTTCATTACCTAATGTTTTAATGTCGTAGATTACTTTGTACGAGAAAATTTCGAAAATTACAATTTTCGAAGCAATATTGTAGTAATTTATATCATATGTTAACTCGTACTTGTAAAAACTCCCCCATTTTAAATTGGTTTTTAAACTAATAAATACCGTTTCTTAAATACAAGTAGTTTGAGAATTTCTCATATGTGATCTTGTTTTTACTTTAAATGTTAAATGGGTTTTAATTTTATTTTTTATTTTTACAATAAATAAAAAATATTCGAAACATAAATGCAAAATTTAGAAAAATATTTTATTTTGAACTGTATATATTACCCCACAAATATTTTTAATTCTTTAATAAATAAAAAATACTTCGAATTTTTATTTAGTATTTTATAGCACATTTAAAAATATCAAAATGATTGCTTAAAATTTTTTAATTCCAAGAATTTTAAAGGTGCAAATTATATTTCTCGTTAACTTTTTAATGAACTTCTAAACACCAAATCTACAAAAAAAAAAAAAAAAAAAAATGTGACTTAATGATTTTAAATCACCATTTTTCAAAGATAGCAATGAAATTATCTATACATACAGAAACAATTAATTACAAATAAAGCAATAACAGTGTGAAATATTTTACGCAGCACTTAACTAGCTTGGAAACAAAAGAAATAGTTCCTTTTTATAAATGGCGATAATACTTCTCAATAACAAGAAATAAAAAATAACTTAAAACAATCACTATCTGATTGATTTTTTTTTTTTTTTTTTTTATGTTTATCAAGCAAATACGTTTTTACTGATTAAAAGCTTATCTATAAAAGTGATATATTCATCAGATCCAATGGTGACTTGAGTTATTTTGATACATAAAAAAATTAAATTGTGACGGAGTAATAAAAGTAAGAAAGGTGTTAAAAATTAATAAGTATAAAAAAATGTAATTATTTACAAATACAATTTATTAAAAAATTCAAATTATAGAATATATATATATTGGAATGACAGAGTCTAATTAGTAATGATATGATTATATTAGGTTAATGTTTATGTACTTTTTATTATGTCATTTAACTTATATCAATTCTTTCGCGTTGTGTTGTTGTGATTAATCCTCAGTGTCATGGGGTGTCTGTGGGACAGACACCCCATGAGTAGTCTACTCAAGAAGGGAGGGAGGGGGAAGCTTCTGTTGTGATATACTACGATACTACTCTTACATAAATATCTGACTTGGCGCCGTGTCGCTGAAAAAGGAGGGCATTATCTTCCGTGAGGATATTCGTATGAGAGAAAACCCGGAAACTTCCACCAGATAGTCCGACTAACGAGTCAAGATGCTGAACATTATAAACACGGCAGAGTCTCTTCTTTTTTGCTATTCTTCTATTCTATCTTGAGTCTTAGTTTTCGTTGTTGTGTCTAATCTTCAGTGCAAACACATTTGCAAACACATTTTGCAACAACAATATCTTCAAGATGTTGCTCTAATGCAGCTGACAAACGCTTAGACAGTTGTCTTTGATGCCGTAAGGCAAGCGCTGCACAGACGTTACTCACTTTGCATTACCCAGGGGGCATGTGTAACTTGAAGATAAGCCACGGAAGCGGAGTAACAAAATCCCCGCAACTCTCTACGATCATATTAGACCGGGACCTACGGCTTAAAGTGGATTCCATACCACTACAAACATCCATGGCACAGCCTGGACGCGAACCCTAAACCTGCGGTACCGAGAGCCAGAGCGTTGGCCACTCGGCCGTTCAGACCCCCATATCTTAAAGACTGATATATGCGATTAAGACCCTCTTTCCTTCCCTCTAGGAATCAATAGAAGGACTTTTAGGCTTAAGGATTTGTCTTGTCCAGATACGACATAGCAATGAAGCCATTGGTTAAACTTCAACAAGGTTTCAAACAGAGCTCTTGCTGTTATTCCTAACGAAATTATTTTTAGAAATATTTACTAATTTACAATAATAAATGAAATATTATTAATAACCTACTAATTTATATAAAAATATTTATTAATTTATATATTTTAAGAATTATTATTGTGATTTTTATTAAATATTTGCTTAAGAACATAACAAACTCTAGTTTGTATGGATTTATTTATTTTTCAATTAATTCTTTAAAAGGATAGTTTAAAAAATCTAAATTTATTAAGTGATTTTTTTTTAGATTGAATGCATCTAGACCAGAAAATGATCTAGAAAATTTTTTTTCTTCTTCTTTTTTCATGTTTTTAAAATATATTATTTTCACTACTTCCTTTTAAAATTCGCATCTTTATGCATAAAATGCAAGCGATCTATTTAAATTGCTTAAAATAATTAAAAATTCTTATTACACTTAAATAAATTATTTTCTTTGATTTTATTTTTATTTGAGGGCAGATAAAAAATTACCTAAAAAAAAATATATATATATTTTGTTAAGTAAATAAAATTATTTATTTTTAACCACTGGCGCCATCTGATGGCGTGAGGAATAATGTTTAGGCATTTATATTCTTATTTAAACATTTCTTTTCTTTGTTTTAAACATTCTATTAAATACAGTATTCTAAATTTTTGTATTTATATACTGGGATTCATATCAGTTATTTTACACTCGTAATTGAGATTTTTTTTTTCGTGAGTCTTTTGCATTTATCGATATTTTTTACTAAAGAGATTTACCATAACTAAAAAAAGTTTTCTATAGCCAGGTAAAATCTGCTAATTCTATGTAAGGCCATTAAAGATTTATTATTATTATTATTATTATTATTCTAGGGTTGTTGTTATTGAATAGCTATTTAAGGCAGCATTTAACCACTTAAAGAATACTTACTTTTTAAATAATCTCATATTTTATTTTTTTAAAATAAAAATAACTTAAATATTATAATTTTTGTAGTATTGCATTGCGAATCATATTTCCTGTTTAAATCTTTTATTCAAAATCTTTAAAAATTTACCAATTAATAATTTTTAGGCAAATGAATATAAGATGAGGTCGTGATATTTGTATTCCTTATTTTAATATATAAAGGAATAAAAAAAAAAAAAACAGAATAAATCTTACTTGAGCGTAATAATAATATTCGAAATTTTAAACGAATCTCCGAAATTTGAAAAATAAAATATTATATCCTAATATTCTTCTTTTTCTTAAAAAGGGGATCTAAATATAGTTTGAAAAACAAACACATAACACAAAATTAAAAATCATTCGAAAAAATTGTTCAGTCTGATCTATGATTTCGGTATGTATGGCTAAAATAAAGAAATTATGTTTATAGCACAACATACAGAAATTAAGTTTATATCATGAAAGGAACATTAATAAAATATAATTTCTAAATGGAAGTGTATAAGACAAGTCATTCCTTGAAAATTTAAACATGAATGTTATATCGCAATGATTCTACTCGAATGATTGAAACTTAATCTAAAATTTAAGATCTCTAAAATTCAGAAATTATAAAATAAATCGATGATAAAGACAACTTAAAAATAATAATTTTCTTAAATAAAATAATAATGATAACAAATCATCAACTTTTTTTAAAGTAATTGGTAATATGAAATGTTAGTAAATATTTTCAGAAGTAGAAAACTTAATTTTTGTATACATTTTACTTTCTACAGTTATATTCATCCAAACAATTCCTTTTTTAAAAATTAATAATCTATCATTGAATATTTCCTATGAGTTTCAGAGTCTTCGAACACGGATTTTCACGTATAGTATTTAAATAACAAAGTAAACCATAAAATTTCTAAGTTTTTTAAGATTCATATAATATTTGAAGTTTTATTCCCGTAAGTGTTTCTAAAATTTCAGTTTTGTAAATTATATTATCTGAATAACAAAACTCCAAATACATTCACTAAATTAACGACACATTTTAAAGAGATTCAACATGAATTTTTTTTTTTTTTTTTTTTTTTTTTTTTTGAAATTCAGAGTATTATTTTATAGGTTGTGTTTTCAATACTCTTATTCTCTAAAAGTTATAAAAATGAATAAATAAATAAATAAAAAGAATGAAATAAACAAGGATGCGCGCTTAACTTTGTTGATTATTTTATAATGGGTATGCGATTTTGATGATTCTGATTCGGTCTAAATATGACTGTTTCAACGGCGTTCTTATGATATTGTTGTTCAATCAACACACATATTTAAACACAAAATGAGGTTTTATGTATTGATTTAAAATGCTTTTACCTTCGTGGACCTAAATAATTTTTCACGATATATCTTTAGTTCTAAGATACGGAACATCGAAAATTGACTAATTTGATTTAAATATATTTAAAAGATATATATCAAAGAGAAATGTCTCTTAAAAGCAATAAAAATTGCGTTTTTATATGCAAAAATTATTTAACTATTTCGATGCACACATCTTATGTGAGAAAAAAACAGCTACAATTCATTTAAATAATATATGAATAATCATTTCCTTTTTGAAGGATATTCTTCCATTGTTAGCTTAAATTTTGCTTAATGAATAAGCTAGTCAACAACTATTAGCGTTTGGACTTTGAGCTGAGCGGACGTGTTTTTTTTTTCCCTCTCCCTCAAATCAGTTTGTTTTCTAATGTTTCTCTTCATTGGTATGTGATTTTTTCCCCTCTTATTCTGTCTTAATCTCTTTATTACCTTTCTCTATTTGATTTCTTTGGTTCTATGTTATTATTTTGTTGTATAAAATGAGTAGCTAAATTCTAGAATTCTTTTTTTTTTCTTCTGTATTTTACTGTGTAGGCGCAGAATTGTTCGGACTTTTTTAGCTACGAGCGTTTCTCACTGCCTTTACTCAGTAAAGTGCATATTTATTTTCTGTTTTAGTCAGTATTTTTTTTAAATATTTGGTTTTGTTTATTTTATTCTATTATGGCTGTTGTCGTAGGAGCTTCGCTCTCCTCAAACAGCACAACCATGTCTCTCTCCCCTGCTGACCAATCAACCAGTATGCTTCATTTGATTGACGTTAATACTAACCCGACAGTGTTTAACTTTATTCAAGAAATTGATCAACTTAATATTAGCATCAACAATTTTTCATCATTCATTGAGTGCGAAAACCTCAATGATCATCTGAACAATATTGAAAATTGCTTAAAAATTGAACCTCAAATGCCTAATTTAGATCTTTTTATACAACTTACGCTTTCTAATATTACCAATAAAAACTTAAGGAAGCAAATGAGTCTCATCTTGGTGAAACTCAATGATTCAAACAACTCGGTTACTACTCCTACTAAAATGAAAAAACTTAAGGTCCCACAAAAGCAAAGAAAAAATTTAGCTAAACGGCCTAATACCAGTAATACCACTGTTATCAAGTTATCTTCCAAATTTGCTTGCCTTAACCCAGATGAAAATCTTGGTCCTAGTGATGCAGACAACATACCTCCTACTAAAACTGAAGAAATTTAAAAAAATGTTGATAAATTACATCTGAACGAAAACAGTATGGACACAGATCTCACTAATGACCACAATATTGCTTCTTCTTGTCCTGCACCCCCTACTACTAAATATGTTCCTCCAATTATAATTGACAACATACAAAATTCTACTGAAATTCTTAAGAACTTCAACCAGATTACAAATTCAAAGATTGAAGGACGCCTTTCTGGAGGCAAATTAAAAGTTTTTCCAACCACACCTGATGACTACAGATCCGTACGGAAGCAAATTGATCACCTGAAACTTAAAAGTCATACATTTGAACTGCCCCAAGAAAAGCAACTTAAAGTTGTAATTCGCGGACTACCTTCAGATCTCTCAATTGATGTCATCATTGCAGGAACTCCAACTTCTCAACTTTCATCCTGAATTCATCACTCCACTTCGTAATTGTGCTGGTACCGGCAATCTACCTCTGTACCTAATAGTTCTACCAAAAAATGAACAAAACAAAAGAATTTTCGACCTATCCACCTTACATTACTTTAGAGTCAAAGTTGAATCACTCAGAAGAAAATCAGGACCCAGCCAATGCTATAAATGTCAAGAATTTTATCATCATAGCAAATTCTGTACAAGAGACCCTCGATGCCTCAAATGTGCTGGACCTCATGCCACCAAAGAACGCACCAAAAGGCCAGATGAAGCTCCCAAATGCGCCCTTTGCTCTGGAGAGCATACTGCAAATTTCTCAGGTTGTCCTAAAAACCCTGCTAATTTCACTCCTGCTCCTCCCCCAAAGGTCAACGCTTGGACGGAGAGACTTAAAAAACAAGCACAACAAATGAAGCCTGAGAACTCCAACCAATTGTCTCTTCCCGCACATCAGAAGGCTTCTTCAACTCTTCCTCCTTCTTCAGAGAACTTTCCAACTCTTCCTACCCAGACCTCTCACCATACTACTTCTTCCAATACTCTGCAGGCTTCCACGGAAACGCCCCCAATTCCACTCATTCTGCAACAATTAGTTGCGGTACTTTCAAATCTTTCTGTTTTAATAATTGCTCTTCAAAACCAACCAGTCAATAACATTCAATAGACCGACCAATAATTCTATTTTATGCGTGACTTGGAACTCCAATAGTCTTAAAGGAAAAATTAATGAATTACAAAATTTTATATCTGAAAATAAACCTCATGTAATTGCTCTCCAAGAAACACATCTTCGGCTAGGCGATTCCTTCAAAATTCCAAATTATATCATATATCGCTCCGATCGTCTTATCCACAGAGGAGGAGGCACGGCTATCTGCATTCATAAAAATATTAATCATCATCAAATTCATTTTACTACAACCAGCTTTGAAAACTCTGCTATCGTTATTAATCTCAAGAATAACCTAAAAGTTACTGTTGCTAGCATTTATCGCCCTCCAATTGGTAGATTCCTCACACAAGAACTTGATACAATAGCGAACTCCAATCAACAAGTACTTCTACTTGGTGACTTCAATTCCAAGCATCCTGCATGGAATAATAGACGCAGCAACATAAATGGTTCTATTCTCTTCGATTGGACAATGCATTCAATGTTATTGCTCCTAATGATCCCACATATTTCTGCCTTCACAACCCGTGCAATAGTACTCTTGACATCGCACTTATTAAAAATTTAAACGCCGGGCCTTCTTCTTCTATCAACGATCTTTCCAGTGATCATAACCCTGCGATAGTTGAAGTCTCTCATAATTCATTTACACCCTTCCTCAATAGCATAATCACGACTACCAATTGGAATATTTTTTCTAAAATTCTCTCTCAAAGCATTCCTGGTAATCCAGTCATCTCCAATATTCAAGATATTGATAAAATAATTGATAAATTCAACTATGCTGTTACTTCTGCTATCAACCTTGCTAGCAAATCTAAAGAACTCAGTACACCACACCAAAAACTTCCTACTGAAATCACCTCTAAAATTGCGGAAAAAAACAGAATTCGAAAATTATGGCAAGATACCAGGTTTCCTCTGTTCAAGCAATCCGTCAACAAGCTTCAAAAAGAAATAAAGCAAATGATTCACAAATTAAAAAATGACAGATGGAATGAATTTTTATTAGGCCTAAATCCAGAAGATAATTCTCTCTTCAAAATTAACAAACATTTTACCAAAAAATATCCCAAAATTCCTCCACTGGTTGGATCCTCAGGTCTTATATTCTCATCTTCTGATAAAGCGAACTCTTTTTCTGAAAACCTTGAACTCTGCTTTCAAGAAAACACTGAACCTTGCGATTACTCACAAATTGAGCATGTTGAAGATACAGTAACTTCCTTTCTAGCTGATCTTCAAAATTATCATAACAATATTTTTTTTTCTTCATCTGACATAATTAACTTAATCAAGAATCTCAACATTCGGAAATCTTCTGGACCTGACAACATTCCAAATAAAGCCTTAATGTGTCTCCCCCTTAATGCTATTACTCATCTTGCAAAAATCTACAACAGCTGTACTAAATATCACTACTTCTCTCCTATCTGGAAAAAAGCAAATATCATCATGTTCCCTAAACCTGGCCAAGATAGGAAATTTCCTCAAAATTATCGGCCCATCAGTCTCCTTAGCTGTGTAGGAAAACTTTACGAAAAACTCTTAGTGAAATATATTACTTCTTTTTGCGATAATTAATCCATAATTCCAGCAGTACAATTTGGATTCCGTCAACATCACTCAACTTGTCATCAACTTCTACGTGTCACCAACATCATCACTGAAGGATATAACTATAAATTTTTTACAGGAGGTGTCTTTCTAGATGTCAAATAAGCTTTCGATCGACTGTGGCACAATGGACTGATCTACAAAATGATCAAACTTCAATTTCCAACTTGGATCACACTTATCATTACAAATTATCTTAAAAATAGAACCTTTCAAGATCGACTTCATAATGAATTCTCCAAAATCGGTTGTATTTGTGCTGGTACACCTCAAGGAAGCGTGCTAAGTTCTGTTCTCTACAATATCTTTACCTACGACTTTCCTCAATGCACTAACATTTCCACTTGCCTATTTGCTGACGATTCTGCTGCTCTTGCCCAAGGTGCTTCTATTCTTTATGTCATCAATACTCTTCAAAATTTTCTGAATATCCTAGAAGATTGGCTAACTAAATGGCGCATCGCAATTAATGTCTCTAAATCTCAAGCTATCATTTTCCGAAAAGGACACGCCAGACAACCATATATTAATCTCTCCCTTTTTGATCAACAAATTGAATGGGCAACTAATATTAAATATCTCGGCTTAATTATAGACAATAAACTTACGTTTCGAGCTCATATTCAAAAAATCAAAGAAAAATGTTGGAAAAAATTTTATTTCACTCTACCACTCATTAATAAATTTTCTAAATTAACTTTGTCAAACAAACTTCTGCTCTACAAACAAGTTCTTAGGCCTATCCTTACCTATGCTGCCCCAATCTGGGGTCTAGCTGCGCAATCTAACAAGAAATCTGTACAAATTATTCAAAACAAACTTCTTCGTATTATCACTGATGCATCCTGGTTTGTCCGCAACTCTACAATTCATCAAGATTTAAAAATTGATTCTATTGACAACTATATTACTAAACTTTCTAGAAATTTCTTCAATACCATTGCTACTCACGAAAACCCTCTTATCAAGGCACAAACAATATTTACGCAATTGAATGGAAAATACAAGTATCCTTTCTCTACTTCTAAATGGAATCGAAGCCTCAAACCTCCATAATTTCCTACTCACTTATCGCTTTTTAGATATTTTACTTCAACATATATTTACTGATCATAAATTTCTTGTTACGTTTCCATCACCGATGATTTACATTTTTCTTACTTTCTTCTGTTTTTTTCTCTCAAATCATACGATTACTATTATCTATTTATCATGACTTTTCTTTCCTACTGCCTTCACATACCATTGAGTAGATGAACGCTTCGCGTTCAGGCACTCGACATCTTTATTCAACAATGATGATGCAATTGGCCAACTCAACTCCTCGTACGTACATCAGGCGTGAACCAGCAAGTGAAGTGAAGAAGGTAGGTATTTATTTACTATTTCTAGTTTGTTACTAAATTTTTTACTCTTGATATCGGGCATGTCTTTAACATGGTTTGCTCCTCATGTTTTGATGCAGTTAGAGGAAATAATTAAACATGGGAAAATTGGAATATGTCCAGGACCCATAAAGATCCTAAACCCAATGCCATCCGGCGCATCGTGGGTGAAAAAAAATTACTGCGACAGATTTAAGCTAGTCATACCTTACGGTGGTCATTCTGTAGATTGGGATGTAATTTTTCAAGCGAAGTCCCCTGAATGTCCACCAGATTTTATTTTCACCAATGCTCCGAACTTCGTGGATCTCGATTGTATTAGGACCTTAATGGACTGGAATCCAAAAAATGCTAATTCTTTGTTGATAATTTTGAAGGATCTTATTCACCATTACCAAATATATCAAGCAGCTCGTTTAGAAAAATATTCCAGAGTTCAGTTTGAGTATTCAACTTTAACACAACAGACTAATATCACCGAAGAGGACATTGAAGTGTATGTTGTTGACGAAAAAGAAGGACCTATCAATTTTCTTATTCGACTTGGAGTACAGTTTTCAGGTATCCCTAAAATATATAAAAATGAGGCTGGTGATACGGCTCTACTTCTAGTCACTTTTAATGGATCTGAAGGCACCAAAATCACTCCAAAACTTTGTCTTCCTCCAAAAATTGAAGCTGCCCTGGGTTCTCCACTGTCTTGGCGTATACCTGCCTTCTCCAGCGATGGTTGCCTTATGGACTATGTACCTTTTGTTCAAGAATCACTGAAAAAAAGAGTGGAAATGGTAGCGTACAACTTTGAGAAAAGGATGGAGTACCTATTTGAATTTTTAGAATATTTCGAGGGAAGTTTTTTGGAATTTGACAGAGACTTAGCTTCAAAAGCCACATTTTTGTTTGAACATAATGGATTTTATTTTATATTTCATATTGACTTACCTCAAAATTTCCCTCTTGGAAAACCATCTTTTACATTTCGCTCAATATATCACTCGGCTTTCGAAAAGCCATTCTCAACAACTGTTATGAATTATCCATACAATCAAGGTTGGCCTATAAGAACTATGCTTGAAAAGACAGTAGAATTTATTCAAAAATATGCTGTAGTATTTCAACAAAATTCTGTGCAGAATGGATCTTCGCCTTGAAATATGTGAATTTAAATTTCTGTGATTCTTTTCTTCCCTGTTAAGAATAGGACAAAACTTGATAAATTATTTAGTTTAATTATTTTATTTTTTGCTCAAATGTTCAGGGTTTTTAATTAGTAAATATATTCTAACATGCACCTGATAAATAAATTTATGATTTTTGAACGACTTAATTACCGTTAAATAATACTTTGTATAGATTATTATGAATTTATATTTATGAATCTATTATATCTGTTATGATGCCTAAATGCATTTAGAAACCCTTATTTTGTTTTGTAAAATTGTACTTAAATTTTGTAGTGCCTATCTACTCTATATACTTTTATAAGTAAGGATATATATATTTATATTTTTTAATTGTTTATAATCTTGTATATTCTTTATCTTATTATAACTGATTAAAGTAGACTTAAATAAAATTATTTTTTAAACATTTGAACAAATTCTTATTTATAATGTGCAATGTGCTTTTTGTTTACTTGTAAATAAAAAGATTAATGTATAAATGTTTGTAATTTTGTTAATATATTGTTTATCTAATGAAATATGTCTTCATAGATCATTTATTTGAAATTGACCTTACATTTTTGCCAAAAATTTGTTTTGTTATTTCTGTGCTATATTAAACCAACTTTACCACATCATAGTTTTTTTTTTTTGTCTGGTATTAATTTGCATTGTTTTTATTCTTTTTTTTTAAATTAAGAGAGTGGAGGACATGTAAAGATATGATTATATATACATATTTAAATTTTAAAATAAACATGGTGAAAGAATTAAAAATTGCTTAAAAATTTTTGTGTAAAATAAATCATTGTAGAGAATTTTTACAATTTTATTAATTGAAGTTAGGTATCATTATTTTGATATAAAAGAATAACATCAAGAGAAATGCTATATAACAAGCATATTTCCATTCCAGTTTCTAAAAATATTCAACATAAAATGAGCTTTTCATAATATATAACTATTTCTATAATATTTTAACATATTACTGACAAAAAATCTCATAATATCTAAAGCATTTAATATTTAAATAAATTTTTCATTTGGATATTTAATTTTTTCTCCTTAAAAATTCATTTGATTTAATTCTTTACATAATCTTGCATTTTGGACTAACAATAATAAAAAGACATTGAGATTTTTTTTTTTTTTTTTTTGTCATTTAAAGGATAAAATTTGTTATACAAAATAAAATTACATCAGTGATTGTATTTGCAATTTTAATTTTAATATATCTATGGTGATTATTTGATTAACATGAGAAAATACAGAAAATACTTTTTATGAAAAATATTCACTTCTTTTTATAATTCCTGTAAAATTAAAATTTTCATTTTTCAGTAATTGAAAATATATTACGTACATCATATTTTTTTAATGTTTATTAAAATATGAGCATTTTAATTTAATTTGAACCATTATGTTACATTTTTTTAAGAAAACTTTTATTAAATAAAAAATATTTAGCTTAGAAGCTAGGTGTACAAATATATTGCCCATGTTAAAGTCAGAAAAACTAAAACTACCACTCAAGGACAAATTCATTTATATATAATTTCAAAATAGTACGAGTGTAAATTTAACTGAGAATATCTTTAAAGAAGATAGATTTAAATAAAAATTGTACAACATTAGTTGACTATATTTTCTACACGGACTATTTAAAAATTTGTGTATAAATGGGAGCAATGCATAAAGAAGAAAAATTATAAAGAACCTTTCATTATGTGTTATTTAAGTTATTATTACTTTGCTTTTAGAAAAATTTTCATAAATTTCAAGTTTGTTTTTGTTTGTGAAATTTAGGAAACAAATATTTTGTTTTTAAAAGGTATATGCAAACTGTTAAACAATCTGTAATTCTTAGAATTTTTATTCCAAATTTAATTTAACCAAAATTTTTTTTACCAGGAATTTTGTATAATATCAAATTTAAGTTTACATTTTTGGAAATTTTTTAAACATTCTATATGATTTACTGTTACGTAACACAAATGAATATAATTAAAAAATGTAAATTTTATGCAAAACAACATTTTATTATTAAGTATAAAATAATAGAATATGAAAAAAAAAAATAAATAAAAAATAAAGAATCATTCGACAAAAGGGCTTTTAATTTCTTTCATTAAAGCAAAACTTAATCTCAATTAAAGAAAAAAATTAAGATGATATATGAACAAGAACATAATAAAAAGTTAAGAATGAAATTCTTTGTTCATAAAAGTTAGATTTGATTCTTGTACAAAAGCTACTGAATAAAAGGATAAACTAGTAATCATATTCATGAATATTTTAGACTTTTCTCAAATTATAATCACTTCTTGTTTTAAATTAAAAATATGTAAATTAATAATATTTTGAATAAGTTTTAAATATATGATAGTACATGTAGTTTCTTTAATAATACATATTGAATATAAGAAATAATAGCTGTTTTTTATATTCCAATACATTCTTCCATTTTTTTCTCTATTTATTATGCATAAATTATTTATTATGACACAATAATTATTAATTCATATGTAATGAATAATTATTATAAACTTATATAGATTTTTCTATTGCTTATCTTTTTTAGGGATTTGATTATATTTAATTTTGAATGAAACTAAATTAATATTGTAAATCTATATAAAATATTTTTCATGTTGCTTTATGTCTTAAGCAATAATCTTGTCAAAATAGGGTTATTTACTTAATTATTAGGATAAAAAAAATTTCAATCTTAACTTTTTAAGTTCTTAGTTGAAAAACAATTTAATCAAACAAAAAAAATAAAGTCATCAAATTTGATAATTTATTTATTTTTATTTTTAACTTTTATAATTCATTTTGAAAATTAAAAACAGATTGAATTTATATTTACCCTTCATGGTGCTTTATTTGTATTATTTTGTTGTTCTATTTAAAAAAATTTTCATCAGCAAAATATTAAAAGCCTTTATTCATAAGATGAACTAATCATCTTGTGAGTAAGATTAAATTTAAATAGGTTATTATTAATTTATTTGTATTTTTAACTTCAAATTTGCAAAAATGTTTGCTTCAAATGTATAAAATAAATAAAAAATAAACTTTTTCTAGAAATATCTCTCATCTTTTTTTAAACCATTGAAGGCATATTGTTTTTAATGTTATTATATATCTGAAAAATAAATTTAATAGTTAAATAGTTTAAATGTTAACAACAAATAATTAAAAAGAAATTTCTACAACACAATAAAATGTTTTCTTCATAAGAACCGAATAGTAAATATTGAAGCAGAATATATTACTAACTTATATGATTACCAAAATTGAATATTTTTCCATTAGACGAAGTGTAATGAACTTTTAAATAGCATTCAGAATTTTTAAAAAATTTCTTCAAATTGTAATCCTTGTTTCCTTTCTTGAAATTGTAAGCCATTTTTATTGGAAAAAAAATTTATATTATTTTCAATTAATTAATGTGATTTCTTTTTTAAAAATAAAATTTCATGTGTCATTAAACAGTTTATTTAATAAAATTTAATACATATTTGAAATCATAAATTCAAATTAAATTTTTTGTTACCATAAAAACACAAATACTTTTGAAATCTTTCAAATGGATTAAAAGGGTTTATCATCAACTATAATTGATTTAATTAATTAATTTATTCACATTTTAATTCTTTAAAATGTTTTTCAATGAATAATAATTGTGATAAAAAATTATTGTAAAACTACTGCTTTTGGATATATGACTTGTAATTAAGGTTTTAAATATTATTGAAATGAAAATAAAAGCTTAGAAATATCTGCATTGCATCCACTGCATTAGAAACAAAAAATAAATTAAATATATAAATTTCTATGCACTGAAATTCTTTATAATGATAAGTTTTAATGTATTTTACTAGGTAAAAATGGCAAATAAACAAACTGGTTATGATTTTTGGAGAAATGTTCTGCATAGTCCCAAGTATGTTGCAGCTCCTATGGTAGATATGAGTGAATTATCATTTAGGATGCTTTGTCGTCATCATGGCTCTCAGCTTTGTTATTCTCCTATGCTTCACAGTTTACAGTTCTCTCAAGATTTTTTGTATCGAAAAGATAATTTTTCTACCTGCTTTGAAGATAGGCCATTAATTGTGCAAGTAAGTCACATCTTTTCCTGATTTAGTTTATTTTTGCAGCATTCAATTATAAAGTTTATTTTAAATGTTATTATTAAGAGTCTCATTTATGATCCCAAAATATACTAATAAAAATAATTATTTTATATTATGACAGGAAATGTAATATATTAATTATGTATAACTTTGGCTAAAATTGTGAGACATTCTTAAAAAATGAATTTATTTAAATTAAAAAAAATGAAATCTCATTTCGAATTTCAATCTTGCTTATGTCTGTATACTCTTTCCACTGAACTAAAATATGTAATGAAAGTCTGAGTTAATATGCATTCTCATGATGTCATATAATGTGCAAAAGTGTTGCATAATAATTAACTGATACTTTTGCAAAACATGGAATAAAATGTGTTTCTGAAATTGAGATTTTACCTATCACAATATTTTAAAGATAAGAAGGTCTTTAAAGGCCTTAATTACTTCCTTTAAACATAATGGCAGCTTGCTGATATCCTGTAATATATATGATAGAGGAAAAAAAAATATTATTTGCATTAAATCCTATTTATATCGCTTGTACGAAACCAGAAAAAAAATTTACTCTTTGTGGCATTTTAGTGTCACTGATTTGTACTAAAAATTCAAAACTGTTAAAAAGATTTTAGTTGTTCAACTTCTTAAATTTAACAATACCAAATTTATTATGATTAATTTTAATTGGCCATAAAATAGCATAGAAACCTGTTAAATTATTAAGGAGAAAATCTATTAATAATTAATTATTGAGGAATTATTGAACAAAATTTGTTGAATATGAAAAATAATTAATTTTAAGATATAGCTTATACTTAGTTATAGTTATAAAATCTTGAAGTAATTATCCTTTAAAACTTGGTATATCATTTGAGTGCGTAATTCTGCATTAAATTTATTAAATTTTGCTATTATTTTTTCTGATTCTTGATAACTTTTAAGATTATACATATATTTTAGTTCTGTGCAAATGACCCTGAAATTTTTATTAATGCTGCACATATGTTATCATCAGAATGTGAAGCCATTGATTTAAACTTAGGATGCCCTCAAGCCATTGCAAAGAAAGGTTGGTTTCATTCAAAAATATTTCTCTTTTATAAATATAGTTTTTATATAAAACTATATTAAAAAATTTTACAGAAACATAGTTCATATATTATAAAATTATTAAATAATTTCTTTGAAAAAATACTATGAATATTTTAAGCTGGTTTTATTTATTATTATTATTATTTTTATTTTTATTTCTCAGATTAGCTGTACATTAATATGTTTTATCAATAAGTCTATAGTTGAGTTCTGATCATTGCTACTTTAGAGAAAAATATTATGTTTTTAAGCTGTGTTCCTTTAACTAGGCCTATTTAAGATTATAGATTGGTGTGAGCCACATCAATAAATTTCATTATTAATGGGTATTTTTTAAAATGAATACATTCCTGTATGAATTTCTTATTGTAAAAATCTCATGCATTATTATTTCTGAATAAGATATATGCTAGCCAGTTATAATTATCAAGTCATCAAAATCTATGCATTACTTATTTCATTTGTAGTTGCAATGTAATATATCTCCTTATAATGTATCCTCTAATGTATATCATGTGAACTGTATCAGAAATAAAGAGTCAAATACTCAGAATTGAAAAAAAAAAAAAATTTCCCCTTTCAAATATTGATTTATATTTAAAAATTTTTTTTTAATAATTGTAATTAATTATAATTTTTTTTTAGAATTGTAAATTAATAAATTGATTGAAGTATAGAAATTGTTATTTATAATTCAGCATAATGCCATGCAATTTTAGAGATAGTTATTAATTTTTTTTGTTATGCTAATTTTTTGTTCTTTTATATTTACAAAGGGTATTATGGATCTTTCTTGCAAGATGATTGGGACATCATTAGATCAATGGTTCAAAAAGCTTCATATGAACTTCCAATTCCTGTTACTTGTAAAATGAGAATTTTACCTGGTCATTACAAGAAATCTGTTCAATATGCTAAGTAATTCATGACAATGTTTTATAAATGTGTTTACCATTGTTTTGTTGATTTTTAAAAGCTGCCATTAAAGTTTTATTTCATATTACTTATAATTTTATATACTGATTTTAAATAATTCAGGATGTTTTTTGTTTTTATTTTAGTTCTTATATCTATTTAGATTTATATTTGGAATTTTTCTTTAAAAATTTATCTTATTGGTATATTTTGAAATTTATATGTATATATTTTTATAATTCTAACAAAGAATGTAAATTTAAAGCATCATCAAAGAATATTTAAGATAATCAATTTTAAATTTAATTTATGCATTGAATGAATATAAATTTAAAATTTGTTTAAATTGTATTTAATTATACCTTTTATATATTAATAAAACATTTATCTGATAACTTTCAATGAAAAAAAATGGTAAAAATTTAAATGATACTTTTTGCATTATTAATTTCCATATAACATATTTTCTTTGTAACATTAGAAAAGAGTATTTTACAGAAAAAATAGAGAGTCAAGCAGCTTTAAAGTTTCTAGCTTTTGGATATTCACATTAATATATATTATGCACATTTTTTATTTAGCGATTAGCTGTAAATATGACTAAAAATTGATTTTCAGGATGTTAGAGCATTCAGGATGTTCAGTCCTTACTGTTCATGGGAGAACCAGAGAGCAGAAAGGTCATGCTACTGGTTTGGCCTCCTGGGAAGTCATTAAAGAAATCAAAGCTAATACTAATATACCAGTGATAGCAAATGGAAACATTTTGACTTTTGATGATGTTCAAAATTGTTTGAAATATACTGGTGCTGATGCTGTAATGTCTGCTGGTAAGAATTGAATAGTTAATTTTAATTTAGAAAGTTCAAATGTTGTTTTATGTGCTTACTTTGTTGATATTCTAGCTAATTTTACCTGGGGAGGCCCAGCTTCAGTATAATGATATATATAATTTTGAATAGTTTAATTAAAATAACAGCAAATAAATTCAAATAAAATTGCAGGAAATATGTTCAACATAATAACATTAACACAAAATTTCCTCAATCAAAGTTTCAGGCATCATCAATTAATATTAAACTATTTTTCTAAAAAATAAGTGACCCCTGTTCTTTCTCTCTTATAAATAGCTTGTAACACTAAAAAGCTAAATTACAAAGTTTAAATTTCTATAAAATCAAATCTTCGATACCTTAACAGCTATTACACGAGGAAAATACGAAATTAGCATGCCTAATATAGCCTGTATAATTATCAAAAATTTTATCTTTTAGTATTAAAAATTTGATGTAAATAATGTCATAATTCTCATAATTTTTGCAATATTTCTGCATCATTTTTGAGTCTTTTACACCTTTTTATAATTTTTTTCCAATTTTTTGCTTGTTTCTTAAATGATGTGCAAAAATGCATTATTTTTTTAACTATGCACTTTCTGCATTTTTTCACATATCTAATATAGACACATTGTTAATTTTTTATGTTGTTATAGTAGTTAAGTTATACCATATGTGGCGAACATATTATATATAATTATCCTCATCAGAATATTTAATTCAGAGAAATTAATAGTTATAGATAATATACAAATAAATGAAATTATACAGAAATAAATTATTGCAGCAAAAAAATTAAACAAATAAGATGTCATAAATTAATGTTCCATCCAAAAGATGAGTACTTAAAGAGAATGTCGAAGTTCCAAGTATAGTTGTAACAACAAGTATAGTTGTTTTTTAGTTTGCATTATAAAAGATAATGAAGTGATGGCTTTTCCACTAAACATTAGGCTTGAGACACCACACCTTTTTCAGTGCATTTTGCTTCTAAATTACTGCTATCAACAAATTTACATTTTGTATTTTTTTTTTTTTTTTTTTTTTTTTTTTTTTTTTTTTTTTTGTAGAGTATAGCATTAGGCAAAATTAGTCATCCAATGGCTACAAATACATAAAAAATTTCTTAAATGTTCATAAAAATTTCAGTATTTATTAAGCTTTGTTTGGATTTTAGCTCTGTCTTGTTAATTGCACACATTTAAAATTTTCAATTGGTTTGTGACACACACAAATCTGAATATAGCACAATTTTGTTTTTTTATTATTAATTTATGTTATGTTATATTTTTGAAAAATAAAAACTGGATTTAATTTTTGCATACATTAACAAGAGCAAAAAATTTATTTTATTTATGTGTTATATATTTTGGTTTGTAGAAACACATTTTATCTGGAAAAATACATGATTGCATTTAATATGAAGCGTTTTACATCAATAGTTGATTTTGCATTATATCTGTGGATCCAAAAAATTATTTACAGAATATATTATTTAAAATTATTATTTTGCAGAATTTAAAAAGAAATATCCAAACAGTTATGTCTAGTATTTCATTAATTATTTTAATATTTTGCTGGAATAAATTGTAAATTAATTTTATTTTAATGGGCAAATAAATTATTGTTTGTTAAATATTATTGCAAATCTTTTTTGTTTTGAATACTGAAACAAATTTTATTGATCAATGAAAATTTTAATTTCTTTCGTGTGAATTGTCCATAGAAAACATTTTATTAAGTTGGGAAAATGTGTTTGAAGTTAATTTTTCAAATTTGCAATTATTTTGACAAAATTCATTTTTAAAGATATAAAATAAACTAGTTTTTAACCTATTTGTGTAAAACATTTTTCAAATCTTATTCTCTAGATTTATTTATTATGATTATTTTGATTTTTCATACCGTAATAAAAGTAATTTTTTTGAAAATCACATATAATAATTTTTTATTCATATTACTTTTTTAATATAAATAAATTCTACTTCTAACTATCATGTATAATTTGAATTGTTAGAAATAATACAATGCTTACAGGGTTTTTAAAACAATTTTTGTATTTATTTGTAATTTTAGAGGCATTGTTACATAATCCTGCACTATTTTCTGGAGAAAATTTACCTGTGTGGGAAATAGTGGAAGAATATTTACAATTAGCTGATAAATATGATACTCCAATAAAATGTGCACGCTGTCATTTGTTCAAAATATTGTATTTATGGTAAGAATTATAATTATTTATTTTTCATGCCATAATAAAAGTGTGTCCATAACCTAATAATACTATTTTTCATATGTATTACACTAAATTTTCTATCAAGAAATAATTTTGTTAAAATATTTTTAAAGAAAATACATTATTAATTTTTAAAATTTATTTTTCTTTTATCAGAGTAATAAATAACATAATATTATTTATTTTAGCCATATACTAAATTTATGATAAATACATGTATTTACTTGAAAACTTTTTTTATGTAATAGCTCTTTGAATAAGTTATACTATTTGAATGGATAATGTCAAAGAACATGTTAGATGACCAATTCTTTCAATCAATACTATAAAAGGATATAAAAAAAATTGGCCTACCTTTAGGATATAAATTTGCCACTCTATCTTAAAACTTTTTAATTAACCTTCTTAAAAAACGAAAATTGTATTACTAGTCCACACCCTGTATCAATTAAATCGTACTCTTATTGTCTTACTGAATTCAAATTAATAATAGCATATATTTCCTCAAATAATATCTATCAAATAAACCATCTATTTCAATGATTGATGAATTATATATTTTGATACATAATGATAAAATATTGCATGTTTATTAATATCGTTTTACAATTAGATATGTAACATTAAGAGATCACTTTCATATTTTTATATTCAAAACAATTTCTTGTTTTCCTTCCTCAAAAATGATATAAATATATATTTTACAAAAGCATATTTCTTTAGAATATCATATAAATTTTGTTATTGCTCTATATTACTGAAGTTGTATCTTAATTTTATACTTCTATTTCAGTATATATCAAGATGATGAATTGCGGCAGATACTTACTGAAGGCTCTACATTAAAAGACTTCTATTCTATCATTGAAATATTGAAAAAATTTCCCGATAAAGTTAATCATGCTACAGAATCTGTTTCGTTTGAACAAGAACCTGATTTAGAAAACTTTTTTGAATCTGCTAACCATGATTTTCAAGAGTCAGCTGCTAGAAATGTTTTAGAATCGAAAACTTCATGTATTGCCAATAATAATGAACAGAAATTTTCTGATCAGACATTTAAAAGGAATTCTGCACTTTCAGATGCTAATGAAAACTTTATAAGTGAAATGAATACTAGAAATGAGAATAATTCTGAAGCAACTACTCCAGTTTTGGATGATACTTTCAAGTATCTGCCTATTTGGATTTGCCATTCAAGACCAAGAATAGCAATCAATGAGTAAGTAAAACTATTGTTTTGTTATTCTGATAGACAGTATAGTAATATTGTCAGAATATAGAAATATGATAGGCATATATATTAATAAATTTAAAGATATTATTTCAAAATTGATATAAAGGATAATATACTAATCTGAAGTATTATAATACTACTAGAGGACCCGGCCACGCGTTGCTGTGGTTTTCTTGTATTTCGTTCAATTATTAGATACTATAATTGGTATTGTTAAGGAAGTGATTGGTAAAGAATGATGAAAAGATCAAATTAAGCTTCAACGAATAGAAAATGTTTAATTTTTATTAATTTAATGAATGAGGTAGATAATGTTGATTTTTAACACTGTTTTATAATTATTTTACCTAATTTAATTTTTAATAATCATTACTTTCATTTAACTAAGAACTAAGCGATGAACAATATTTCTTGTTAGTCTGTCTTTCGTCAAAATAAATAAATTCGATGGTTTTCGAACACGTGAGCATGCAACATACAGCTGCCCATGGGAGAAACACGGATTCTGAGGTTAGATTTTTTTGGTGGTCTTTTACTGAAATTGATAATTGAAAAAATACAATACAATTAAAATAAAATCGGGATATAATAAGAAAAGACTTAAAAAAAAAAAATTCACAATAAAATACAAATGCAAACGATCGTTAAGATACACGAACACCTTCGAAGGAATTTTTTTTGAAATTTTTTATCTTTGTACACATTTTTGGATTGAATGTATCTAAAAACTAATGATTTCACATAAAAAAATTTCATCATTATTTTTTTTAAATTTTTATAAGCTAAAATAAGGGTAAAAATGGCCAAAAATTGATACTGTTACAAAACCTGAAATCAAATCAATATTTTTTAAATTTCTGAGTTTGTATTTGTTTGTACTAATATTTTACAGTGAATAGACCTCTGGTAAATTTATATCTTTATTATTTATTATTTTGTGCTAGTTTAAATGCTGTCGACACAAAATTCTTCCAAAATTTGCATGTAATTCCAAGTTTAACAATTAAAATAAAAAATATTTATGTAGCTATAATCATTTCCCTGTAAATATTTATGAAAAACATAAATACAAAGTTTTGTAGCATTTGGATCAAAATTACTTGTGTTATGGTGTTTCACATGAAAACAAAAAGCATAAAAATTCATTCTGAGAAAAAGCTAAAAACAACTTTTAATTAGATATATTACTTTTAAAAATGTTGTAAATATATTAGAATGCCATTGAATGAATATATTAGAATGCCATTATCAATTATCATAGTCTTATTTATTAAAAAATATAGTTTTATTTTTCCTTAAAGCTGTAAATATTTTCTGAGCTTTGTTTTGAAAAAGTTAAAATTTGCTCAACAAAATGTTTTTTTTACAATTTCCTGCTATTTGCAAAGGCTTTTTAAAATGAAATGACCTGAATTTAAAATATTTAGCCTTTTTGCAAGTGTTTTGATTAAATATATTCAAAACCTTTGAATTTCACATAAAAATATCAACTTTAACTATTTTTTATACAATTTATTCTTTAAAATATGGATAAACATTGCAAAAATGTGATATTGTTGCAAAACTTTATAATTCAAAAATAAATAAAACATGAATAGATTTTTCCTTTGCAAGTATTTTTATGCTGGGAATATCCTTATGTAGGTAATATACTGTTTTCAAATTTATATCTCAATTATTTATACATTTTTGTATGCTTAAAGTTTGTCGACACAAACTTTTTTTACAAATTTACAAAAATTCTTAGCTTAAAAACTAAAATAAAAATAATTTATGGATTTAGGTTAATTTCCATGTTCTATTCCTTTCATACATTTGAAGAAAAATTTTACATGAAGTTTCAAAGCATTTAGAAAAGAAATATTTTTATTATGATGTTTTAAATGAATACAAAATGCATAA
This sequence comes from Caerostris darwini, assembly GCA_021605075.1. Taxonomy (NCBI): domain Eukaryota; kingdom Metazoa; phylum Arthropoda; class Arachnida; order Araneae; family Araneidae; genus Caerostris; species Caerostris darwini. The sequence continues at coordinate 213,186 of BPLQ01010207.1, forward strand.
AAATTCAAATAAGAAATAATTAAAACCAACTTTTAAATGTAAATAAAAAAAAATGTACATACATAAAAATGTTATTGAGCTTTAAATTCTCCTTTATTAATATAAACACTTATTTATTTGTTTTGTTTTCTTTAAATAACTTCCAACTTAAAAGTACCATTTATCAATTTTTCTTCGACAATATTTAAATCACTCAAATTTATAACTCAAATTCTTTGTTTTCCAAATAACAAAAGTTTTTAAAATAAAATATCCTTGATTTTCAACTTGCAACTATTTTATAATACCTTTTATAAAATTTTAATGTTATCATTATATCAAATAATTGCAGAGTTTACTTCATTTTCACACTTTTCAAAAAATCCTTAAAATTCATCATCTTTCTTTAAAATTATATTGTCTATATTATATTATCTTGTAGATCACATTTTATTTCAGAATTCTTAATCAAATACAACACATGTTGACAAACTTTAAGCATAGAAAAGTTCAATGTTTTGATTCACAACTTTTCATTCCATATATTTTATTCCAATTCAAATTCAAATTGATAATCAAATCAGGTAATACTTACATACATTTGATTTATTTCTCATAGAAATAATATAAATTTCATACAATATAATTTTCACAAAATTTAAAGTAGTACATAAAACAATAATATTCAGAACATGAGAATTTTATGTTTATGTAGTACAGGCATCGAGACACGGCGCCATCTAACGTACCTTATATTGTGATATATCTTTCGTCTGTGGTGGAAACAAACTTTTTACTCCAACGATGAAATTAGTGCAAATAAGAATTCTGCAATTAATTATCGAAATAGCAATAAAATAGTCATTATATTATTCGAAAAATGAAGCTACGAATTCCTCCTAATTGCAGTATTGCAACCCTAAAGAAATTGGCAGAAAATTGGCGAAAATTCAGGGTTGCAAGATTGGTGACTTCCTCAATGGTAGATTTTAACTGATTTTGCAATTAAATACGAAAAAAATCTGAATAAAAACTATCCTATTTCTCAAGTTGGAACAAAACACACATTTAAAAAAAAAAGTTAAAATCGGATGGTTAGTTTCGGAGTTCATCGCGGACAAACATCGTGACACGGGAATTATATATAATAGATGTATTGTAAGAATATAGTTTATATCATCAAATAAAGATATAAATGAGGGCAGTAAAGAAAATTATTTTGCTTTTAAATGCTTGAGCTACCAAATCTCATAAAATATACTTACAGATTAATATAATACAAATCATTTTATGTTTTTTTCATTAATTCACTATACTTAAAATGTTTCAGCATAGAATATGTTTTTTAGTATTTCGGAAAAATCATCATCTCACTTTTTTTTTATTACCTTTTTCATGAAAATGCAGCTCTTGCAATTATTATGTATCCTATGGATTAAATATTCCAATTTAATGAGATATTATTTTATTTTGTTCAAAAATTTGTTTATTGATTATTAGAGAGCAGATGGTATAAAAAAAGTATGCATAAAATTGACAAAATATGGGAATTATATACAAAACCTTTAGAGTAGTAATTATTTTCAAAATTCTATTATTATATTAAATATTATAAAATCTATTTATAAATGTAGTATCATTTATGTGTTAGTTTTTTCTGCTATATCCATGTGTATTGTTTTAATGAAAAAGTTCATTTTATTCAATCTCATTTTTTTAAAATTGTTATTTAATATTTTAGGATACTAAGATATGTTTTTGTAAGGTAATTGTAATTTTGTAATAACGTAAAACAATGCAATAAATAAAAATCAAACTGATATTGCTATCACATAAAATAAAAGAGCATTTAATTAATATAACATGTTTGATAGCAATGTCTGATGGTGAAAATTTTTATTTGGATATTTGAATAATAAAAAAAAAGCGAATAGGAAAAACATTAATTAAAATTAGTTTTTGAAAATAAAACACACATATGTAGTTAACTAAACTATTGTTTGTCTTTTTGTGCATTTTTATTAATATAGATTATAGATTTAAAAAAATATTTTATGTTTGTATACTGGTTTTCAAATAATGAAGAAAAAGTGTGATTGTGAAACCTTCTGCACATATTTAATCTGGATACAAACCGCCCTGTAGTTGATAAAAAAAATCTGAGTTTGATTTCTGTAAGGGTTGCAGAATTGCAACAATTTGCAGCTAATGCCTTCATGCAATTAGTTGCAAATTGTTGTCATCTGCAGCACTTGTAACTCTAGAACTTTCTCAGCTGTATCTTCTAGAAGCTGATTTTGTTTTCAGAAATGCATTACACAATCTATGAACTATAGAAATATTCTTGTTTAATAATATTTCTACAGAGGATTGTGTTCGACCTGGTTCTATTCACTCAATGGCTAGTTATAATAACTCTGCAGATAAATAATATTGAACATTCATATCTAAAACATGGCTATTTTGAAATTTTACACACAATTTCTTTGATAAAAACTGCAGATGCTTTCAACGTCTGTTCTTGACTGCATGCACAATAATGTAACACAATAACAGCTCTAATAATTTAGATATCATATTTTTTTTCCGCCATGTGTTCACACTTTTTGCTGAATTTTTTAGAAACCAGTGTGTCAAGGTATTTGTTAAGGAGTTAGTTTTAAAAAAATATTATAGTTTAGTATATATATTCTCTTTTTGTTGAAAAATATAAATTTACAAATTAATTTATTTTCTCTACTAGGAAAAGTCGTGGCTGTTTTAGTAAGTATTTTGATTCTACATCAGAAAAAAACGAAGCTAATGAAAATGAATCATATATGTCAGTAAGTAAATCACATTTTTTAAATTATGATAACTATATTTGATTTATTAATATTTTTTTATTGTAAAATCAGTAAAAGCATTTGTAATCTAGATTTTATTTTTAATAAAATATTTCTCATTTAATCGTAAAAAAGAGATTTGATTTGAACAAGAATAATGCATATCTAATGAGGTATTTTATTGATCCAAAAGTCATAAGCGGCCTGATGGCCAGTCCACATTAAACTGTAGGTACTGGTCTAATTAGCCTAAAATGTGCACAAAAGGGCAGTAGAAAGACTAACCAAACTAAACCAAAAGTCATAAATATATAATAGTGCAACTATTGGTAGTGTAAGAAATTGGTAACAAGGTGGCCAAGTCAAATGGATTCAATTGGAGTGGTTTCATAGAGAAGGAAATTGCATTTAGGAGGGGTTTTGTTAAAAACAATTTAATTTTTAAAAAAATGAAATTTTAGGTTATGTGATAATAAAAGAAAAAATTTCCACAGTAACTATCATATGTTTTTCTTTTAAAACAAGTTTGCACGTCATCTATCTGATTAATACCCCTAACAAGTAATTGATTTGTCCGTTTCTGCTGATAAACCAGATGTTTACCATTCGATACAATCCATGATCGGATTATAATATATATATACATAGTTATTAATATATTTAAATTGATACAGGTAATAAGGTATTGCTGGTATATAGTTTGACAAAACTTGTACATATATTGCTTTTAAAAATAAATATAAATAATACCTCTGTTATAATGTAGGACTTTATCATTTATTTCCTGTTCCATTTTAAAGATCAGATTTGCATTTTGTTAATTTACACTCTACATTTATTGAGAATTTCGAAATTAGCATTTTTTTTACTTGCTTATTACCTCTGATATTAGCATCATAATTTTTTTTTACTGAAGGTGTGTCATTTTAAAACAATACAACAACAAACATTTTTACATTAGGTTCATTATTACAATTCATTTTACTGACTACTCTTACATTTGTTTTTCTGAGCATTCAGTGCAGTACCTATAAATAATTTCTTGCTCTTTTAAATAAAGTAATTGAGTTATGTTTTGAAGCTAATTAAAAAGTTTATGAATGTTACATTAATATAATACTTTATGGCAGAAAAAGAAGCAGAGAAAAGCTCGACATCATGAACGTGTTGTTGCAGCTATCAAAGATAAAAGAAAATTGAAAAAAATGCGCCGTAAGGAAAAAATAGCCGAGATGAAAAAACTGCAACCTGTGTCTGTTAAAGAAGGTGAAACTTAATTTACCTTTACTTTATTGTGCAATTTTATAATTACAATACATAATTACATTTATATTATATGAACTTTGAAGTAAATTTACTAAAATACAAAAATATTATGTGAAAGATATGTTCTACATCTCAGTATTTTTTTTTCCATTAGAATTTTAAAAATAACTTAAAAATAATTAAAAAGCATGCATACATATATTTGTGATAAATTTAAATAGGATGCATAGAATGAAAATTTCCTTATTTATTGTCATATAACTAATATTGAAACTCATTTAATGAAGTATCCTTTGTAAAGACAATTTGTTTAAAGATAATAAAATATATAATTATGAGAAAATCAATTTATTTTAAATAGTAACATTGATTTAACAATTCAGTTGTTCATTTTAAATGTAAAAATTTTTTAAATTATGAATAATTTGAATTTTAAAATGTTAAGATTTTTTTTAATGTTTTAATTGTTACTGTACAATATATTTATTTATTCTATTCACCATATTTAAATATTTGTTTTATGTTAATTGACTAAAATGTTTTATACCATAGTAAATAAATAATTAATTTGTGTAGAAACCATATTTAGTGATGTTAGATGTGTTAATGTTAATGTTAGTTTTGCACAAGAAAATCATGTTTATAGTTCTAAATTTTAATTGCATAATATAATGCTTTATTGTTTATAGTTTTGTCCATATTGTTTATTATATCATTATTTTGTTTATTTTTCAGATTTGGGGGATAAAAAGAAAAATTTGACTAAAAAAGAGCAAAAAATGCTAATTAAAGAGCGTCTATTGATGGCCCAAGGTATAGCACCAAAGATTTGCATTAATCTTGGATTTGCATCTGCAATGGAACCTAAAGTAAGCAAATCATGTATTTTAATCACATTGGAATATAATTAAGGAATTCCATTATAGTATACTTTAAAGCATGCTTTATTATTATGTAATCTTTTCAGTTAAAATTTGGGTGTATATTATTTTAAATCCAATTTTAGAAAAAAAGAATATTAGAAAAAATTTATTTTTTTCCCCCCAACATTGGTGGGCCTGATATGCCACTTATGTGTGCCACAAACAGCCTATCAAAGGGTGATTAGGGAAGGACTATGAGAAATGTTAGGGTTATTTGTCTTGTGTGTTGTATGGGAGTATCTGGAAAATTGCCAGCAGGCAGCCTGACTTCCAATGTGAGTTTCTGAAAGCATTGACTACAATAATCCCGGCGTTGCCATGGGTGTTTGTAGTGGTTCGGAATCTACTTTAAGCCGTAGGTCCCGGTCCTAATAGGATCGTAGAGCGTTGCAGGGGCATTGTTAATCCGTGTCCGTGGCTTACCATCAAGTAACACGCACCCCCTGGGTAATGCAAAGTGAGTAACATCAGTGCAGCCCTTATGGCATAAAAGATCACGGTCAATTTGCCAGCTGCATTAGAAGAAAAAAAAAAAACAATAATGTCACCAACAGATTCGAACCTTGGTCCTTTAACACACTGCTCACATTGTCACTGGACGCTGATTCGGGTTTAATGTTGTCAAGTGAATTAATGCTAGTTACATTTAGAACTCTAGTAGTTCTAATGATTCTCTTGTACACTAATATAGAATAAATGATTGTTATGGAGAATTTATTGAAATGACTTTATTTTTTTATAATCATTAACATATGTGTAGTGCTAGTCTTTTCTTAGCTAGTAGTGCTAGTCTTTTTATATCACATGAAAAATCTTATAAAATCTCTTTTTTTTTTCATTTTGCTATTTCTTTTTTAATAATTTAGAAATTTTATGAAATTATTTTCAGAAAAACAAACGAAACAACTTATTTTTTAACAAATGTCCTTTTAAAAATTTTTTTTTATAAGCTAGTTTTTAAAATTATTATTTTAAAAAATATAGTTACTTCAGCAATTTGAGTTGCGGTAATGTTTTCATTTCAAGTTATTTAATATTATTTTCATTTAATTAATATGACTTCTGCTTAAATAATGTCCAGGTCTCCAAAGTAATATTTAGAAGTATTACTGTGTAAAATTTTATGATGATTCTCCTCCTCACATTAAATGACAGGAAATTTCATTTAGAGTTATTAATAATTTATTTTAAAAAAATCATTTTTAAATGTACTCTATTTATAGTGATTTAATTACTTTTTAATGCTTCAATTTTCTTAATTTGTCATTTTTTTTTATTCAGGAATTGACCCGTTTATCATCTCAATTACGCAGGCTGTATGGTACAAATAGACACAGTATGACTCCTGTTCATTTGTATTTCTGTAATTTTAGTCCAACAGATGAATTATATAAAATATGTGAATCAAAAAATGATGGTTTTTCTTCTTACATAGTAAGCAATTTTTATATCTTTAATTATATTTATTTTTTTACAATTTTCAATATTTTATCTATCTCTTTAAATAATATTGATTTTACAACGAAAATGAAGAATTGTTAAAAGCTTTACATAACTAGCATTTATTTTTTAGGATACCAAATATTCTTGAAAAGCTGAAAGTATGTTCTTTCTTTTTAATGTTTTTATAGAATTAAAGAATTTTTTTTTACATTTAGCATTTATCAAATATTGAAATGTAATATTTGAATTATTTATTTTATGGAATAAAGTAAGTTATGTAGACTTATGGCATGCTACAGATTATTTTTTAATAATTTCAAACACAGTAACCTCTTTTTAATCTGGCACCGATTGAACCTTCACTTTCATATTTGTTTGTGTGTTTTTTGTCCTTGACCACCAAATCATGACAGAGTGTTGTTCGCCTTTATTAAATACATATAACGTCTACACAGGTTCAGAATGTGCATAAAATATTAAATATGTGCATATTCTAATCATTTAAATTTTTATCTAGAATGATTTATTTTTGAAACTATTTTCAAAACTCTATTCACACTCGACTATCCAGCAAAATTATTCTTTGGCACATCCATAGTCTCAAATATGCCTGATGAAAGAGAGGTTATTATATATGCTTTAAAAATGGAAAACTGTTGTAAATGTTAACTATATAAGATAAAGAATTTATTAAAATGAAAAGAAATAATTATGCATTGTAAAAAAAAAGCAAAAAGAACAATTATATTACAATTTATTAATAATTTTTTATAGTTGTCTTACTTAGTTATAAATTTAATTAATTATCTCTCATTATTCATAATTTTATGTGCATTTTTAACCGAAGAAAATGTTATCCATTAAATAATAATATCATATTAAAAATACAAATTATTTCTTTTTCATTTTGAAAAAGTTTTTTTTTTTAAAGTTTTATTTTTGTTTATCTGTTATTTTATTTACTTTATATTATTAAATAATTTATAATATAGGCAACTTCTATTATGTTATGAACTATTTAATAATGAAGTCAAGGCTATTAATATAAATTTAGTTAATTTATATTAATAGTCATTCAGTTATCAGTACCAAAAGGATTTTACTTCTTTTTCTTTTATTAATTTGCTATTATATTTATTAATTAGTATTGATATTGTTTTTTATTAAAAAAAATTGTAAAAATAAATATTGCACTTGTTGAAATTTTCTAAAATTATTATTCAATGGTTTACTTGAGAGATCAAAGCTTTCTTAAAAAAAAATATTAATAGAATTTACATTTAATAATTAGATTTTATTCATTATTGTTAACAAAAATATAATTAAATTGGTAAACTTTGTAAGTTCATTATTTTTTGATAATAGTAATAAGGAATTCACTGACACTTATTTATTTATTGTAAATAATGTTATTTTCTGTGACTGAAAAAAAGTAAACAATTTTTCCTTTACTTTAAAGGTCGATATGACTGCTGATGCTCCTGAAGATTTATTTGAATTAAATGATATTATTTATTTATCCCCTGATTCAGAAAATGTTTTAGAAACTTTGGATTCAAAAAAAGTGTATGTGATTGGCGGAATAGTAGATGATACTGTTAGAAAGGTATATTAAGTTTTTATTTTCATGATAAAAATACTGATTATGATTAAAAATTATTAAGATTTTTATTATTAAAAATGTTAATTATGACTGTGATAAAAAGTTAATTTTACTGTGCTTTATTTAAGAATTGTTCTGTATTTTATTTTAAAACTATTTTTTGGTGTGAAATGTTTTATTTTTATTTTATTTCAGTATGAATTTTTAAATTCATTGCATCTTTGTTAAATTTCAGGTCTGATAATATAGTTTATTTATTTAATCATAGTAGTAAGCATTTTTGTTGATTAAATGCCTAAAAGCTATTTGCCTGTGTTACCACATTTAAACACTTTACTATAAATGTACTTTTAATGAATTTTAACATTTAAAAAAAAAAAAATTTACCATGTTTTATTCTTCAAGAATTTCATTAACAAACAAAATACTTTTAAAGTTTTTCATAGAGTTAAATAAAAAAGTATATTTCATACTCAGTCTTAAAAGCAATTTTGTAGTTCTAAATAATAATTTTTTATTGTGTAATACAATATATCATTGTATTGTTATTATTTAAAAAGAAATAAGTTACACATATTTTATTTAAAAAAGAAAAAGTTTAATTGTTATTGATTTCAGTTGAATTTCATCTTAGATGCTTTAATTTTTCTTATGCTGAAAACAGATGATGGTAAGAAACCTAATCAAATAACACAAGAGTATTGTGAGAAAAATATATTTTCTATCTGGAATCTTTACCATGGTTACACTGTGTTTGATTATTATGTAAAATTAAGTGAATAGAAAAAACAAATTTCTTTTGCATTTAATTATCACAATTGAAAGTTCAAAAACACAATTTTAAGGGCATAAATAAATTTATTATTTAAGAAATTCTGTAGTAAAAGATAAAGTAATACTGCATTAATGTAATATTCATTAACTAAGCATTTGGCAATAAAGTTAAAGTAATTACACAGTTCCAAAAATAAATTTTATCTTTGAAATTACAGTTACCTCTCTTTCATTCTGAATTTGATACTTTAGCACATTTGCATCCACCACCAATCGAACCTTCACTTTCATATGGATTCGAGCATTTGCTGACCTTGACTGCCAGATGGTGGTACAATGCTTCTCATATTTTCGACCAATGTTATCTTAACAGTTACTATCATTTAAATGCTACTCATTAAGTATGTACAAGTTTTAATCATTTAAATTTTTATAACTATGACTTCCCCCTTAAAATTATACTTAAGTTATAGACACTTGATAATCTGGCAAAATCATTCATCCAGCATGGCCGTGGTCCCACACATGCAATATTAAGGAAATTTAAATTGTAATTGCATATGATTTGATTAATCAATTTTCACTTTGTGGAATTTACAAAAAACAGTCATAAAAGAAATTAATGAATTATACAATTTTTTTGTTATTCATTTGGAGTCAATATCTCACAGAATTTAACATTATAGTATATTTAAAAAAACTACATTCGGAATTGCATTTTTTATTTTTATTTTTAGGATTTAAGTCTTAATCATGCTAAGAACTTCAATATTAAGACTGCTCGTTTACCTATTATTGAGTATTTAGTTCCATTCTCTACAAATCCTGGTACAACTGTTCTTACAGTCAATCAAGGTAACTAAAAATTGCCCTTATTTGTATTTTATGCTAAAATTTATAATGTGTATATTGCTTGAAATGTTTCTAATAAAAAATGTTTTGAACTTAATAACATAACTTATTTTATTCGTATAGCATTATTTGTTTCTATTGTAATTTGTATTAATATTTATTTACTCTTTTATTTTTGCATTTTGTTTGTTTTAGTTTTTGATATCCTGCTTAAATATTATGAAACAAAAGATTGGGTGGAATCTTTGAGTTGTTATGTGCCTTTGAGAAAAGGATACTGCCCACCATCTAAGAAAGAGGAGCTTTCTCGAAACTTAATGGGATATAGTCCATCAGATTCTTCCATACAAACATGTGTAAAAAATATTTCAAATTCAAATAGTTGACAATAATGTCCTTAATTCTTACTAAAGTAATTTTAATAAAATTCATTTTTAAGAGTAATATTTGTGCTTATTGTTTATTCTTTAATTTAAGAAATTATAATTTAAATGAATACAAAATTTATTATATATACAATACTCGAATTTGTTGTATACATTTTATGTGATTAACAGTTTAAAAATTTATACTCATTTCTCGACTATGATATACAAAAAAAATTAAAAAATCTGTGAAACTTTTCAAATTAAACATTTCATTTAATATATTATTTTGTAAGATTTTTGTTCCTTTTCTAAACTGAGATAAGACATTTGTCAATTTTTTAACATGGATATCATGGTTGGTAATTTAAAATTGTAGCCACAACAAAAAGGAAAAAAAACCCTATTTAAGGATGCTTTATAAGGCTCTGCTGCAATTTTTTTAATTAATGCAATTGAACATCCTGTAACTAATGGTATGAAATGTATACACACATATGTTTTTATGTGTGTGAAATTTTATTTTTTGTAATTTTGAAGACATATGAACACACAAAAGAATCAACATCTTTAGAAGTTTATGATGTATATCACTTTTTTATTAATGAGATCAAAGAAGTATCTTTACATCCTTTTGTTGCAAAACCATTGTTTTGTTTATGTTTGATTAAAGAATACAAAAAAAGTTAAGAAACACTTAATGTGAATATAATTATTTAAAATTAATTACTTCCAAAAGTACTTTAAACAGCAAACATATAAATAACTTTCTATGTAAATCAGTGACTAATTCATTAAGAGAATATGTGTTAATTGATTTATAAAAAAATATATAAATAGATAAGCTTGAATTTAAGCTTTCTTTTTTTTTTCTTCACAATTTAATATTATCTTTGACTCAAATGCCAGCAAATTAGGGAGAAAAAAAGGCGATTTGAAATTGTTATTATTTAAATGAAATACAATTTATATTTTCAGAAAGTTTTTAGAAATAATAATTACTTGAAAAATTGAATTAAAAACATTCCACAATTTTAAGACATTTTTTCCAATTTATCTTTGTATGTTGATAAACTATTACAAATCTTCAGGCATTGATAGTTATGATTCTTGAAAACGTATTTTCCTATTTTCAACATTAATTGTGAATTTTAGTACATATACTATATTGAATTTTCACTACCGATTTAACTTAAAATTTTTTTACTGATTCTGGGAAATATGAAAATTTTTTTTCTGCAAAATTAAACAAATTAAATTTAATAAATTATAAAAGGCTAGTTGATGATGACAAATAATAAATGGATTTTTTTAAATGTTGGTACTACTGATAAAATAAATAATGAATCTAATGATAAAATTTTAAATCTTAATTAATAAACCATTAATAATTTTAATGATCTCAGAACATTTCCACATGAATTTCAAGGCAATTCAAGAAAAGAGCAATGAAGTAAATGGAGTATAACCTTAATCAAATTTTATAATATTTGCTTTGGTTATTTTTATGTAAAAAAAGCAGCTTACGTTAAATGATTTTTTTTAAGAAAAAAAAACAAATTTAAAAAAAAATCTATTAGCATTATCAATATTATGTATACTTTATGTTAACTTTATCAGTATGCTTTATCTTTATACTTATAAATTACATAATACTGAAAAAGTAAACATAAGAAAAAGTCCTGCTAAGTTTACTTTTGTTTTATAATATGGTAAAATAAATTTATTGAAATAAAGAAAAATAAATTAAAAATAATTCGAAACGTTAAAGGAATGAATTTAAAACTACTTGAAACAAAAAAGTATTGGATTCTACTTTAAAATGAATTAGATAAAATTGATGTTTTTCATTTAAGAATTATGTAAAACATTTTTCTACTCTTCTTTATACAAAATTTTTATTTTGAAATGAATAATAATTATATGCTAATTTAAATGAGCATTAAATACTTTAATTAAACAAAAATAAAAAAGTACCTTTTTTTTAAATTTAAATAAATGTGCCTTAAATTAAATTTTATTTTTCATTAAATGTGTAGAAATTTTTAAAATTTATTTATATTTTAATTTTTTTATTTTTAGAATATAAATTAAATTAATTTTAATAAATAATTTTTTATAATATTTTAAGTATAAAAATTTTTAAATTTAATTAATATAAATCATATTTAATTCTTCAAATTAAATAAACTAATACGATTCATTTATGCCACATGCTTCCAAATGATATTACCTATTAGTGAAGTTTTGAATGAATATGCACTAAATTGTTTTTCAAATTTTATTATTTATTAAATCTTCAACATGCACTATTTTCCCCTGTCGTCTTTTTCTGTGTATTTTAGACTAATTAATTTTGAAAAAAATTTCTTATGTTTTAAGCAGATAAAATGTACCTGTTTCGATTCTTGATATGAATATTAAACCGAGAACTCCTGTATTTTTAATTATTTGTTTGTTTGTTTGCTTGTTTGTTGACGCAGAAATACTTAAGATAAATACAATAATCCTCGAATAATAAACCATCTTTTCATGTTTGGAAGCACTAATCACGATAAAAGTACAAAGTATAATGTACATTAAGACATATAGAACCCAAAAGTAAAAAGCAAGTCTTTTTGACACATTAAAAGTCCAACAACTAGAAACCGGCGAATGATAGTGCAATGCGATTCGTGATACTGCTGTGGTCATGACTGATAAATGATGGGTCTGCAGTGCGCCAGAGGGCTCGACCAGTGTCCAGTAGAGGTGCACCGAAGCCGGGGTGCCCCGAGGACTCGGAATCCGTGCAGGCACTCCACAGTGACCATTTCTCCAATGTCGTAGTGGAATTTGGTGGGCACCACGTGACCATGGGCTGGTTCACCCGGGAACTCGCAAGCTGGCTTACCTGAAACAGTATTACAACAGATAAAAATACATTAGTACATCAGTATATGATCGTTTTGCAACAAGTCTAATTCTGGGCCTGAATGGTCGAGTGGCTAGCGCTCTGGCACTCGGTACCACAGGTTTCGGGTTCGAATTAATTTTGAAAAAAATTTCGAATAAATTTCGGCGGTGCCATGGATGTTTGTAGTGGTTCGGAATCCACTTTTTTATGGTCTCATATGACCGTAGAGCATCACGGAGCAAAAAGACTTCTACCTACGGGTGCTCCTTCACAACAGAAGCTGCTTCCTTCCCCTTCAACCATGAGTCCATACGTGTTTGTGGGCTTGGTCTAGATTAGATATCTACCAAGTGGGAAAAGTAACAACAACAACAACTACAAGTCTAATTTGATATACGTCTTATTTGGACGCGAAAAAAAAAAAAAAATGCGGTTTGGTATACGACCTTTATATTAATCTTAAGAAGTATTAGACATGGATAATCTGTCTTGCCACGATTTTAGAACACGACAAACTTAACACGTAATAAGTTTCAAAAGGGAAAGGTATTTTCTACATGAATGTGTAACTCGAATCTGTTGTAACTGGAATGACTATTGAAAGTAAAAAGTTGATAGAAGATTTTTTTATATCACCTTATAGAGGATTCTTTTATTCTTACATGAAATCTTTGATAGTTAGGGTTGGAGGTTCGGTTATGTCGCTCTACGGCCACTTTTTGCACACTTTAGACTCGAGACCTGCAGTTTGACGTAGATTCCGAACCACTAACAAACAATAATGCCACAGCCAGGATTCGAATCTGAAGCTTGTGGTACCAAAGGCCAGAGCGCTAGCCAATTGGCCATCAGGCCGCCTGACCTTTGTTTGGAATGTATACGGATTTAGTTGGTAGATTAGTATATGATCTTAGATACGATTGTCATTTTAGTATGTCTTTCATCTGGTCATTTTTGTATTTATATATTTTAGAACTAAGCAGTGTTTAAATTATTTTATACTACCTCATCATAATAGGATTTTTTTTCATTAGAATGGATTAATTCTTCTCCCTTTATTTTCTTTATTGTCAATGGATTTTCTGGAATGTTCATTGTCTTGTCTGAAACAACCAAATAATGACCATAACCATATAATGTCTGGTCATTCCAGATAATCCATTGTCTGGAATAATCAGATATTTTCGATATCTGACGGGATATTTATATCCTAAAAAGGATTTGAGGATCAAAGGATTTGGATTCCTTTGAGGATTTGGCATCCTGTCTTCTTCTAAGGCAGAATGTCAAATCCACAACCAAGTCCAAATAGAGAAGAGAGACAGAAATAATAACATTAAAGCTCGTAAATTGTCATTTTTGTATGCATTCTACTTTTGTATTTCTGCATTTTATAATTAAGGATAGGGATTTTTTATGGGTATGGATTATTTCTTTTTTTTTTTTTTTTTTTGCGTTTAGGATAAGTCCAAAGATATGGAACGGATTAGGGACGTATTCTGAGGTTCTACTGTATGAATTTTTTTTTATAATAATGACAATAGTGACAGAAAAATTACTGTGTTAAATTACAATTTTGATTCGTAGTTGAAAAACTGACATAATAATTACTGTTCATAAAAATAATTATTATGATAAAGGTTCACCATATTTGACATTTTAATATTTTTATAAATATTAAAGACGTATATTGATGTACCACTGTATGAATTTTATATAATAATGGCAATCGTGACAGAAAAATCAGTATAATAAATCACAATTTTGATAATGATCCGTAGTTTCAAAACGGACATAATAATTAACGGTTCATAAAAATAATTAATCATTATGACGAAGTTTCATCTTATCTTTGACGCTTTTAGTTTATATTTCATAGATATGCTAAATTTATTTTTTCTCAGTAAAGTCAAATCGCTGTTCAGAGTTAATGAGTTTTGGCTAATATGCAAAAGAATAATGATCTATCTCCACTGATGGCGTACACTTCAATCACTGCTTTGAATAATTCTGTTAGTAGACTCTTTGGCAATTATGACAGACTATTTCGAATCCACATTTGGGTGTCCTATTATAGGTCTCTAGAGTTTCACCAATATTACACGAGACAAATTTCTTTGAAAATTGACGTATTGTTACCTTATTACATGCCCTATTTCCCAAGTGCTGTTATCCATTATCAACAATTTTAACGGATTCATGCCAAATAAAGTTTCTTAATAATAATTAATCTTTTAAAACTATTACAAGTTAGAGAATAAAGTCAAATTATTCATTATTCTTGAGTAATTTAAGGAGTAACGTAATCATAGTTTAATGAATTGCAAGTTTATGTAAATTGCACATTATTTCCTTTTATTGTAAGAGTCTACATTTTCCAAACTTTTCATAGTCTCTGCCTTTATAATAGATTTTACTTACACTAGTTGTGATAAGTTGCCTGTCTCTTTAATGAATAACTCTAAAATTGATGAACATTCTTTAGTCAGTTAGCGTTGAGAAGCACGGAAAATTACGTGACTTGCAGATGAAGTGTTAAAATTATTTTGGTGTTTTCGACAAACACAAACAAATGTTGGTCACGCAATACTTTTTCGAAAGGCAAAAAAATCTAAGCTAAAATTTTTCAGCACGACGCATTATTTTTTACATAATTATTTAATTTTTATGTACGAAGTTTCAATAAACTGTTATCTGAATTTAACCTAATGCATTTAAAATTGAAGATTAGGGCCTGATGGCCGAGTGACTAGCGCTCTGGCGCTCGATGCCACAGGTTTCGGATTCGAGACTCGTCAGTACCATGGATGTTTATAGTGGTTCCGAATTCAGTTTTAAGCCGTAGGTCCCTGTTTAATATGGCTATTGGACGTATGCCTGACAACCCTACCTCGTAAAAAGTCAGAAGCCTTACTTAGCTCAGTGACGTTACCTACGGGTAGCCCTATCACAACAGAAGCTGCCCAGCCCCTCCGTTTCGGAAGAAAAGAAAACCATGAGTCTAAATGGCTTGAACCATGGGTAAAACCATGAGTCCACATGGGTTCTTGGATTTGGTCTAAATGTTGCTGTCTACAAAGTGGGATAAGAAACAATAACAACAAAATTAAAGATTTCCCCATCATTTGATATCATATGTTGCTGATCTGATCATTTTAGGGCCTAATGGCCGAGGGGATAGCGCTCTGGCCTTGGTACCACAGGTTTCGGATTCGAGACTCATCGGTGTCGTGGATGTTTATAGTGGTTCGGAATCCACTTTAAGCCGTAGGTCCCCTGTCTCATATGACAGTAGAGCGTCACAGAGTCCAATCAGACTTCTCTCATCCACATCATTCCGAAACTGTAAAGGGGCAACCCAGCTCTAGGCATAGCGACGTAATGGTAGTAGTAGATCTGGTCATTCAATTTTGCAAAATATCCAATGTGATATTTATCTTGCTAAATGATAGTTGTTTGAAACTATCATTTTCGCTGTCGGCTATCATTTATTATATACATTGTAACTCAGGAAATTTAAAAACAAAAGCAAAATCTTTCTGCCGTAGATTAATTGCTCGTTATTCGATTTGATTTATGAATGTTAAGAACGGAAACAAAGTTCGCTTACATATGGGTGGCGGAAAGGTCCACTCTCCCTGGTCATTGCAGACAGTGATGGACTCTCCAACTATGACGAACCCCGCGTTGCAAGTGAACTGCAGGAAGTCGCCGGTCAGGTATCTTCCCGTGTCCAGCACTCGGCCGTTGTTTGGGGCCAAGGGTGGTTCGCACTCGATCGCTGCAGGGAAAAGAAACAATTGCATTAGATCAAGGATGGCGAACCCGCGGCCCGCAGAATACCTTCCTGAGATCCAATCAGGTTACTGTTACTAACAGAAGGCGTCTCTAATAGCTTATCGTGAGTTTCCTGTTAATATAGGAAAAATTTTAAAAAGAAAAAATTATTGTACATAGTGATCGTGTGAGCTAAAACCGATGTATTCAATTTTTACTTAATTCTTTTTTTTAAATGCAGTTAATAATAAATAACTATCACGGGATAAACTAGAATGATTAATGTCATTATGGTTTATTTTTATTTTGCATGGGGGAATTTTGATTGTAAGAAATTGTTATCTTGGCAATGCGGCAATTATGACATTTTAGTAGAGGATTACGGGATGGCAGAAAAACTTCATGAGATCCAATCAAGTTCCAGTTATTAACAGAAGGCGTTTCTGAACATTTATCGTAAGGTTCCTGTTAATATAGTAAGAATTTAACAAGAACAAGTAATATAAAAAAAATTTAAAGTCAATTCCTACTTTTTTTTCATTATATTGCAGAAAGTCCTTTACAAATAATTTTCATTAATTTTTTTTTATCTGGCGTCCTCTATTGGTAGATACATACAACTTAAATCTAAAAAAAAATAAAATTAATTAATGCAATTTAATTACTGAATTAATATTTGAAAAAACCGTATTAACATCCAGTGTTAAAAAAAATGTATTTGAACTTGAGTGGAGGAATAGAAAGTGTTGCATTAACGATTGAAATTTTGAACAAGATATATATAGAGAGAGTGTGAGCTAATAGAAGGAATTGAAAAATTATGCAGATATTTTGAAATCCAAGGCCCCTTAACTTTAGACCATTTGTCACTGATACAAGAGGTATGTAGCAATTTCAGCGTCACCCATCGTGGCTTGCTTATAATGCATCCACATTTTAACACTTCAATCTGGAACTAACACGCTCAAGAACATCATCTAGGAGTTCGTTAACTCTTCTTGGAGTTCAATAAAAATAATTTTTCCACCCCTACTGTTCATTCTTTTTTTTCTTCACACCAGGGGATGATACTTGATGATAAAAGTGATACTTTTGGGGGTATGCCAATGACAGGACTCACGATTACTTACGAGTGTAAGATAGTGTATCACGTGAGTTCGAAATTTTTTCACTGGCATAAAGAAGAAGATTAGTAACTGTTTCTGGTTTCAGTAGCGTCTGGGGATCTCAACATCATAAATGATTCGGCTCTATAGAACGTGTGCGAGAAGATTTATGGGAAGCTAATCTAATTCTAATTGAAAATGTAAATTAACTGTTTAATTTAAATGGATAATTAAACATTTGACTTTTGACTACACACACACACATATATATATATATATATATATATATAAGGTGATCCAACGGTCTTGGGAAAAAAATTTGAGGGTTGGTACAGCTTACTAAAAAAAAGTTTTTGTATAGGAATGTAGGTTGGAAGTGACGTGTTGAGGAATGAACACATTTTCGGACGAATTTTTAATAACGAGGCAAATGCCCCAAATGATACCCGTCACGTGACGAGTATCAAGCCCTCTGCTGGTAACCCGATGCTCACTGTTCACTTTGTGTTTGCAATCTGAGCTTTCATTTACTAGACTCTAGTTGACTCAATTGAGGACCTCGTTGCTTGATTATCCATTTACGGCTGTGAAATGCCCGGAATCTTTGGAACTGTTTGCCAATCACTCCTTCGACGCTACCAAGCATTGTTGTATTATATTATATAATATTATATGGAATACAACTTTTAACTATTTTCGCATTTGGATTTTGCAATCAAAAAAGCTGGTCTATGCAGCGCCTTACCTTCACAGAACGGTGGCGAGTCTGACCACGTCTGGTTTTTAAGACAAATGATGACAGGAGATCCCACAAGACGGTAACCAGTAGGACACGAGAACATAACCCGAGAACCGTAACTCCTGTTGTGCGCTTCCACTCTCAGATGGTTGTCTTCGAGGTTCAGGGGTGGACATTGAATCACTGAAAAAAAAATATTTTAAAAAATTGAGCTCGATTTCATTGTTAAGCCATATTCAAAAGAATGTATGCGCAAATTTGTTTTTATCGAAAACATAAGAAACAGTATTACAAATGATAATTAGTATATGTTAATGTATAATGTTTTCTGTACAAAACATAGAACCGTCTATTCGTTCACATTGATTATAGCAATACAAATGAACAGTCATAGTTTGGCTAGTGCATAAAAAAATAACTTATGACTTCACAGCATAAAAACGAATTTTGTTCGTGAATAGTGTGACATATGCTTAATTTTTGGAGAATGTTATGTAGATGTGAGGAGAAAAGTGAGTATCCATCCTCTGCCATGTCCCTGATGTTCAGTTTAAAATGTGAATAATTCAAGGGGCTTGTTGACCCGTTACGAATATAAATTATCCATAAAGTTTAATGATCAGTTGAGAATATGAGTCTTCTATACGGAGTGATGACCAACTGAGAATATGAATCATCTCTAGAACGTGAGGACTGGCTAGGATCAAGAATCATCCACTGGTTTTATAACTAACTGAGAATATGAATCACCTATAAGCCATTAGGACCTGCTGAAAATATCAATAATTCACAGGGCCTAATAATCAGCTGAGAATATGAATCATCCACATGCTGCGCTGCCTATGAGAATATGAATCATCCATAGGGCATTATGACCAGCCGAAATTATAAAACGTCCATAGAGATTGATGTCTAACTGAGAATATGAATCATTCCCGTGCTGGGTTG
Source organism: Caerostris darwini (assembly GCA_021605075.1). Lineage (NCBI taxonomy): Eukaryota > Metazoa > Arthropoda > Arachnida > Araneae > Araneidae > Caerostris > Caerostris darwini. The sequence continues at coordinate 232,682 of BPLQ01010207.1, forward strand.
ACCAAATGAGAATATGAGTCCTCCATAGGGCATTATGAACAGCTGAAAAAATGAATAATCCAGGCCCTAATAACCAGCCGAAAACATGAATCATCTACAGACTTGAAGATCAGAAGAGAATATGAATTATCCATAAGGCCTGATAACTAGATAAGAATAGAAAAAAAAAATGAACTTAATAGCTTCACATGGTGAAAATAAATTATATTGTGAGAGGTGCTTTATTTTTGAGGAATTTAACCCTTTGCACTGGAGGGCTCCGGAGCGGATCTATTTAAAATTTGTCTTCAAGCTCGAGGGCTCCGCTACGGAGACAATGCAAATAGCAATATGAATAATGCGTTTCTTTTAATGCGTATATCGAACTTACATGTGAATATGATTTTTTCACTAAAATCGCATAGAGTTGCTGGTAATACGAATGAAAAAAAACTTCGAGTGCAAAGGGTTAATATTAATTAATGCTTGGAAATCTACCTTCGCAGTAGGGTGGCGTCTCCGACCACGATCCGGATGCAGTGCAAGTGATCTCTTCAGGCCCTATGAGGTTGAATCCTTCCATGCAGGCAAACCTGGCCTGACTGTGCATTTTGTTGCCCTCCACAGCCATCACGCGGTTTCGGTCCAGACTGTCTATAGCAGGACACTGGATATCTATGGATAAAAAATTAAATGGCATTGCGATAGAAAGAGATTTATAACAATGATTCGGAAAGACATTCGACAAAACATACAATATATTTAGGAAAAATTTGGATTAAAAAAAGTGGGAATTTTGACATATTAAATAAATAATAAAAATACAAAATAATAAACATAAATAACATGTAAAAAAAAAAGGATCGAAAAGTTTTTCTTCCTTCTTTAAATTCTTTCTATTAGCTCACACTCTCCCTTATATATATCTTGTTCAAATTTTCAATCGTTAATAAAACAATTTTTATTCATCCACTCAAGTTGAAATACATTTTTTTTAACTTGTAGCGGATGACACTGGATGTTAATACAGTTTTCTCAAATATTAATTCATTAATTAAATTTAATTAATTAATTTTAGGTTTTTTTAAATTTAATTTGCATGTATCTACCAATAGAGGGCCCGAGATAAACTTAAAAAAATGAATGAAAATTATTTATAAAGGACTTCCTGCAATATAGTGAGAAAAAAAAGAAGGAATTGACTTTAAATTTTTTTTTTTTTTATATTGCTTATTTTTTGTTAATCTTAGCAGGGAAATGAATTTTTCGATACGTCAATATTTCAATATTCAATTTCGATATTTCAATTTTTCGATACACAAAACGATAACCGTTAAACCGTTTCGGGTAAATTTTAAAAATATTATTCAACATTCAATTTAACTATTTACATATTTAATATTGCAATTACAAAATCTATGTATCAAAATGGAATGTCTGAAAAAGATATAACATTATAATCTGGTCTACAGAAAAAAAATAATAACAAATAAATAAATAAATAAAAATTAAAGATTTCAAAAAATGTATTATTTTGAAAAGTAATTATGTAAATAATCTTTCCTTCTTTTAATTCTACATTTTATGTGATATTTAACCCTTTCCCTCCCCTAAAAAATAAAAGTTCTCAGTTAAAAATTATTCGTTAAATAAAATAAAAAATATTTCATAATAAAAAGTTTCAATATTTCATAAGTTAAAATAAAAAATAAAATTCGTTAAAATTATTTTTATTTAAAAAATGTGCAAAGCCATTCATGGTTCTATAATTGTCCCATAGACAAATTTTTGTTTTCTGCTAAATGAATAAACTACAATCATTGATTTGTAAAACATGTAGTACAAGTGATGAATATGATATCGTTGATAATCAGATTATTTGGTTGCAATGTTCTTCTATTTACCTAATGCCAAGCACAAATTTGGGAGTGGGCATTACCCTTAAAAAGATCACATGTATTAGGTGTAGAGTAGCAGATGGTGAATCCCTATTTTAATATATGACTGAACGAACGCTACCATAACGGGAATTGTTTGCCCACCACTTGAACGGCTAACACCACTTACCACTCCAAATTCGCCAAAGGATGATTCTGCTTCATATGGCAATTGGATGTCTGCTCCATCTATTTCTACCTCTGCTACTGTTCGTTGTCTGCTGTTAAAACCAATAACCAAGTGCATTTAACCTCAAAGAACAAAACATTAGGCAACTAATCAAAACCCGAAAGATCATTTAATCAGACAAACAGAACAACAAGACAAATTGCACCCTGTAACTCAAGAGTTTTTATTTAATACGAAAAGATTTAATAAACCACTCGACGAAGCATCAACTTCAGAATCGGACCCAACCTCTGTATCAGCAGATAGTTCTCCTGAATATGTAAAATATGATGTGAAAGATATGGTTTTTGGATTGATAGTTTTTATCCGAATTTAATTTTATTTGAAATTTTTATCCTTTTGATATGCCTCTTATTACTTTTTAATCAATTTTATCCTGTTAATATGAAACTTATTTTAGAGCTTTGTTTCTTGATTTTACTTCATTTGTAGCCAACGGCCGTACCATGCTGAATATACCGGTTCTCGTTAGATCACCGAAGTTAAGCATCATTGGGCGCGGTCAGTACTTGGGTGGGTGACCACCTGGGAACACCGCGTGCCGTTGGCAAATTTGGGACCTGAATGGCCGAGTGTCTAGCGCTCTGGCGCTCGGTGCCACAAGTTTCGGGTTCGAATCCCGGCGGTGCCATGGATGTTTGTAGTGGTTCGGAATCCACTTTAAGCCGTAGGTCCTGGTCTTCTGTGACTGTAAGAGCGTCACGGAGCAAAAGTCAGGCTTCTACCTACGGGTGCTCCATCACAACAGAAGCTGCTTCCTTCCCCTTCAATCATGAGTCCATATGGGCTCGTGGGCTTGGCCAGCCAAGTGGGATAAGAAACAACAACAACAACACTTCATTTGTTGCTTTTTACACGTTGTTTGGAGCACCTTGGCCAAAACTGCCCTTGTGGCATAAAAATCCAATCAACCTACTCTCCTACCAACTTACCCTCTTACCAACCTTTTTATTTGTTAACAATCCATATCCCTGTTTGCCATATAAAAAGCCAATTATCTAATAGTTCATTTTATATTCATATTATTATTATTGTTGTTTTTGTGGATATTAGTGGATTTTGTGTTACGTATACCACGATACTACGATGAATTAAACCGACAGATAATAAAGGGAGGACATTTAGGGGTAACTGCGTAGCATTTGAGAGTTTTATGGGACAAAAAACTCGTCCTGTGATTTTGGCTGTTGATGCTAGACACTTCATAGGGATGCATTTCAAAAATCTAATAGTCCAATATGATATACATAGTATAGTTTTTGTAGGAAATGGTTACAAAAATCATGATACTCCGAACACTTCACCAGAGTGAAATACAGGAAGAATTCTTAAGAGGAACTGCGAAGTATTTACAGATGGTATGGGAGAAAATATTGAAAACTCCCACCAGCCATTCTGACTGTCGATGACCATTTTGACTTCGAATTTTTTCATTTTATGTTGATACTAATACTTCAAACATTTAATAGCTCAATGTGTCTTCTTCTTCTTTTTTTTTTGTGGACATTAAGGCATGTAGATGTCCCAATTATATGCAAATTCTTGAGTGCGATTGCAATGAGCAAGACCAGCGATTTTGAATCTGATTGTGGACATCAATGGGTACTAATACCACAATCATCGTCAAATTCTTGAATGCGATTGCAATGAGCAGGGCCAGCGACTTTGAACCTGAGTCTTCCTGCACACTCACAAAGTTTATACCTGACTCACAATACAAATGAAAGTGAATTGAAGTAAATTAAAAGGAATCACTTACTTCTGACCCTAACGTGCACCTCATTCGAGTGTCCTTTAGGCGTGGTGCAAGTGAAGATGCCGTCGTCCGATTCTTTGGCGTAGTAGATGGACAGCCTGTACTTCCAGCCTCTCTCCTCGGCGGAGATGGCCCACGCACTCGGGTACTGTCTTCCGGTTTCAGTGAGGGAAGAAAAGGAAATTATAGCAATTTCATTCGCATGCAAGAATCAATTCACGTTAATTGATAATAATTTTTTTAAAGAGTCGCATAAAAACATATTCAGTATCTAACAATATTTATTGCTTTTATTTTAATTAAAACTCATTGAACTGAAACACAGAATAAGCATGTTTTTAAAAAGTAACTTAGGATTATTTTTTATTATAATACAATTTTAATTAACTTAGTTTAGATATATTCCATTGATTAATCTAACTTTGTATTTATTAAATTAATAATTTATCATGAATGTGTTTTCTGAAACATTTTTTAATTATTATTTGAAATAATTTATAAAATTATTAATTATTGAATTGTTATAAACTTAATTTATTTTAAACAACAATGTAACATTTAAATAAATAAACACATTTATGTGCCATTGGTCCTGATTAGCTTAATTATGTCACATTTAAATAAAATAAATGTACCTGTGTATGACATCGACCTTGAAGAGTTTAATGATGTCGCATTTAAATAAATAAACACATGTATGATATTGAACCTAAATAAGTTAATGTCGCATTTAAATAAATAAATGTATCTATGTATGACATCGACTTTGAAGAGTTTAATGATGCCGCATTTAAATAATCCTATCTACGCATACATTTTTTATGACGAAGTTAACTATATCGCATTCAAATAAACCTACCTATGTATACATTTACCCTGAAGAGGTTAATGATATCGCATTTAAATAAATAAACACACTTATGACATTGAACCAAAATAGATTAATTAATTAAATAGATTAATTATGTCATATTTAAATAGATAAATGTACTTACATAATTAACCTCTTAAAAAAAATACATAAATAGAATTATTTAAATGCGGCATCATTACCCTCTTCAGGATCAATGCCATTTATTTGATCCTGAAGAGGGCAATGATGCCGCATTTAAATAATTCTATTTATATATTTTTTTGAAGAGCTTAATTATGTGAAATTTAATTGAACCTACTTATGAATACATTTACCTTGAAGAGGTTAATGATTTCGCATTTAAATAAATAAAAACACTCATGTATGACTTTGACCCTGAAGATTTGGTTTGGTTTGTCGTTCGACGGTCATCTTGTGCATACTATAGGCTAAACAGACCGGGACCTACATTTTAAAGTATTGACCCTGAAGAGTTTAATAATGTCCCATTTAAATAATTCTAAGTATAAATAATAAGGATAATTACCTGTGTGTAGCTGTCCACGTCCAGGAAGGATTTCCATCTTGCCGTTGCCACAAGCAATCGAAATGAATGATGGAATTCGGCAAAATGACCACTTGACCTGAAGAAGTGATTCCGGCATCTCCAGACACTACGTTGTATGTGATTGTGGGTGAAGCATCCACTGTAACAGCGTTTCAACATTGTGCAGAACGATATTAAACGGAAGCAAAATATGTACAGCAGAACCTCTTTATGTCGAAAACCTCCAAAACTCGAAAATTTTTTTTGTTCCCTTCCCTTCAAGCCCCAAACCCTGCATTACTTGAAATTTCAACCCTCTATATGTCGAAATAATTAGTCAATCCCCACAAGCCATTTTGGTATATATTTTCCCTTCCGTAACTTTTCCGACTTTAAGGATTTGCCGGACTTAAGGATTTTTAAATTATACAATGCATGCCATTGTTTCTTAGAAAACAATGTATGAGTATACAGTAAATAAAATAACCAATTCTATGAAATATTCTTATTATAATTCTTATTATTGCTATTGATTTCATTTGAACTCTAGCGAAGCAAATCCTTCGTTGTCGATTGCAAAAATATCAAAAGTAGTTTGGTTTTACTGCTATACACATCTATTTTAACAACAGTATACGAATAATATTGTTAAAAAATGAGTGCTGTGAAAAGTAAACTGAAAATTTTGACTCTCGCTGAAGAGTTTGAAGTGCTTGAAGATAACTCAAAATAAGTTAGAAAGAATCTAAACCTCTTACAAGTCAAATATTTCCTTACATAATCCGCGTAAGTTGAAAACTCTATAACTCTAATTATTTGGCGTCTCCCTTGAAGTTCGATTTACACAGGTTCTACTGTATCCCAACACAAAACATCGGACAGAAACAAGACAGGCAATACACAAAATTACAATGAGCAAAGCAAGAGTGGAAACAGCAACATTATGTAAACTAAGTAAGATTTTTCATTTTATATACTTATTGCCAGCATAATAATGTCGTAGGATGAGATTGGAGTTGTTTGTTGCAAAATCAAGTAATATTCATAAAATAATTAGAATATTAATCGTTCTAAATTGTTGATAAATTATATATTTTAGGCATTAAATCTATTTTTTTATCCTAAACTATTTACTAGAAGTAAAAAATGAATTTTTGTTTCCAGCGTGCTAGATTTATAAGTTCCATATTAGATTCAGGCAATTTTTTTATTGAAGAAGGAAAATATATATTATTTGGTATTTTTTAAAAGTAGACTCATTATAAATTTAGTTAACATGTATGGGCATTAGACACGGCAGGATTTAGATGAAAAGTGGCCCTAGGCTATTCCACTTATGAGGTCCTTTCACCTCCCATTTTTAAGTTTGTAAATTACATGAGAGATAATAAAATACATCATTACTGTGATATATATCAATATGCTAAATGTTAACACGTATTTCATATCATCGAAGTAATATGAATATAACCTAATGTCGGGATATCAATAGGTCTGTTCGTTTGTTTGTCCCAATCTGCACTTTATTTATGCAAGCAATGCAGAGCTTAGTAGAATAAGGCACGTTAATATTTGCCATAGCAATCAGTGGACTTATGAACTATACTGTGGTGCAATCTAGTATATACAAACGAACAGACTCAATGAGCCGAACGCGTTGATCTTAACCAATATATTTTTATGTGTGTTTATTAGTCATATGTGTAGAATTTCTCCTTATTTTCTACTCAGTGTTTTAGTGTTTACTGTCTTTAGAATAGTGTAATTCTAATTTTGCTAACAATTTGAATGTAGGCCCCTCTCGATCTTGAGGCCCTAGGCTGAAGCCTAGTTAGCCTATTGGAAAATCCGGCCCTGGCATTAGTGTCTGAAGACTAAATAATTACGCGAGTAAAAAATTTTTTTTATATATTTTTTTTTGTGTGTGTGTGTGTGTGTGTGCGCGCGCGTTTGTGTGCATGGTGTACTTACAGGAAAAGTTCTTCTGTACACTTGTGGGTTGGCAGAGGGGTGGAGGTGCATTCCACTGGCCATTCCCGCATCGGATGGTGGGCTGTCCTACGAACTTGAAGAGACCCACTTCCGCGCACCGCATCTCGATGACGCTGCCGTGCGGCAAGGCCACCTCGGAGTCCAGGCTCAACTCCTTGCCTTCGAAGGACATCACCACGTCGGAGGTGGGAGGGCTCAGGAAGCACTGCCGAAGCATCGGCTGAAACTTCTTGCTGTCTGAAAAACGATGAAGATTGCAGTTGAAAAATTGATGCAATGCAACCTAAATACTGGTAGAACCATATAGTATGCTGAGAGATATTTTATTACAACTTAAATCTGTCTAAATAACCAAGCTTTTAGAACTTGCAATTTTCGTGAAAACATATCTAAATTATGTTCATATTTTGAAGATCAGACCTTTAGCTTACAAAATAAAAGATTTGAGTTTGTTTTCGTAGTCATGAGAAGTCTAAATACAGCTGTTTCATCACGAGGTATTAAGATACTGTAATCATGCATTCAAAACATTCAATTTAATTTCCGACAAACCGCATTCTTTGATACACCACCATAAAATAACAGTCATAACTATTACATTATTTTTTCACAATCAAATGAAATTTTAACTATTGTATAGTTCCGTGAATAAGTCTGGAAATTTTATAACTTTTTTAAGCTAAAGTACAGGGATCGGCTTATATACGGGTTCGCTTATCACGCAAAAATCATAGGTGCTTTTCCATTAGCCGAGTGCAAGGAATAAATCGCCATATATAGGAAAATAAAGCACGACTTTATTTCTTTAGTATATACTACTGTGCCCAAAAAGTAAGATGAGTTATTTTTTTTTTTTTTCAAAAACTCTTAATTTATTCTTCCAAATTTTTTTTCATCGACTTCAAAGTAATCCCCTCCGGATATAATACACTTATGCCAACTTTTTTTCCAATCCTCAATACTAAAAAGTCATCGGTAGGGATGACCTTCAAAGCGCTCGCCGATTCACGTTGAATCTCCTTAATCGACTCAATACGGTGTCCCGGGAGTGGTTTTTTGAGTTTAGGGTATAGCCAGAAGTCGCACACGGTGGTTGTGGAATGATATGGATTTTATTTTTGGCGCAAAAGATTGTTCAGTGTTTTCGGTACCTATCGATATTTGACGCTTTTGAGACCCAAAATGGAATTGATCGATCCTTTTGAAATTCCAACATTATCGGCAAGGTCTCTAATTGCAAATCGACGGTTTTCAAGCACCAAATCTTTATTTTTTTTGAACGTGAACTTCATCGGTTGAGGTTGGTGGTCGACCAGAGGGCTCTTCGTCTTTAACGCACTCTCTGCCTTCTTTGAACTGCTTATACTACCTGTAAACATTTCTTTCCGATATAGGAATGCTCACTGAATGCCTTCTACAACATTCTATACGTTTTCCGCAAACAAAATTTAATGTAAGTTCTTTGCTTAATGAATTCAGACATTTCAAAAATAGCCGGAATCAGTTTTAGCGTCTCACAAAGCCAAGCATAACTCAAACACTAATCAATATATTGACGTGAATGTTCACACAAATGTAAAGGACAGTGCCAGCAACTTAAAAAAAAAAAAAAATTGAAATTCCATAATCCCCGGGAAATTTAAATTGAAAGTTGGTCCTTCTTTTAGGACGCAATAGTATATCGGTAAATAAAACACGACTTTATTTCTTTAGTATATATTTCTTAAGTTGATGAATTTTTTTTTTTTTTAATGAATAATTTTCAAAATTTTTTTATATTGCTGCTTTGTTGTGTAGTCGTCAAAACCAAAAACTAGATGTTGGCAAAATTTGGCCGACTAACAGAAAAGAGCTAAAACGTACGCCAAAAATAATAATAAATTACTCTAAATAATAAACATAACAATAATTTTTTTCATTTAAGCTTATATACGGTTTTTAATTTTTCCAGAGTTTTTGAAGAAAAACTCTCTTTCTCTCTTACTCTCAGCTTAAACACTAATCATCTTATATTCGAAAATATACGTTTTATGTTTTCAATAACGGTAAAGAATCGGTGGTAGGTATAAAAAATTCGACTCAGGAGTCAGGAATCCCTTCTCTTGGTTACAGTTACTACTTGCAGAAACAAGGAGCCTCAATTGGGATTTGTAATCATCTCACATGATTATAAATCCCGATTGAGGTCTTAATTAGGCCTTTACAGCCTGTCTAGTATGAGCTTTCTGGATACCATGCCCTCCGAAAAGCAAATGTTGGGTAGTTTCCCTTAAAAAGTCATTTTGGAAGGCAGTGCTTTCCCAGAATTGCTCGTCGGCTGAATTCTCTTTGTATACATGAAACACAAGACCACCCTTGCAAAATAAATCATTGTATTTCATATTTTGAGATAAGTAATAGAAATTTAAAAGTAAAATTCTTTGACAGCTATAAAATTTCTAAAAATATTTTATGGCAATGAAAATTATTTGTAAAATTAAATGAATATATTTCTAATGCCAGTGAAAGTAGTTTGTAGCATTAAATGAATCAATTTTTAATGCCAGTGAAAGTAATTCATAGAATTAAATGAATCAATTTCAAATCACAGTGAAAGTAACTTGTAGAATTAAATGAATAAATTTCAAATCACAGTGAAAGTTATTGATAAAATTAAATGAATAAATTTCTAATGCCAGTGAAAGTAATTTGTAGATTTAAATGAATAAATTTCTATAAATATACGATTCTCTTAAAAACAAAGAAAAAAAATTATCAATTTTGTATTGTGTTATTTATTTGTGTATCATTTATGCTGTCAATTTATTTTTTATGTCTCTGTAAATTGTTTTAGATAACTTTCTTATGAAGAATCATTAAGTCTTTTTTAATTAGATTTAAATTAAAATGTCCACATAATTTCGTTTCAATAAAATAATTTATTGTAATGAAATAAATTACTTTTTATGTGTTTAAAAAATAAATACTTTTAAACGCTGAAATTGAATCCTCCTGTATTAGAAACAGATATCGTAATTTTAGTAATTACCCATTTAATTCATGAAATATTTTTGAGGATTTAAACACCATCATTTTTAAAATTCTCCATTATGAAACTTAATACTTCATGACAACAAATATCAATTTATCACCAAAAAGAGAAAAAATAATTATAAATTATTCAAAATAAGAATTTGATTCTTCCATAACCACCTAATTTGAATATAATAGCAGCTATTACGGCGATACTTTCCCCAGCAATTTTCAAATGAATAACTAAACCGACGCGCTAAGAAAAAAAAAGAAAAGGGAATTGATTTATCATATTTTCTCACACAGTAAAAAAGAAAAAAAAACATCATTTACAATGATTAATTTCTCATGTAATCTACCTATTGTTAACGCAAAAGGATTATTTCTCTTTGAATGTCAAGTTTTATGCCTGCTTAGCTTGTAATGGAACGTAAAATGAAAAGAATACTCATTAATTCTGAATATGAAAAATAATCCTCGCAAACCTCAGCTTTTGGTTCATTTATTTTCGGTGATTCAATTCTTTAATCAAGGGTTTTCGAAATGTAATGGATTGTTTAACAGAGATTCTATCATATTTAAATTTAATTTTCAATTAAGATTTAGTTTTTTTTTTAATGCTTAATTCGGCATGAATAATAAAAAAAAAAATGATTTTCTGAAGAGAGTTTAAAACTAATTATAAATTAGAATATGCCAAAGGATTTTCCAAGACAACAAAGATTGCTTCATGGTAGAGTTGAAAGAAATACTTATGAAATTGGTGAATACTTTAAGGAAATGGCAAAATTAGATAATAGTCTATTGTCTCAATGTTTATGGTCTTTTTTTGTCCATTTGTTAATTTTAATAAACACTATTTTAACATGCGAGTAACAACTAATAAACGTAGATATTATTTGACTTAGTTACACAATTAAAAAAATTGAGTTACAATTTTATGAGATACATTGTAATTATAAACTTGCTTGTAATGGAAATCAGTTTGTTTATCTCTGTGTTATAATAAATTTAGGAACTTACTTCAATTATTATAAAATACAATGATTAGCTCTATTTATAATAAAGGGAAATTCATGAACTCAACATTAAATTTCTAATGCCGGTAAAAGTAATTATCATGACTACAAGAATTAATGAATTTCTAATGCTACTGAAAGTAACTTGTAGAATTAAATGAATAAAATTCTAAAGCCAGTGAAAGTTATTGGTAGAATTAAATGAATGAATTTCTATAAATATACTATCTTTTAAACAAAAATATAAAACTTATTTTGTGTATCTTTTACGTTGTTAATTTATTTTTTATGTCTCTGTAAATTGTTTTAGATAACTTTCTTATGAAGAATCCTTAAGTCTTTTTTAATTAGATTTAAATTAAAGTGTCCAAATAATTTCATTTTAATAAAATAATTTATTGTAATGAAATAAATTACTTTTAATGTGTTTAAAAAATAAATACTTTTTAATGCTGAAATTGAATCCTCCTGTATTAGAACGATTAATAATTAATTTTAGTAATTACTCATTTAATTCATGAAATATTTTTGAGGATTTAAACACCATCATTTTTAAAAGTCTCCATTATGAAACTTAATACTTCATGACAACAAATATCAATTTATCCCCTAAAAAGAAAAAAAATTATAAATTATTCAAAATAAGAATTTGATTCTCCAAAACCACCTAATTTGAATATAATAGCAGCTATTACGGCGATACTTTCCTCAGCAATTTTCAAATGAATAACTACACCCTCAATTAAGAAAAAAAAAAAACAAAACAGAAAAGTGAATTGATTTATCATATTTTCTCACTCGGTAAAAAAGAAAAAACATCATTTACAATGATTAATTTCTCATGCAATCTACCTATTGTCAACGCAAAAGGATTATTTCTCTTTGAATGTCAAGCTTGGCTTGTAATGTAACGTAAACTGGAAGGAATACTCATTAATTCAGAATATGAAAAATAATCCTCGCAAACCTCGGCTTTTGGTTCATTTATTTTCTGTGATTCAATTCTTTAGTCAAGGGTTTTTGAAATGTAACGGATCGTTTAACAGAGATTCTTGCATATTTGAATTTAATTTTCAATTAAGATTTAGCTTTTTTTAATGCTTAATTCCGCATGAATAATAATAAAAACAATTTTCTGGTAAGCGAGTTTAAAACTGATTATAAATTAGAACATGCTAAATGATTTTGAAGACAGCAAAGATTGCTTTATGGTAGAGTTGAAATACTTATGATATTGGTGAATACTTTATGGAAATGGCAAAATTAGATTAGAGTTACAATGTTTATACCATAACACATTTTTTTCCATTTGGTAATTTTAATAACAAACACTATTTTAACATGTGAGGACAACTAATAAAAGTAGATATCATTTCCCTTAGTTACAGAATTAAAAAAATCGAGTTGCATATTTATGAGAAACATTGTAGTTATGCATTTGCTTGTAATGAAAATCAGTTTCTTTACCGCTATGTAATAATAAATTCATGAACTTATTTTAATCATTATAATGAATGCAATGATTCATTACCATGATTAGCCATAATAAGGGAAAATTCATGAACTTATTTTAATCATTATAATGAATACAATGATTCATTACCATGATTAGCCATAATAAGGAAAATTCATGAACTTATTTTAATCATTATAATGAATGCAATGATTCATTACCATGATTAGCCATAATAAGGGAAAATTCATGAACTTATTTTAATCATTATAATGAATGCAATGATTCATTACCATGATTAGCCATAATAAGGGAAAATTCATGAACTTATTTTAATCATTATAATGAATGCAATGATTCCTTACCATGATTAGCCATAATAAGGGAAAATTCATGAACTTATTTTTTAATCATTATCATGAATGCAATGATTCATTACCATGATTAGCCATAATAAGGGAAAATTCATGAACTTATTTTAATCATTATAATGAATGCAATGATTCATTACCATGATTAGCCATAATAAGGGAAAATTCATGAACTTATTTTAATCATTATAATGAATGCAATGATTCATTACCATGATTAGCCATAATAAGAGAAAATTCATGAACTTATTTTAATCATTATAATGAATACAATGATTCATTACCATGATTAGCCATAATAAGGGAAAATTAATGAACTTATTTTAATCATTATAATGAATGCAATGATTCATTACCATGATTAGCCATAATAAGGGAAAATTCATGAACTTATTTTAATCATTATAATGAATGCAATGATTCATTACCATGATTAGCCATAATAAGGGAAAATTCATGAACTTATTTTAATCATTATAATGAATGCAATGATTCATTACCATGATTAGCCATAATAAGGGAAAATTCATGAACTTATTTTAATCATTATAATGAATGCAATGATTCATTACCATGATTAGCCATAATAAGGAAAATTCATGAACTTATTTTAATCATTATAATGAATGCAATGATTCATTACCATGATTAGCCATAATAAGGGAAAATTCATGAACTTATTTTAATCATTATAATGAATGCAATGATTCATTACCATGATTAGCCATAATAATGAATGCAAAATTCATGATTAGCCATAATAAGGGAAAACTTATTTTAATCATTATAATGAATGCAATGATTCATTACCATGATTAGCCATAATAAGGGAAAATTCATGAACTTATTTTAATCATTATAATGAATGCAATGATTCATTACCATGATTAGCCATAATAAGGGAAAATTCATGAACTTATTTTAATCATTATAATGAATGCAATGATTCATTACCATGATTAGCCATAATAAGGAAAATTCATGAACTTATTTTAATCATTATAATGAATGCAATGATTCATTACCATGATTAGCCATAATAAGGGAAAATTCATGAACTTATTTTAATCATTATAATGAATGCAATGATTCATTACCATGATTAGCCATAATAAGGGAAAATTCATGAACTTATTTTAATCATTATAATGAATGCAATGATTCATTACCATGATTAGCCATAATAAGGGAAAATTCATGAACTTATTTTAATCATTATAATGAATGCAATGATTCATTACCATGATTAGCCATAATAAGGAAAATTCATGAACTTATTTTAATCATTATAATGAATGCAATGATTCATTACCATGATTAGCCATAATAAGGTAAAATTCATGAACTTATTTTAATCATTATAATGAATGCAATGATTCATTACCATGATTAGCCATAATAAGGGAAAATTCATGAACTTATTTTAATCATTATCATGAATGCAATGATTCATTACCATGATTAGCCATAATAAGGGAAAATTCATGAACTTATTTTAATCATTATAATGAATGCAATGATTCATTACCATGATTAGCCATAATAAGGAAAATTCATGAACTTATTTTAATCATTATAATGAATGCAATGATTCATTACCATGATTAGCCATAATAAGAGAAAATTCATGAACTTATTTTAATCATTATAATGAATGCAATGATTCATTACCATGATTAGCCATAATAAGGAAAATTCATGAACTTATTTTAATCATTATAATGAATGCAATGATTCATTACCATGATTAGCCATAATAAGGGAAAATTCATGAACTTATTTTTAATCATTATAATGAATGCAATGATTCATTACCATGATTAGCCATAATAAGGGAAAATTCATGAACTTATTTTAATCATTATAATGAATGCAATGATTCATTACCATGATTAGCCATAATAAGGGAAAATTCATGAACTTATTTTTAATCATTATAATGAATGCAATGATTCATTACCATGATTAGCCATAATAAGGGAAAATTCATGAACTTATTTTAATCATTATAATGAATACAATGATTCATTACCATGATTAGCCATAATAAGGGAAAATTCATGAACTTATTTTAATCATTATAATGAATGCAATGATTCATTACCATGATTAGCCATAATAAGGAAAATTCATGAACTTATTTTAATCATTATAATGAATGCAATGATTCATTACCATGATTAGCCATAATAAGGGAAAATTCATGAACTTATTTTAATCATTATAATGAATGCAATGATTCATTACCATGATTAGCCATAATAAGGGAAAATTCATGAACTTATTTTAATCATTATAATGAATGCAATGATTCATTACCATGATTAGCCATAATAAGGGAAAATTCATGAACTTATTTTAATCATTATAATGAATGCAATGATTCATTACCATGATTAGCCATAATAAGGGAAAATTCATGAACTTATTTTAATCATTATAATGAATGCAATGATTCATTACAATGATTGATTTTTGCGTCCATGCTGGCAGATATCGAAACAGGAGAGGTTTTCTTTATATGGATAGAGTTGTCAGCCCTATGCCTAATACTCTACAGACATATTAGACCGAAACCTACTGTGTAAAGTGGATTCCGAACCAATACAAACATCCATGGAACCAACGGGCCTCGAACACGAAACCTGTGATATGAAGTGCTAGTCATTCAGCTGCCAGGCACCATATATGTGTATCACCATCATCAGCGCCGCAACAGTCCCTGGGTGGGCTAAGGCCATCTGTCAGATTTCAAGACGAGAAATGTTTTCATTTTTGTCAGCCCTACGCCCAACTCTGTACAATCATATTAGACAGAGTCCTACGGCTTAAAGTAGAAAATTCTAGAAAATCTCTTGACTACAATTAAAGCTACATCACAGTGCCTAGAGTTGAGTTCCCCCTGTACAGTTTGCGAATGATGTAGGTGAGAAGTTTGACTAGGCTTTCTGATGCTCTACAGCCATATGAAACCGGGACCCTACAGCTTAAAGTGGATTCCGAACCACGAAATACACCCATGGCACCGCCAGAACTCGCACCCGAAACCTGTGGCACCGAGCGGTAGTCTCTCGGTCATTCATGCCCCCATTAAGTCGTTTTAATTAGATTTAAATTAAAATGTCCAGTTAATTTCGTTTTAATAAAATAATTTAGTGCAATGAAATAAATTACTTTTTATGTGTTTAAAAATAAATATTTTTAACGCTGAAATTGAAACCTCCTAGAGATATCTTAATATTTAGTAATTACCCATTTAATTCATGAAATATTTTTGAGGATTTAAACGCCATCATTTTTAAAAGCCTCCGTTATGAAACTTAATACTTCACGACCAAATATCAATTTATCACCAAAAAAAAAAAATTATAAATTATTCAAAATAAGAATTTGATTCGCCATAACCGCCTAATTTGAATATAATAGCAGCTATGACGGCGATACTTCCTCCAGCAATTTTCAAATGAATAATTTCACCCCCGAATTACGAAAAGAAAAAAATAAATAAAAGTGAATTGATTTATCATATTTTCTCACTCAGTTAAAAAGGGAAAAAACATCATTTACAATGATTAATTTCTCATGCAATCTACCTATTGTTAACTCAAAAGGATTATTTCTTTTTGAATGTCAAGATTATGCCTGTTTGGCTTGTAATGAAACGTAAACTAGATCTAAAACATAAAAAGAATACTCATTAATTCTGAATATGAAAAATAATTCTCGCAAACCTCGGCTTTTGCTTCATTTATTTTCTGTGATTCAATTCTTTAGTCAAGGGTTTTTGAAATGTAATGGATTGTTTAACAGAGATTCTTACATATTTGAATTTAATTTTCAAATAAGATTTAGTTTTTTTTTAATGCTTAATTCAGCATGAATAATAATAAAAACGGTTTTCTGAAGCCAGTTTAAAACTAATTATAAATTAGAATATGCTAAACGATTTTCAAGACAACAAAGATTGCTTTGTGGTAGAGTTGAAATACTTATGATATCGGTGAACACTTTATGGAAATGGCGAAATTAGATAATAGTTTATTGTTTCAATGTTTATGGTCTTTTTCCATTTAGTAAATTTAATATTTTTTAATAACAAACAATACTTTAACATGTGAGTACAACTAATAAAAGTAGATTCATATTCAGAATTAATGAGCATTCTTTCTAGGTTACGTTACATTACAAGCCAAGCAGTCATAATCTTGACATTCAAAGAGAAATAATCCTTTTCCGTTAACAATAGGTAGAAAACGTTAACAATATGCTAAACGAAAGTATTGCATGAGAAATTAATCACTGTAAATGATGTTTTTTCTTTTTTACTGAGTGAGAAAATATGATAAATCAATTCATTTTCTTTTTTTTTTTTTCTTAACGCGTGGGTTTAGTTATTCATTTGAAAATTGCTGGGGAAAGTATCGTCGTAATAGCTGCTATTATATTCAAATTAGGTGGTTATGGAGAATCAAATTCTTATTTTGAATATCTTATAATTTTTTCTTTTTTGGTGATAAATTGATATTTGTTGTCATGAAGTATTAAGTTTCATAATGGAGAATTTTAAAAATGATGGTGTTTAAATCCTCAAAAATATTTCATGAATTAAATGGGTAATTACTAAAATTACGATATCTGTTTCTAATACAGGAGGATTCAATTTCAGCGTTTAGAAGTATTTATTTTTTATAAACATAAAAAGTATTTTATTTCATTACATTAACTTATTTTATTAAAACCAAATTATTTTTTTAAATCAAATTATTTAATTTAAAGTTAATTAAAAAAGACTTAATGTTTCTTCGTAAGAAAGTTAGCTAAAACAATTTACAGAGACATAAAAAATAAATTAACAACGTAAATGATACAAGTTTTAGATTTTGGTTTATAAAATTGATAATCCGTTCCTTTGTTTTTAAGAGAATAGTATATTTATAGAAATTCATTAATTTAATTCTACAAATTACTTTCACTGGTATTACAAATTCATTCATTTAATTCAACAAATTACTTTTACTGGTATTACAAATTCATTCATTTAATTCAACAAATTACTTTTACTGGTATTACAAATTCATTCATTTAATTCAACAAATTACTTTTACTGGTATTACAAATTCATTCATTTAATTCAACAAATTACTTTTACTGGTATTACAAATTCATTCATTTAATTCAACAAATTTAATTCAACTTTTACTGGTATTACAAATTCATTTAATTCAACTTCATTTAATTCAACAAATTACTTTCACTGGCATTACAAATTCATTCATTTAATTCAACAAATTACTTTCACTGGCATTACAAATTCATTCATTTAATTCAACAAATTACTTTTACTGGTATTACAAATTCATTCATTTAATTCAACAAATTACTTTCACTGGCATTACAAATTCATTCATTTAATTCAACAAATTACTTTCACTGGCATTACAAATTCATTCATTTAATTCAACAAATTACTTTCACTGGTATTACAAATTCATTCATTTAATTCAACAAATTACTTTTACTGGTATTACAAATTCATTCATTTAATTCAACAAATTACTTTCACTGGTATTACAAATTCATTCATTTAATTCAACAAATTACTTTCACTGGCATTACAAATTCATTCATTTAATTCAACAAATTACTTTTACTGGTATTACAAATTCATTCATTTAATTCAACAAATTACTTTTACTGGTATTACAAATTCATTCATTTAATTCAACAAATTACTTTCACTGGCATTACAAATTCATTCATTTAATTCAACAAATTACTTTTACTGGTATTACAAATTCATTCATTTAATTCAACAAATTACTTTTACTGGTATTACAAATTCATTCATTTAATTCAACAAATTACTTTTACTGGTATTACAAATTCATTCATTTAATTCAACAAATTACTTTCACTGGTATTACAAATTCATTCATTTAATTCAACAAATTACTTTCACTGGTATTACAAATTCATTCATTTAATTCAACAAATTACTTTCACTGGTATTACAAATTCATTCATTTAATTCAACAAATTACTTTCACTGGCATTACAAATTTATTCATTTAATTCTACAAATTACTTTCACTGGCATTACAAATTTATTCATTTAATTCTACAAATTACTTTCATTGGCATTACAAATTTATTCAGTTCTACAAATTACTTTTACTGGCATTACAAATTCATTCATTCAATTCTACAAATTACTTTCACTGGCATTACAAATTATTCATTTAATTCTACAAGTTATTTGGACTGGCATTAGAAATGTATTCATTTAATTCTACAAATATTTTTCATGGGCATAAAATATTTTTGGAAGCTCTATTGCCATCAATGAATTTTACTTTTAAATTTGTATTACTTATCTCAAAATATGAATACAATGATTTATTTTGCATGAGTGGTCTTGAGTTTCATGGATAGAAAGAGAATTCTGCTGACGATCGATTAAGGGAAAGCACTGCCTTCCGACATGCATTTTTAAGGGAAACTACCCAACATTTGCATTTCGGAGGGCATGATATCCGGAAAGCTCATACTAAACAGGCTGTTGATATGAGATTAATATAAATCACAATCGAGGCTCCTTGTTTCTGCAAGTAGTAACTGTAAACGAGAGACGGGATTCCCGACTATTGAGTCGAATATTTATAATAAGAGAAAAATCAGGAATATAATTATGTATATATATATATATATATATATATATATATATATATATCCCTCTCGGTAGACAGCAAAACTTAAACCAAGTCCATGAACCGTGTTCTCATGGTAGAAGAGAAGGGAGGGGGAGCTTCTGTTGTGATGAAACACCTGTAGGTAAAAGTTTGTCTTGGTTCCGTGTTGCTAAAGAAGGAAGGCAGTGCCTTCCGTGAGGACTTTTAACCCAAATTTGATTATCGTATGGGGAAAACCCGGGAAAACTCCCATAATATAGTCCGTCTCACGAGGCAAGGTGCTGTACGTCACGAACATCATTGAGTCTCCCCGCGTTTTCAAACAGTATCTACAACAAAGCCGCCAGCAGATTGAACCTCAGCCATAAGGCTCACCAGCGCCACACGTTGCCACTCAGCCACGAGTCGGGCATCTACAAATTGTGATAATAGTTACATGAAAACCCTGTAAATTCAATGCTACAGACCATTTTAAAATAAAAAGCAATTGCAGCGTTTTCCACCACATTCCAGTACTGAATCCCATTACAGTACTCAGTACCTATTTTTGTGAGAAGAATAGGGACCGTATAAAAGAAATTGCATAAAAAATATTCCGGAACTTTCTAAATATCTATAAAATATATTGTTTGTAACACAATTTTTTTTAAATTATGCAGTAAATAGGGACAGCATAATTTTTTTCACATAGAAAATATGTTTGTACATTTTTTTTACATATTTTCCTCATTTTCCACATAGAAAATATGTAAATGTGTACCTCACAATGTATTCTTAAGTTTTAGAAAATAAAGAAAAAGGACAGAGAAGAGATAAATTATATCGCTTTATATAAAGTGGGCAAAACAGGGAAAAATTAAAAAAAAAAAATTAAAACTATAATATTTTTGGGGTAGAATTTCAAAGCCATTAAATATATAAAAACACACACACACACTTAAAAAACGTAAATGGATAAAGAAATATAAAAGTAAAAAAATAATTAAACAACATCAACTTAAGTTAATTGCTCTTTAAGTGTCGAAGAAGGCTGTTAAATAAACATAAAAAAAAGGCAAAAACAATTTCTGCCATTGAAATAAACTGAAACAATAAACATAAGTTTCGAAAGCAAAAATAATGAGCTGTTTAGAAATGTTTATAAATCGAATAATTTGTACCCACTCAAAAAAAGTTTTTTAATGAGGCATCATATTTTTTTATATATCTATAAACGTATTTTTATTGTTTAATTTTTTAAGATAAATTTACAAAATGTTTTTGATTAATTAGTTTTGCAATTATCTGAAGACATTTAAGGAACAATCATTATATTATTTAGAAAGATATTTAATACTAGAAATTTTTCAGAAGTCATAACCGCCCCCCTCCCCCTCTAATCTTTGTAAATCTATTTTAGTAACCTTTTTGTTACTGTCAACTATGATAACCGTTTTGTTTTTTAACATGAACAAATCTTTAAGTATACTGATTCTTGTTATTATAAGGAATTATTTGATATTATTATCTATAAGGAATTATTTGATATTATTATCTATAAGGAATTATTTGATATTATTATCTATAAGGAATTATTTGATATTATTATTTATAAGAAATTATTTGTATTTTATATTATTTGATAAGGTATTTGATGATATTATTTGATAAGGTATTTGATGATATTATTTGATAAGGTATTTGATGATATTATTTGATAAGGTATTTGATGATATTATTTGATAAGGTGATATTATTTTAAGGTATTTTGATATTATTTGATAAGGTATTTGATATTATTTGATAAGGTATTTGATATTAATTGTTAAGGCATTTGATATTATTTGTTAAGGCATTTGATATTATTTGTTAAGGTATTAGATAAGGAATTATTTGTTTGTTTAAGGAATCATTTGATAAGGTATTTGATATTATTATTTGATAAGGCATTTGATATTATTATTTGATAAGGCATTTGATATTATTATTTGATAAGGTATTAGAAAGGAATTATTCGTTTTGTTTATAGTAATAAGTTTAAAAAATAATAATTAAATATGTTGTAAAAAACCTAAATATAATAGAATGCTGATATCTTAAATATAATGTTATATAAATTTTAAAAGCTTTTAAATATTTATTTTTGGAAAAAAATTAATTAAAATATAATTGAATTTTTTGGGAAAATCATATTTTGGCACCCAGATTTCACCATTTTAAAAAAATGGTGCCACACAAGCAACTTGTTTCGACCAATCCCAAACAAAATGAATATCAATTATGGTTACAGTTAGAATTGTCAAATCTTGCACAACAAAAAAGAATAAAAGGCAGAAGATTTGGTTTGGTTTGGTTTGGTTTGTCTCTCGACTGTCATTTTTTGCACATTTTAGGCTAATTAGCAGACCGGGACCTACAGTTTAACTTGAATTCCGAACCACTAACAAACATTAAACTAGTATTCGAACCTGAAGCCTGTGGTACCAAAGGTCAGATTGCTAGTCAACTGGCTATCAGGCCGCAAAGGTCAGAAGAATTCTGTAATATCGAACATGTATTAATCCATTTTGATGGTAGAGTGACTAGTGCTCTGGCGCTCGGTGCCATGGTTTCGGGTTCGAGCCTCGGAGGGGATAGGGATGTTTGTAATAGTTCAGGGTCAACTTTAACCCATCCTGGTCAAATATGACAGTTGGGCGTAGAGGTTAATAACTCTACTCCGAAAAAAGGAAACATATCCTGTTTTGAAATCTACCTGTAGGCAGACGGCTTTGGCCCACCATGGGGCTGTTGCGCCAATAAAGAAAAAGTATTTAAAAAAGATAATATACCTAAATAAAAGGCAATCAGGAAAGTTTAACAATTATAGCTCTGGAAGGGAATGTAGATATGGAATTAATATACATGCATATTTACTAAACATTCAAATATAGAATGACTAAGTATAGAGGTATATAGTTACTAAATATGAAGGCATACAGTTATTAAATGCCTACGTATAGAGTAAAATATGCAGGAATAGAGTTACCAAATATGGAAGTATAGAAACACTAAGTATGTTGGTATAGTTATTAGATTTGCAAGCATAAAGTTACTGGCTTTTCAGGTATATATTTAATAGATATGCAAGTACAGATTTACTACTTATTATTGTGTAGGGATGTACTGTGACAGTATAATTTTTAATTAGTTTCTTTCTTCTTGAAATGCATCGAATATCCGTCAAGACATCCTTAAAAATGATTTCTTTTTAAGCATCCGTTCGAATTAAGTTTTCAGAA
This sequence comes from Caerostris darwini, assembly GCA_021605075.1. Taxonomy (NCBI): domain Eukaryota; kingdom Metazoa; phylum Arthropoda; class Arachnida; order Araneae; family Araneidae; genus Caerostris; species Caerostris darwini. The sequence continues at coordinate 255,740 of BPLQ01010207.1, forward strand.
AAGTATCTCGCAACTTATATCTGCTTGATTAAGACTTTTCACGGAATTTCCCATTCCGCAGTAAAAGGAATTTTCGTTCGTACAGTCATACCATATCCTTGAACCCAATAGCGCATCCGTTTACGTTATATGCAAGCCCCCGCTAACGCAACGTCGTTGATGGCGGATTCCATTGCTCCGTCGCCGGTTTCTTCTAACTAGCGTAATAATTGCTGTGATTCACGCGACATTGTTAATTGAGTCAGAAGAGTTTCGAAAGAGTGAATGCGGTTTCCTCGAAAAGTGAATTTCCGAGGACGGTTTTCTGAGCGCTAATTGTTGTGGCTTCGAGTGCGGAACTTCCCGCAGTTTCGAAACTGGTTGTCTGTCATTGCTTAAATGTCGCCATGTTTCTTTTAAATGAGGCTTTTCGAATCTTTTAATTTTTCGCACTTTCCTGTAAGTTGGCATATCGAGTGTGTGTGTCGAGTTTTGTGTTTTTAAACGGGGTGTATTAAGACTGAAAGTGATGTGTAATGTAAATTATTGTATTGTGTAATGTGTGTATTTTAATTCTGAATAATTTATAATTGGAAATTTTTTAAGCCTTATGACATGTGAGTAATTAAGTTTTTAAAGTAATTTTTAAAAAGCTACTTTAGTCAAAAATTTGTAGAGATACATTAATTAATCTATTGTTATTCAACTACGTGAAATTTTTCAATTTGTTTGAGGGTGCTTGCCAAAAGTGGCTCTTGCGCTCTTACATCACATCAACAAATCCTTAAAAGATCCTCCCCCCATCCCCAAAAAGCAATACTTTCGGTATACATAAATAGTACACCAATGTTCAACTACATCAATAAAAAATAAAGACTTTTCAACTATCTTTATCGAATATATAGAACATCTATTACTCTGTTATTCCAAAATCGCATCTGAAAAGTACAGGCATAGAGTTAATAGGTATGTAGGTAGAGATTTATTAAATATGAAGGTAATTGTGCAAGCAAAAACTGTATACCATGTATATTTAGTATATTTAATAAATATGCAGTCATAGTTACAAAATATACTCGTAATATATAGAATGACTAAATATGCAGATATAGAATGACTACATAGATATAAAATTACATATGCAGATATAGAATTACTACGTATGTAGGCATAGAGTTATTAAATATGCAGGTAGGGAGTTACTAAATATACATGTATATTTATTAAACAGGCAGGTATATCATGACGAGGCATTCAGGTATGTAGTGATTAAATATGCAGACATACAGTTATCAAATAGACACGTATAGAGATATTAAATATGTAGGCAAAGAGTTAGCAAATATGCGAATATGGAATTACTAAGTATGTTGCTATAGGTATTAGATTTGCAAGTATAGAGTTACTGGTTTCTCAGGTATATATTTAATAGATATGCAGGTACAGATTTACTACGTATGCTGGTACAATACCAGCTTTCACACTAACAGTTGTAAAATTAGTTTCCTTCTTGAAATGCATCGAATATCCGACAAGACATACTTAAAAATTATTTCATTTTAAGCATCCGTTCGAATTAAGTTTTCAGAAAAGTGTCTCGCATCTCGTGTCTGCTTAATTAAGCCTTTTCACGGAATTTCCCAATACATTAGTAAAAGGAATTTTCTTTCGTACAGTCATACCATATCCTTGAGCGAAATCGTGCATCCGTTTCAGTTGTACGCAAGACCCCCTCAAACGTAACGTCGTTGATGACGGACCAATTGCTCCGTCGCCGGTTTCTTCTAATTAGCATAATAATCACCCTGATTCACGCGACATTGTTAATTGAGTCAGCAGAGTTCCAAAAGAGTGAATGCGGTTTCTTGGAAAAGTGAATTCTGAGGACGGTTTTCCGAGCGCTAATTGTTGTTGCTTCGAGTGCGGAACTTCCCGCAGTTTCGAAACTGGTTATCTGCTATTGCTCAAATGCCGCCATGTTTCTTTAAACGAGGCTTCTCGAATCTTTTAATTTTTGCCGATTTCCTCTAAGTTGTTATTTTGTGTGCGAGTGTCTGAGTTTTGTGTTTTTAAACGAGGTGTATCAAGACTAAAAGGTGACTGTGTAACGTAAATTATTGTATGTGTAATGTGTGTATTTAATTCGATGCTTACCATGCTTATGATATAATAAGCTTATGATATGTAAGTAACTAAGTTAAGTGACTTTTATGAAGTTATTTTGATCTGAAATTAGTAGAGGAAAACTAATTAATCTCTTTTGCTATTCTATTTCATGAAATTTTACAATTTGTTTGGCTTCTTGGCATAAATTGGCTCTTGCGCTCTTACATCACAGCAACCAATCTTTAAAAGAATCTTTAAAAGATCTTTTAAAATCTTTTAAAAGAAGAAGAAAACCAATCTTTTAAATCTTTAAAAGATTTCGTACAAGAAGTACTCAGATGTTAATAACATTAAATAAAAAAGATGAAGACTTTTAAACTATCCTGTAAGGAATATAGAATATCTGTTAGTCAGTTATTCCAAAATCGCAACTTAAAAATGCAAGCATAGAGTTAATAGGTATAGATTTACTAATTGTGCAAGCATAAACTTTACAAGATGTGTACTTACTAATAAACATTTATAGTTGCTAAATATACTCGTAATATATAGAATGACTAAATATGCCGATAGACAATGACTAAATATGTCGATATAGAATGACTAAATATGTAAATATACAATGGCTAAATATGCAAATTAAGAATGACTAAATATGCAAAGATAAAATGACTAAATATGCAGATATAGCATGACTAAATATCCAGATATAGCATGACTAATTGTGCAGATACATGTATGCATACATGTATGTAATTACTAAATATGCAGTCATAGTTGTAAAATTCACACGTACAGAGTTATTAAATATGCACGTATAGGGCTATTAAATATGCAGCCATAGAGTTACTAAATATGCAGGCATAGAGTTACCAAATATGCACGTATAGAATAACATATGCTGGAATAAAATAATTAAATATTCAAGTACAGAATGATTAAATGTGCAAGTATTGAATAGCTAAATATGAAGGCATACAGCTACTAAATCTTCAGACAAAGTTATCAAATATGCAAGTGCAGAATGACTAAATATGCACGTATAGAGCTATCAAAGTATAGAGTTATTAAGTATGCTGATATAGTTATTAGGTCTGCAAATATAATGTTACTGGTTTCTCAGGTATATATTTAATAGATGTGTAGATACAAATTTACTACTTATACTCATACAGCACACCCGTTCATACTAATAGTTGTAAATTAGTTTCCGTCTTCTTGAAATACCTCGAATATCCGACAAGACATCCTTAAAAATGATTTCTTTTTAAGCATCCCTTGAATTAAGTTTTCAGAAAAGTGTCTCGCAACTTATATCTGCTTAATTAAGACTTTTCACACAATTTCCCATTCCGCAGTAAAAGGAATTTTTGTCGTACAGTCATACCATATCCTTGAACCCAATCGCGCATCCGTTTAAAGTTCTACGCAAGCCCCCGCAAACGTAACGTCGTTAGTGGTGGATCAGTTGCTACGTCGCCGGTTTCTTCTAATTAGCGTAATAATCGCCGTGATTCACGCGACATTGTTAATTGAATCAGAAGAGTTTCGAAAGAGTGAATGCGGTTTCCTCGAAAAGTGAATTCTGAGGACGGTTTTCTGAGCGCTAATTGCTGTTGCTTCGAGTGCGGAAATTCCCGCAGTTTCGAAACTGGTTATCTGCCATTGCTTAAATGCCACCATGTTTCTTTAAATGAGGCTTTTGGAATTTTTTAATTTTTCCCGCTTTCCCGTATGTTGGCATTTTGAGTAGGAGAGTCCAGTCTTGTGTTTTTAAACGAGGTGTATTACGACTATAAGGTGATAGTTTAAGTAAATTATTGTATGTGTAATGCATGTATTTTTTATTCGGATTAAGCTATAATTGGAAATTTTTTTAACACTTATTACATGTGAGTAATTAAGTTTTTAAAGTAACTTTTATAAATTTATTTTAAACAAAAATTTGTAGAGAAATATTAATTAATGTCTTTTGTTATTCAACTACATGAAATATTGCAATTTGGTTGATGTTGCTTGGCAAAAAGTGCATCATCACATCATAGCACTGCATGCTTACATCACAATAAACAATCCTTAAAAGCCCACCGCCCCCCTCTTCCCCGAAAGGTGATACTTTCGGTATACATAAATAGTATATTAATATTCATCAACATCAATAAAAAATAAAGACTTCTCAACTATATTGTCCAGAATTTTACAATATCTGTTACTCAGTTATTCCAAATTCGCATCTCAAAAATACAGGCATAAAGTTAATAGGTATGTAGGTGTAAATTTACTAATTATGCAAGTACCGATATAGTGCAGATATAGAATGACATATGCAAATATAGAAGGTCTTAATATTTAGACATAGTGTTATTAAATATTCTAGTACAGACTTACTAATACAGATGTAGTTATCAGGTTTGCAAGCATAAAATTACTGGTTTTTCATATATATATTTTATACATGTGCAGATACATATTTACTACGTATGCTAGTACATTACACCCCTTCACACTAATAATTGTAAATTAGCTTCCTTCTTGAAATAAATCGAATGTCCGACAAGACATAGTTAAAAATGATTTCTTTTTAAGCTTACTGTCGAATTAAGTTTTGAGAAAAGTGTCTCGCATCTCATGTCTGCTTCGTTAAGCCTTTTCACGGAATTTGCCATTACAAGTATATATTAAATAGATGTGTAGATACAGATTTACTACTTATACTCATACAGCACACCCGTTCATACTAATAGTTGTAAATTAGTTTCCGTCTTCTTGAAATGCATCGAATATCCGACAAGACATCCTTAAAAATGATTTCTTTTTAAGCATCCGTTCAAAATTAAAATATCAGAAAATTGTCTCGCGTCTCATGTCTGATTAATTAAGCCTTTTCACGGAATTTCCCATTACACAGTAAAAGGAATTTTTGTTCTTACTGTTATACCATATCCGTGAATCGAATAGCTCATCCGTTTAAGTTATACGCAGGCCTCTCGCAAACGTAACGTCGTTGATGGCGAATCAGTTGCTCCGTCGCCGGTTTCTTCTAATTAGCATAATAATCGCCGTGATTCACGCGACATTGTTAATTGAGTCACAGGAGTTTCGAAATAGTGAATGCGGTTTCTTCGAAAAGTGAATTTCCGAGGACGGTTTTCCGAGCGCTAATTGTTGTTGCTTCGAGTGCAGAACTTCCCGCACTTTCGAAACTGGTTATCTGCCATTGCGTAAATGGCCGCGATGTTTCTTTAATCGAGGCTTTTCGAATCTTTTAATTTTTCGCGCTTTCTGTAAGTTGGTATATTGAGTATGAGTGTCTGAGTTTTGTGTTTTTAAGCTGTGATTCTATGTATTAAGGCTAAAATTCTTTAAACTAAGTTATTTAGTAATGTACTAATAGAAAATGATTAGGAATTATAAAAATCAATTTAGACGATTGAATATTTGTTAATATTCGTATTTTTAATTAACATAAATCACCTTGTGTTGCACCATTACAGGAAACGAAATATTTTTAATATTGGTAAATTTAATTAGGAAAATTTATCGATGAAGGATTGAGATTATAAATAACCTTTAACCTTTTTACCTTTGATAACACTCAAATGTGAGCAGTACCCTTACATTTTTTCAAAAGGATAATAATCCTCTTTTTTTTAAGTGGAATATTGATGCATAAAGAGAGCATAAGCAGAATGAATTATTTCAAGATAGATGGTATTGATATGAATCTCGTCTTTGCCTCACTAATCATCATCCTATTTGGTTCAATGGCCCATGGTGGCCAAGGCCTTCTGCCTACTGGAAGATTTCGGAACCCGAGAATTTTTTCTTTTTACTTGGTAGGTTTGTTAGAGCCTAGCCAACCATTGGTTTGTTGCTCTACGATCATATCTTATGATCTACGGTTTAAAGTGGATTCCGAACAACTACAAACATCCATGGTACCACCTGGACTTCAAACTTGGGGTTCCGACAGGCAGAGTTGTCTCACTAATACGACAGGGATATTCGATTTGTATGCATCTATGAACCTTCTACTCTACATATGCTGTCTGCCTACAGGTGAGTACTCGTCTAAATATTGTTAAAATTGCAAATATGCTGTCAATCAAGAAGGACATTGAAATGATATGGTTGAATGTATTATAATGCTATTATTTTTGAAATGAGGTCACTATTTTAAAAGTAGATGGAATAAATAGTACATTGTAAAATAAAAAAAAAAAAAAACCTGTTAGAGTCATCGGCTGAGTTGTTAGATTAAATTACTAGCTAACTGAAGAATACTACTCACTAATAAAAATACACTTTAAATAAAGGGGATAGAAGAGGAGAGTTATAAAGATACTGGCAGAAAGGGGTTAAAAATGAATGTTTTATCAAGGAAACAGAAACAAAAAATTGAGATACACTGCACTTCTAAATATCAGAATAGCATAATCAATTCAGCGAAACGTTTGGAATGGTACAGATAATTTTCAATTTTGAATGAATAGCCTTGTTGAATAGAATTGAGTAGAACTATCCTCACCTTGATCAATGGTGCAAAGGGGTCCCACCCACACTCCGTTGAGGCACTTTATCTTGCACACCCTCTTCTGCTCCAGGGGTCCGATCACTCCCAGGAACTGAACCTCCTGGACGCTTGCAAAATCCTCGCCCCCATTCCCGGGCACGTTGGTGCCATTCACCACCACCTCCGGAGGCAAACAGCCCTCCCGTGTCACGGTGTCACCATCTGAAAAGAAAGCAAACATAAATAAATAAATTGAAATGTAATGAATCAACGATGGCTAAGTATATTCTTGATTGTCTTTAGGGATTTAAGACGCACGCCGTATCAGTTAACATGCCATTCATTGTATTTCTCTGATATCATATTCTTACTAAGAATTGGTTTGGTTTGTCACTCTACGGTCATCTTGCGCACACGAGGACTAAACAGACCGGGTATGTAATTGAAAGTGGATTCCGAACCACTCACAAACATCCTTGCCACCGCCAGGATTTCGAACCTGAAGCCTGTGGTACCAAAGACCAGAGCATTAGCCAATTGCCAGCCAGGTCGCTTCTTACTAAAAAGCAACATTCTTCGTCCACATACAGATAAGCAAATACAATGTTTACCAAAATTTCTATATAACCGAGGCATCAAAAGGTTTTTTCTTCTTCTTCACTGGCTCAACAATCTCATGGTGGGTCACAACCGTCTGCCTACTGGCAGATTTTGAGACACAGACGTTTTCATTTTACGGGATAGGGTTGACAGCCCTACGGTTAAAGCTCTGCAGTCATATTAGACCGGGGATTACGATTTAAAGTGGATTCCGAATCGCTGCAAGCATTCGTAGTACCGCGTGGACTCGAACCCAAAACCTGTGACGCCGAGTGCTAGTCAAATGATCCTTGGTAGTTATAAATTACTCTGGAAGAAAATTCTATACATATGTAACATAAAACTCTGCCTGACCGTAGAGCGATCAAACCAAATCAAAATGCCAAGTTAGACAATATACTCCTAACACCTCCAAAAGCTTGAATTGCTAATGATCTTGACATCTTGTAGAAGTAATTAAATTTCTTTTAACCGCATCAGCGATATGTACTTTTATTTTTTATCTGGTCATATTTGCTAGTATTATTCAAGTAAAAGACTAAAAATCAATACGAATTACAAAGGTAGGCTGTCGTAAACCTTTGAAAAAAATGTAAAACTATGCATGCACATTCTGGCAAATCACTTACAAAGAACACACTTAAGTCACTAATAAAAACAAAGTTTGGATCATATAGATACAGATTTGAGCTAATGAAATCCACTATTTTAGACAAAGTCTCATACAAACAGAATCTAGTAGTTCGTATAAAGATGACTGATCAAATATAACGAACCAGATATGGTTTTAGATTTATTTAATTCCTTCTATTAGCTCACACTCTCCCTATATATATCTTGTTCAAATTTTCAAGCACACTTTTTTGCACTTTTTACACACTTTTTTATTCATCCACTCAAGTTCAAATACATTTTTTTTGAACTTGTAGTGGATGACACTGGATGGTAATACAGTTTTTTTCTAATACTAATTCAGTAATTAAATTTAGTTCATTAATTTTAGTTTTTTTTAGATTTAAGTTGCATATATCTACCAATAGATGGCGCCAGATAAACTTAAAAAAAAATTATTTATAAAGGACTTTCTGCAATAGAGTGAAAAAAAAAGTAGGAATTGACTTTAAATTTTTTTTTTTTTTTTTTTTTTTTATATATTACTTGTTAATAATTAAAATTCTAAATTGTGCGAAAATAAAAGAAAAATGAGAAGAAAAATTCTGCGATAGCTCTTAACTTCCAAAATTTCTCTGCGCTGCTTATGTCTGACTAGCACTTCTAACAAGTAATCGATTCATCCATTTCTGTGTTTAAACCGAATATTTACTTTTCAATGCGATGTGTGATTGAATCACAAAATAGTAATGTAATAGAGCGCTCATCAGGGTTGCCAGTCTGGATTAACATAATCTTTAAGTGACTTTTACTTTGTAGTTTAACATATGAGATGATAGTTTGGCAAATTTTGGCGACAATATTTACTTTTGGTTATTCCTACTCTATGCTGTTGGCGGGAAGAAAGAAAAAGGTCTACTATAATGCAACGATTTTTAAAGAAATGGCTCTTTTTCCATAACAATAAATAAGTGTGAATTTAATTTTTTAAATACGTGTCATTTATATCCTATTGATGAATTTTTTTGTATAATATTTTCCTCCAAAATGATTAAAAAATAAAATATTCATTGATATGAACTTTTTGTAATGTTTTATTATAGTTTATGCAAAATTATCGGGGCTATAAGCAAAATAACAATTTCTGTATATATTTCTCTTTAGTAGGCACATATTTAAATAAATGTTTGACTTGAGACGAAGAATTTCAGGCATTTTTCTAAATTTTCGGAATCGCTTCGTAACATGTTTACGTTTTTAAGCAAATGCTCGCAAGGAAAAGCAGCCAAAGGGCGATACAGCGCTAAATTTAGTACGAAAACCACGGGAAATGTTTGCCTCAATTTTCTGTTCCTTAGAATACGGAGGCGTGCTTTATTTTGTTACTATTTTATAGATTGAACAAATCTAATACTTTTGAAAAAGTATTTTTTAACGATCTGGTAATTTGTCATCTATTTCATCTCATAATATTCATTCATATGCGGCCTGATGGCTGAGTGACTAACGTTCTGGCGCTCGGTGCCACGGTTTTGGGTTCGAGTCCCAATGGTGACATGGAGGTTTGTAGTGGTTTGGAATCCACTCTAAATCCACTATTGGGTGTAGGGCTGACAATTCTAACCTGTAAAAAGAAAAAAATCTTTTATTTCGAAATCTGTCAGTAGGCAGAAGGCCTAGGCACACCATGGAGTAGTGCCAATGAAGAATCATTTTATCCATTTAATTCTAATTGTTATCCATTAAATGTGCGGCCTGAATGGCCGAGTGATTAGCGCTCTGGCTCTGGGTGCCACACACATAGCGTTCGAGTCCCGGTAGTGCCATGGATATTTACAGTGGTTCAGAATCCACTTTAAGCCGTATGTCCCGGTCTCATATGACTGTAGAGCGTCATAAAGATCAATCAGGCTTCTCACGCACATCATCCCCAAACTGTATAAGGGCAACTCAGCTCTAGGCACAGTGATGGTGTGGTGTGGTGTAGTGTCCTTTGAAAATAACAATACAGCTACTTAAAATGATGAATTGAGATGCTTTTTGGTATCACTATATTCAGGTTAAATAAGGATTGTTTTTTTACATGTAAACATATACTACTGGCCATTAAAATTGCTACACCAGGAAGAAATTCAGATAACAAAATGTTATTTATTTGACAAATATATTATACTGGAAAAAACAAGTGATTAAATTTTCAAGAAATTTGGGTGCATAGATCCTGAGAAATGAGTACCCAGAACAACCACATCTGCCAGTAATAACAACACTTATATGCCTGGGCATTGAGTCACACAGATCGTATGGCATGTACAGATACAGATGCCCATGAAGCTTCAATACGATGGCACAGCTCATCAACCGCAGTGACTGGCGTATGTGGACGAGCCAGCCGCTCGGCAACCATGGACCAGACGTTTTCTATTAGCGAGAGATCTGGTGAACGTGCAGGTCACTGCAATAGCCAAACATTTTCCGTATCAAGGAAGGTCCGTACAATACCGGCAACATGCGGTCGTGCGTTATCCTCCTGAAACGTAGGATTTCGCAGAGTACGAATAAAGGATAGAGCCATGGTCATAACACACCAGAAATGTAACGTGCACTGTTCAAAGTGCCGTCAATGCGAACACGAAGTGACCGAGACGTGTATCCAATAACACACCATACCATCACGCCAGGTGATGGGCCAGTATGACGAATGCACGCTGCCAATGTGCGTTCACTACGATGCCACCAAACACTGATGCGACCATCTTGATTCTGTAAACAGAACCTGGATCCATCTGAAAAAAAGGACGTCTCGCCATTCTTACGCCCAGGTTCGTCGTTGATCACAGCATTGAAGGCGCTCCTGTCTGTGATGCAGCGTCAAGGGTAGCCGCAGTCATGATTTCCGAGCTCAGAGTCCATGCTGCTGCAAACATCGTCGAATTGTTCGTGCAGACACTTGTTGTCTCGCAAACGAGCCCAATTCTTGACTTATGGCTCGTGACGTGGCTGCCCGATCCATCAAGGCCATGCGGGTAACATGCCTGTCTTCTAGGCTGCTAGGGATAGGGGGCCGTTAAGATCCAGCACGGCTTTTCGTATTACTGTCCTGAACCCATCGATTTCATGTTCTGCTAACAGTCATTGGATCTCGACCGACGCGAGCAGCAATACTACGATATGATAAACCGCAATCCAAGTACACTACAATTCGACCTTTATGAAAGTCAGAAACGTGCTGGTATGCATTTCTGCTTCTTACACGGGGCATCACAACAACTTTTCACCAGGCAACAACGCTCAATTACAATTTGTGTATGAGAAACAGCTGAACAACTTCCTCATTTAAACACATTGTAGATGTCGCTACCGGCGCCTTCTTTGTCTGAATGCGCTGAAAATCTAATCATTTGCATATCACAGGACCATTTTTCTGTCGTTTAAGTTTTCCATCTGTGTCACGTTGCCTTCTTGGTGTAGCAATTTTAATGGCCATTAGTGTACAACAAGTATTTTACATGCACCTGCATTTACGCACAGATACTAGTCAGCTACCATTATAAGAATTACCAATGGATATTCCCTCAAAAGTTGAGTAATCAACTAATCAACTAAATTGAGTAGATAAATAGATTTTCTTAATTATGTGTTACGAAACATATTCCTCTTCAGGGTAAAATATTCCTCCATTTTTAAGAGTTTAACTCCAAAAAAAAATTATTCTCATCTTGAACAAATATCCAATTTCTTAATCTCTCTAATTGCCTTGTTTTAATAAATTACCAAAACATGAGTGTAAAAATATTCTTTTTAAATCATTATTAGAATTCTGCACTTAATTAATTAAATTAACAGAGTACAAGCGAAGTTATTAAGATTAATTTTAATGCCTTTATTATTAAATCTTCTTTTCTCAAATAATTGTTTTATTTTAATTCTTTAAACTTCTTTCTCAGCATTTTCAATTTCATTTTTAAAATTTTTCCTTTAATACTACTAATTTTACTGTTAAATTTCTCTTCATACATTTTTTTTTATGTCGTAAAAAAGGAGTTTTCAGAAAATTTTGTTCCGCCAAATCTTTTGTCTTTCCTTAAAACGGATTAAAATAAATAAAATTTAAAAAAAAATAAAGTGAACATGGCTTCTAACTCGGAGAGTAAAGAGACTTCTTTAAACTTTTCACTTGAAAAACGTTCGACTTTTAAAGTAATCTTAATTGAGGTGAATAAAATATTTCGAACTTTACAGCAGTTTTGACAGCCGTGAAATGGAATGAAAAAGAAAAAAAAAAAAAAAAAAAAAAAAAAAAAAATGGCGGAGCATAGGATTAGCGGTTGGAAGTTCGAATCATGAATATAAAAATTCCCAAAAGCAACTTTCTCGTCATATTCTGCAAAAAAAAAAAAAAAAATGGCGATCGCTGAAGCATGACGCGAAGCAGGATTCCATTTTGAAATATCTGCAATGTAAAGCATTTTCCGAGATCTTTATCTAGGTATTCAGCAATGACGTCTATATAAAAGAATTTTTTAACCTTTTCTTTACAAGTTTATGATTTTTTTTTTTTTATCAAAAATGGAGATATATTTTAGATTAAATATAAATAAAAAGAAGTGATTGTTGTGCCCAAAATATTCAAAGAAAAAAATATTCCAAAAAAATTTTGTCTCCACAGAGGGTTTGAAGTGTATCAGCCAACTGTAACGGCAGGGTTGAATTGTAAATCTTGGAATATTTTAGTATAAAAGCTTTGGAAAATAGAACGCGCCATGTCTGTGAAAAGCTTAGATGTCTGCAGGAATTTTTAAGAATTATTTTTGATGCTCTTTCCGCCATTTTAACCATCTTTACAACAAAGATTTGGGAATTCCCGGGTTCTTTTGAAATGTACTTCTTGAAAAGTTTAAAAAGCTTTTACCATTTCTGTAAGGATATTTTTATATTAGTTGTCAAGAAATGTTAAAGCTTCCTGAAATAGTTTGGACTTAAAAGAAAAAACATAACAGTTTTATTCCCATGTACAGAAAAAGATTTCTTTTAAAACTATTAGCAGGCAAAGATAATATATATATACATTAATTTTCTGAAAACTTTGCTGCTTTTGGAATTTCTCAAAAAAGAAGTATGAATTGTATGTTTTTCGTCTGATATTGTAAATTTTATACCAATATATTTAAAAATATGAATAAGCGAAGTAGAATGAAATGAACGTGTTTCAAAAATATTAATAAATTAAAAAAATATATAAATAAGCGAAGTGAAATGAAATAAACGTGCATCAAATAATAAATTGTATAAGATTACAATTTTATGTGTAGTAGTTCAATTTTTCTACGAATAGAAAATATCATTTCAAAGCAATAAGATTGTGTTTTACTTTTAAAAACTAATTATATAATCCTTTAAAATAACTGTTTTTTTTATATGAATATGATTTAAACAATATTCTACAATGTACTTTACATTAAATAAAATAATGTTAAACATTTTCATTTGCAAGGTTCAAAATCAAATACAGTTGATTGGAATCTTTTTAAAGGAATTTAGATATTTCTCTAGTAACAACTTTTTTTATAACGCATAAATCAATTCACCTCAATAAATTTATGCATTTTAAACTAAATTTGGTTGAATGTTTCTTAGAATTTTTTCACCTTCAAATAAATAAATAAAAAAAATGTTTTATAGGTAAAAGCTACAATGCTAGGCTGATATTATGGCCCTCCATTTAATGAAGCTGTTTGTTAATATATCTTTTGACCAAAATTTATTTCCAAAAAGGTTTCTCTTAGCTAAACGCTCATAACCATAAAGTTTTTATAACTAATCGATGCATCAATAATAATAAAAAATGTCTTCTCTAATAAAATAACTTTTAAATAAAATACTTTTGGTAATTATAATGTGTATTATGCTGTAGAATATAAATTAATCAAACATCAACTATTCAAAATTTTATAATTATAGTATTTCTTTAAATGAAGTAGACACTAATAATATTAATGAATAATAAAAAAATCTAAGATAAGGTCTCTTTTAACATAAAGTGCTACCAATAAAATATTATAAAACATTAAATGCTATAGTTAATAATTATAAATATTAAATGTTACAAAGACTTGACAATTTTTTTACCAATTTTTTTTAATAAAAGTCCCTTTAACATGAAATTGAAATGGTATTCATATACGTAGTTATAAAGATTAAATAAAATAATCTTTTAATGAACAATTTCCATTTATAATTTTTTTTAATTACACATTTTAACAATAACATGTCTTTTAACTCAACATGTTACAAATAAATAGTATAATTAAAAGTTTTGTTGTGATCATGATATATACTATGCAATAAAACTTAAAAACAATAAATAATTGAATAAAAAAACTTTGTCTGTTTTAACCCATACTCTTCAACCACAACTTTACCCACAATTACTTCTCATTAACCCAAAATGTTAACATATGTTATCATACAAAATGTTATCATAGTATATTTACCATTAAATTTAAAACTAATGAAATATTCGATGAACAGTTTAAACAAAATTTTTATCGATGTCTCCTTTAACCCACACTGTTTTCAATTACTTCCCATTTAACCCAAATTGTGATCATTATATTATCCTAGTATAATTACCATTAAACATAAAACTATTGTAATATTCAAGGAACAATTTAATCAAAATTTTTATCAATGTCTCCATTAACCCATACTTTCTCCTGACCTTTTACACTTTTTTTTTACCATTGTAATGCTAAAAAAATCTTTACCATTAAACTTAAAACTAATGAAATATTCAGTGAACAATTGAATCAAAAATTTTTTCAATGTCTCCTCTAACTTACACTTTTTCCAATTACTTCTCTTCTATCCCAAATTATTACCATTGTATTGTTATCCTAGTATAATTACCATTAAACTTAAAACTAATGAAATATTCAATGAGAAATTTAATTAAAATTTGTATCGATGTCTCCTTTACCACACACTTTTTCCAATTACTGCCCTATAAAACCCAAACTTTTACCATTGTAATGCTATCTTAGTATATTTACCATTCAACTTAAACTATTGATAAATTCAATAAACATTTTAATCAAAATTTTTATCGATGTCTCCTTTAGCTCATATTGTTTCCAATTACTGCCCCTTTAAACCAAATTTTTACCATTGTAATATTATCATAGTATATTCTTTACCATTAAATTTAAAACTGATGAGATATTCACACAGAAATTTTATCTATGGTGCCTCTTTTATGACACACTAACTGTGTAATACCAATAATGTATGAATCAAAATGTTACTTAAAACATCTAACTAAAGTCCTGTTGGTAATTCATTATCTTCCATACTATACATCTTAATCCTACTAACCATTTAACCAACAATTTTAACAGCAATGCCGTTTTTGACACGAAATATTATTAATGTCTATATCAGTGAAAAAACTATATTTATTAAAAGAGATCCATTTTAAGTTGCATTTACAAAATTTGAAAAAAAACCAACTAAAATAACAATTGCTTAAACAACTAAATTCTCTGTAAAGCTGATGGCATCGGGATTGCTGAGTTCATATATCCTGATATGATTGCAGGATCATTCCGAATTATCAAGCCTTATGAAGGATTATTCACCAGCTGTATTCTGACTGTTTCGCAACTGGTAGTGGAGTAACACCATGTTTCAGCGCAGACAGCAGCTCATTACCAAAGTGTCTGGCTGGACTTCATTCTCCGTACAGAATAGTTCTAACTCTCGAGCGCGACATTTATAGGCAAATGCATATAATCCTTGGTATACATACTACCTCTGTTGGGTAAGCTCTTTTGACACCGGTATGTTTCGAAAATTTTAAATAAGGTTTTTTTTGTCAAAATTCATTATGAAACAAGAATATATAAAAAAAAAAATTAAAGTCAATTCCTACTTTTTTTTCACTCTATTGCAGAAAGTCCTTTATAAATAATTTTCATTCATTTTTTTATGTTTATCTGGTGCCATCTATTGCTAGATAAATGCAACTTAAATATAAAAAAAACTAAAATTAATTAATTAAATTTGATTACTGAACTAATATTTGAAATAACTGTATTAACATCCAGTGTCATCCACTATAAGCTCAAATATATTTTTAAACTTGAGTGGATGAATAAAAAGTATTTCATGAACGATTGAAAATTCGATAGGGAGAGTGTGAGCTAATAGGGATATATATATAGGGAGAGTGTGAGCTAATAGAAGGAATTGAAAAAGGCTTAATTTTGTAATCAGGAATGCATATAAATGACTGTTTCTTTGAAACTTAAGAGACCATACACTTTTTCAGAATCTGTACTAAATATTCATAATAATTGTTGGTATACATTTTTTAATAAAAATTGGTATTGCAATATACATAACAAAATGGCTAACCCATTCGGTCACCGCGATATTTTCAAATTAGCTTTCGAATGCGATATTTATAGGCAAATGCACCAAATCCTTGGTACACATACTTCTGTTAGGTATTTGTTTTTGACACCTAACATGTTCTGAAAATTTTAAATAACATTTTGTGTCAAAATTCATCATGAAACAAGGCTTAATTTTGAAATCAGGATTAAGGATTAAAGAAGCATTAGTTTTCAAGAAACAATTTTGACTTTTTGGTCTTTATAAATAACTTTGTTTCTTTGAGACTTAAAAGACCATGCACTTTTTCAAAATTTGTACTAAATTATCATAATAAATGTTGACATAAAAATTATTCATTTAACTAATAATAATTAACAATTTTTTAGTTAAATAGTTAATAATAGTCAAATAACAGTTAGTTAATAGTTATTCTAACAAAATGAAACAATTTTTTAATAAAAAGTTGGTTTTATAATTTAAGCAACAAAATAGCTAATCCATTCTGTCACCATGATGTTTCCAAAATATCTTATTCCCTCTAACAGATTTGGTTTGACGCTCAACGGTTATCGTTCGCACACGAGGGCTAAACAGACCAGACCTATAGTTTAAAGTAGATTCCGAATCACTACAAACATCCATGCCACCGCCGGGACTCGAACCCAAAACCTGTGGTACCGATCGCCAGAGCGCTAGCCACTCGCCATCAGGCCGCTTCCATTTCAAGAGGAAACCGTGAATGTTTGAAACACCTCTTTCGCATAACTGTTTCTCAAGTGTCAGGAGTTTGTTTGAATGTTTTTCTGTCTCGCTGCGAGTGTCTCTGAACTAAAAAAATCGAATGTACTAAAAAAGAACAATTGTAAACTTATATATTATGAAGGCGTTAAAAATGGACGCTATTCAATTTTAAAAATAAATTTTTTAATATGTCACCAAAAATGGTTCTATTCCTCTGAAACATTTTTGTATGCATTGCCTTTTTATTAAATTCCTTCCATTAGTTCACACTCTCCCTATATATATCTTGTTCGAATTTTCAATCGTTCATAAAATACTTTTTATTCATCCACTCCAGTTCAAATATATTTTTTTAACTCGTAGTGGATGACACTGGATGTTAATATAGCTTTTTCAAATATTAATTCAGTAATTAAAATTAATTAATTATATTTTTTTTAGATTTTAGTTGCATGTATCTACCAATAGATGGCGCTAGATGTAAGAGGAAAATTTCAATTTTATTTGTAAAGGACTTTTCTGCAATATAATAAAAAAAGTAGGAATTGACTTAATTTTTTTTTTTATATTACTTGTTTTGTCTAAATTGAAATAACCAGGTTTGGAAAGCATTTGTTAACGTGGTTCATAGCTCAAGCATTCAGGTGTATACGCGTACTTCCGAGTACTGTCAACATTTTAGTTTGGTAATTAAACAATTTTTTTTAACTTTTATTTTAATGCTTTACTTTAATATACTTTTATTTTTTCTTTTGTTTATTTTCAACTGCACCTTTTTAAAGTTACTTATCTTATTTTTCTCATGTACTTTCTATGGACCTTTTATTTTACTTAAATAATATATTTTTTTCAGTCTCGTCCTTTTTCCTCACCAGCAAGACAAGAGTTTAATATCCTAGTAAATATATCTATCCCTGTATCAATACACTACAAACTGCCATGACAACGATTAAATAGATGCGATTCTAAAAAGCAGCTTAGCTCCCAGTTAAGCGAGCCTTAGATGACGAAATAGTTGCTAAACGGTACAGACAATCTCACAAACTTCCAATCACAATTGGTTTTTAATGTTTATCGGAGTATTTATTCATTTTGCTGTCCCATAGTGATACAAGATTCCCTCGTTCAAGGCAACTATAATAATCACCAGTGCTAGCGAATAGGTCTGAACCGTAGAGTGGCAATGAAATAGTGACCGCATCAAAGTTCCAAGTTTGGACTCAATTTTTTCTATAACCTTATGGTCTGAACATGTTCTATTCCCCCAGGAACAATTTCGCCACACTCAAAATAAAACGAGTTGATTCTATTGAATTGCCGTAACTAATAATCACCAATGCAAGATTTTACATCGAAAACAATATTCAATTCAATATTCGTTTCAATTTCGCAACAAAAAAGTTTCTCCCCAAAAACCGCTCTTAGACAATTCAATAATTGGATGCCAAGTACCAGCTTGTTAACTGAGTGATGATTCAAATAGTGTGGCCAAATCAATTACACACAAAGACGAACGAACAAGTAAGGCTGAAGGATGAATGCAAAATGTCTTAATGAGTAAATTTTACCACCCTAAAACAATTGCAAGCCATCTAACCAGCTGAAGCCCTTCAAAAACCCAACTTCGCCCTCGAGTAGGAACAGCCATTCCAGTCAGCCAAAAATTCGAACCTCTAGGGTTAGGGGAAACCCCCCGGCCGATATCGAACAAACAAAAGTACAGCACTCGAGTCTGGTCGCCGTAAACAAGGAACAACACTCGAGAGTGTGTCTATCCATCAGAATCGATACACCCACTCCTCGTAATCGATATCGCGAAAAGGGAGACGGATGGGTCCCCAGGGTGGAAGCACCCCCCGCCGACGGGGGAGCTCTTAAGGCCCTTTATCAAAGGGATGGGGTATTTTACGGCTTCGGGATTCGAGAAAGTATCACCGCAATGCATAAAGCGGCTGGTCCCCGGCGTACTTGGGGTAGGGGAAGGACAAATAAATCAACCGAAGCCAGATTTATGCGTGACGGGAGATTGCATATGCAGTTTCCATCAACTTTTCCCCAAGAAAACTTTACCCCTCTCTTTTTTGGGGGGAATAAAATAGTACCATGAAAGGTATTGTTTGTTTTAAGCCTGTTGATAGCAAGATGTTATATACTACAATTTATTTTGAACTAGCACTTATAATACGGCTTCAGAAAATAAAACTTATTAACTCTTTTACTTAGATTAACTTCCTTTTAAGGCAGTATCTTTGTTTTCTTCAGCTCTAAAAATAGCCATTCGCGATCTATTACAGATTCATTCCGGTTCTCTGATATTTCCTCATTTACTGTTGTTCGAATGCAGCAGGCGATACAGAGGCAATTTTTCTTTATGCCATAAGCAAGGACTGCATCGCTGTCACTAGTTTAGCACTAACCAGGGGGCACGTGTAACTTGAAGATAAGCTACGGACGCGAGAAACACTACCCCTACAACGTTGTATGATCATATTAGACCGGGACCTACAGTTTAAAGTGGATTCCGAACCCCTCACAAGCATCCATTCCACAGCAAGGATTCGAACCAGAAGCCGGTGGTACCAAAGGCCAGAGCGCTAACCAGTTGGCCATCAGGCCACCCTTTAGAATAGGGAGGACGGGTTCTATTTTTTTTTACCACCCTATGGTCTGAAAATGTTCTATTCCCCCAGAAACAATTCTGCCACTCACGGAATAAAACGAGTTGCTTCTATTGGAATTACCGCAAGTAATAATCAACAATACGAGAATTTGCAATGAAAGCAATAATCTTTCAAATTCGCAACTAAAAAGTTTCTATCCAAAAATCGCCCATAGACAATTCAGTTATTGGATGCCAAGTACCATCTTCTTTCAGCCAGCTTGTTGTTAACTGAGAGATGCTTCCAACAGTGGGCCAAATCAATTACACGCAAAGACGAACGAACAAGTATGGCTGAAAGATGAATGCAAAATGTCTTAATGGGTAAATTTTTACCACCCTAAAACAATTGCAAGCCATCTAACCAGCTGAAGCCCTTCAAAAACCCAACTTCGCCCTCGAGTAGGAACAGCCATTCCAGTCAGCCAAAAATTCGAACCTCTAGGGTTAGGGGAAACCCCCCGGCCGATATCGAACAAACAAAAGTACAGCACTCGAGTCTGGTCGCCGTAAACAAGGAACAACACTTGAGAGTTGTGTCTATCCATCAGAATCGATACACCCACTCCACGTAATCGATATCGCGAAAAGGGAGACGGATGGGTCCCCAGGGTGGAAGCACCCCCCGCCGACGGGGGAGCTCTTAGGGCCCTTTATCAAAGGGATGGAGTATTTTACGGCTTCGGGATTCGAGAAAGTATGAACGCAATGCATAAAGCGGCTGGTCCCCGGCATACTTGGGGTAGGGAAGGACAAATAAATCAACCGAGGCCGGATTTATGCGTGACGGGAGATTGCATATGCAGTTTCCGTCAACTTTTCCCCAAGAAAACTTTACCCCTCTCTTTTTTGGAGAGGAAAAAATATAATCATGAAAGTTATTGTTTGTTTTAATCCTGTTGATAATTTATAATATCTTATATACAATTTATATTGAGCCACCAACTGTAACTCGACGTTGCACAGCTTCAGAAAATAAAACGTAACTCTTTTATTTAGATTTATGCCTTTTTATAGCAGCCTCTTTGCTTTCTTCGCGGTCTGAGGATCAATTGGTTAAAGCTCTGGCCGTTGGTACCACAGGCTTCAGATTCGAACCCTGGAGGTGGCATGGTTGTGAGTGGTTCGGAATCCACGTTAAACTGTGCGTCCCGGTATGATTAGCCTAAAGTGTGCACAAAATGACCGTGGAGCGACAAACCGAGCCAATCTTTGCTTTCTTCAGCTTTAGCATTGGCCATCATTGACCTATTAGACAGATTCTGATTCTTTTAATCTCCAAATTTTCTATAGATTTTCGTGCTATTCTTCGTTTAGAGTCAATTCTGGTCTGATTGAACAATTTTCTTTTCTCATGTGAAACTCAACGAACTCTTTCTGCCAACATCACTCTCAGATAGGCTAGACATCCCTGTAGCTATCAAACTTCGAACATCCAGAGACGGACAGTGGATAATTCCTATCATAAAAAGGGATCAAAAACTCAATAACTACAAAATGTCGCCAAATTGGCGTTAAACCAATTCATCACATATTGGGGAATTTTTAACGAATATTGAACCAACTTCTTCAGTTGATCTACACTTTTTGCATTAGATGAATCCCTTCAAATTTTGGCGAAATTTGAATTTAATGAAGCCTTCCATAGGCAAACACACAGACACAAAAACTTTGAGAAATATATACAGTATATATATAGAGAGAGAGAAACTTAAGATCCAATGTCGATGTATTCATAAATTTAGTAATAACTTTTTTACAAATGAAAGCACATACCTGCATTACAGATGAACATATAGTTCAACTCTGTTAGTGCCGCAAGCCCAACTTGTCGCAATACTTTTATTTTTGCTAAAGTACTTGTGAAAAAGACGCCATTTTCCCATCCTGCCGCTGTCGATACAGAAAAAGAGTTTCACTATCGAATAATATTGCAAAGGTTCACCTCACTCTATAACGTGTATTGAATAAATCAAATAACAATAAGAAATAAACCAATTCAATGTTTCATTGTTTGCTTGTTTCACTGAGCTTAGGTTTCAACTTGACTAGACTTGATTTGGTGCTTTGAGATGTAGGCTCGCCGACGCTGCTTTATTTCAATTTATCCAAATGTTTTTCTTTCCAACAAATTTTCAGAAGTGAAAAAGAGACCTCAAAAAAAATAAATAAAAATAAAAATAAAATAAAAATTTCAAAAATCACTGCAAAATTCTAAATTCCAGGAATCCAAATTTCTTTCTGAAATACCATAAACGTTGTCGACACTCTCTAGTAACCAAAAGAATAACAATAAAAGGAGTATATTTGGACAAGAAAGAAATAGACAAAACTACAGATCAATCGATCAAACATTTTAACATTTAAACAATGATTTAAACACAGTACTACTAGTACTTGAAACGATAAGTGGAAATGCGATAACACAAGGGAAAACATATGGGGCACCCCATAGTAGACACAGATACAAGACTTTTCGTAGAAATTGTAGAATTGCTATAGGTTTCAATGTTTGATTGCTTGCTTGTTTCACTGAGCTTAGGTTTTTGATGGTTTCTTTTACGACATTGTTTTGATTTGTAAATTTCAGAAAATTTACAGATCAAAACAATGTTATAAAAGAAACCATTTTGTGAATCCTTCATTTATTCTGCTAGTGCAGATTCATTAAAAGAACAAATTAGTTTACAGTTAATTGCCATCTTCCATTTTCTATCATCCACTATTTTATTCATTTCTTCTTTTTTCCTCTTTTTATTTGGGTTTTTTTTTTTAAATTTTTCTTATGAATTAATATGCTTTGATTGCAAAAAATAATCTTGAAGTTAATTAATGCTTATTTTTTTCCCTTTATGCCAGATTTTTTTATTATACTTTTTTTTCCCATAAGAGTGTAAACTTAACAAAAAAATGAATTCCGTAATGAAAATTGAAGCATAAAAGAATTTCGTAAAGAAGAGATGTAAGAATAGGGGAAAGCAGACCAAAAATGAATTGTAGAAGGTGGAATGTTTTAGAAGTGGAAAATTATGGAAGGTTGATTGTATAAAGAACTCCAATTTTATTAAATATTTTTCTTCTAAACTAGAGTTTTTGTTAGTCATTGATCGCAATTAAACAAAATCTATATGTTTTCAAATGCAAAGTCGTATCTAGAAACACGCTTATCTATCGAGTAATTTCAAGGTATTACTGTAACTAGTTACATATATAATATTACTGTTAGTTATATATATTATTTACATTAGTTAGAACTCATTTTATCCATCCAGGTGACCAGTAGAATAAAAATATTCATTTTTCAAGTGAAATATAATGATGACTGTTTACCCCTCTCCCAAATGAGGATCGAATCCAAATATTGGATATCGCTTGTCAGCACCACTCTAGTATCGAGGTCTATTGGGGGTGAGGAAGGAGTGAAAACATGTTTACTAAGTTAGAAAACATAGTTCCAACATATTTATTGTGTTAGAGAACATGTACCAAACATGTACTATATACTGAGATAGAACATGTATACTGAGATAGAACATGTATACTGAGATAGAACATGTATATTGAGGTAGAACATATAAACTGATTTAGAGAGGATGTTTCGAAGTTTATTGGGTAAGAGAACATGTCGCGAATGTATCTACTGTGTTATATAGAACATGTTTCGAACATGTATACTGTGTTATAGAACATCTGGTCATCTAATTTGAAAAAAAAATGTCATCATTATTGATAAATAAGTTTGGAGGAACTTTCTTTTAGGAAATTAGCTACCACAAATATCCCTTTTTAAATAAATAATTATTAAATAGCAGGATTGTAGTTATGCGGGGTCAGTGAGGTAGGGGTCTTTCTTTCAAATACAGGGATTGTAATTTTGTTCGAATCAGTTAATGTAACAGTTTAATTTCGATCTTTTGGTTGATTGTAGAAATGTTTCTTACTTTGTTTCCCTAACAATAGTTCCCAACAAAAGCTAAGTGAAGGGAATTTTACACTGTATTCCTTCTCGAATCACATTACATTCTCCTGTCTTCCAAATTAATCAGAAAGGAAATATTCAAGCTATGTTATGTAAACAGTTAGTATTTAATGAAATTGCAGCTCTTTACGCAGTCAATCCTGTAAAATTTTTTTCATTTCCAATAATTTTCATCCTTTAAAATATTCCAAACTCATTTTGAAGACAAGCTATTTTACTTACAAAATTTTAAATTTTTCTATTTTTATTTTCACGAAAAAAATATACAGTTTAAATAGAAAAAATGCTGGATAAACGAAATTAAAAAAAATAGCTTTTACTATGTTCCATATTTAACACAGTTTCTGTATGTGATCCTGAAAAGATTCGAAGAACACTGCTTGTCTTGAAAAGCACCCCTGGAACACTTCATGGTGAACGGATATAAATTTCTTTGACGCTAATATGCGTGGTTCAGTTCAGTTCAGTTCACTGATGGTGTGCATTATGCATCTGCTCTCAAATCTCCCCGTAAATGGTAAGACTTCGGTAAATAAATTGTCTCAAGATAAATACAATTTGACCATGCACAAATTTAAACTGCTGCATCTAGCCGAAGATTTAAATTTAAAACCAGAACAAAATATACATTCAGTTTCAAGAGCAGTTTTCCAGCCTCATAAATTCCTTCTAACATCTTAAAAACATCGAATTATTTCAAAAACAGAACATTGTAAGAGTAAATAGTATTTTAAAATGTATGTGTCTGTTATAAGTCTGTCTCGGACAAAAATGAAGTCTGGGTACATTTTTCTCGAAAAAATTTAGAATGGGCTTTTTTTTTTTTTTTTTTTGCTATTAATTATTTTTCAATCTTGAGTGTGAAAAAATCTAGACAATTTTGTTTTTGAATATATATTGTTATGTGAACAAGGAAGTAGATGAGTAATTTAAGTTATGTCGGATAAGTATAGCATTATAACAATATTTAAATTCTATTTATATTATATATAAAATATATTTATTTATAGTATTCATTTATATATTACAAATTATATTGTATTGGAAAACAACACTTTTCTCAATTTATTTATTTAGGCATTATTTTAAAGTTCCTTTTGTTATTCTTTTTACTTAAAAATAAATTTGCTTTAATTAATTTAATAGGGCAAAAATATTAGTATAATTTAATATATATATATATATTTTTCTTTCTAATGCAGTTGGCAAACACAGACAGCTTGGTCTTTGGAGGCCTTAAGGCAAGTTCTGCAGAGATGTACTCACTTTGCATTACCCAGGGGGCGCGTGTAACTTGAAGATAGGCCACGGACGCGGAGTAACAATGCCCCGCAACGCTCTACGATCCTATTAGGACCGGGACCTACTTTTTAAAGTGGATTCCGAACCACTACAAACAATCATGGCACCGCCGGGACTCGAACCCGAAACCTGTAGTACCGAGCGCCAGAGCGCTAGCCACTCGGCCATTCAGGCCCATAATTTAATATATTACTCAAATTTTTAAATCCTAATCAAAGAATTAATCAATTTTTCTGAGTGGACCAATAGAAACTTGAGCAGGAGATCTCCGATTCTAATTTGCTGGTGGCATCCGTTGCAGGCACTGCTTTCGGAAACGAGGAGACTCGATGATTATTTTGACAATATGTTTAAAGCGTCTCGCACAGATAATCAAACCCCTAGTGGAAGTATCAGTCACATATTTGTGGAGAATAATCGTTCATTCTATCTTATGTGCGGGAAGAATATTCTGTCCCAGATGTGTGGGAAATATTCGTTCACATATTTGTGAGGAATATGCTGTCTTACATACTAGGGGAATATTTATTCATTTTAGAATATATCATATTATATGCATTGAGGATATTCTGTCCAGTGTTTCTGAGAAATATTCGGTGCTATATGTGTGGTGAAAAATTGTTCTTACATGTTAGAAGAATATTCATTCATTTATGTGTGGATAATATTTCGGTCTTATATGGATGGAGGTCATTCTGTCCGATATTTGTGGGGAATATTCGGACATATATTTGTGAGGGATATTCCGTCACATAATCGTGTTAAAATATTCGGTCATATATTTAGAAGAGCCTAGAGTGAAGAATATTTTGTCCCAGATTTGTGGGGAATATTCGGTTCTATATTTGTGAGAAATACCACCTGTCAATAACGAGTTGGCCTATATGCGGAGAGAATATTAGTTAAATACCACTTCCATATATGGTCTCCAGGAAAAAAATGTAGGGGTGGTCATAACACCGAAACGGTCTAGAAAAACCTTCATCCGATAACGGTTCCTTGATAAATTACTGAATCGCGGATATTGTATCGAGTGAATAAGGAAAAAATATTACCGAGTATCAGTGAACCTAAGAACAAATCTAAACTGAAACTTTCTCAGAAAAGTCCTTTCGCTAATGGAGTCGATGAATGTTATTTATTTTTCAATGAAAGGGCCTTAATTTTTTTTTGTTTGCATGTATTTTACTGAATAAATAAAATCGATACATTTTAAAAAGATGTTTAATAAATCTTGTAAGTATTAAAATTAGTCCAAAAACTTGGAAAAGATAAAAAATTATATTATATACAATCATAGTCAGTAGAATTTGATGTTATCTAGAAGAGTTTCATCGGCTAGTATTAATTAAATCCTGTTGCGTCTAATCCTCAGTATCCTGCAGTGCTGGACAGACATCCCGTGAGTAGTCTACTCATGGATGGAGGGAGGGGGGCAGCTTCTGTAGTGATGGAGTGCCCATGGAATAAAAAGCATGAATGGAAGTAGTGAATAGAAGTCTGACTTGGCTCTGTGTAACTGAAGGAGGACAGTGTTTCTGAGTTTTTCGTTTGGCGTCTAGGAAACTTTGGATGTTTGTGAGCTTTAGGTAACTAAAAATGTTGTTGTTTTTAAATGCCAGGCACTTTGACATGCAGACACTCGCCACCAGAAAGGCAGACATTTAGCAGATTCAGCGTTATCGAGTGTTGTGAATTTCGTGAAGTGTTGCACTACACCAAATTGCTCCCACTTGCTATCGTAATTTGGGATGGATACCGAGGCTGGTTTCTGAGAAAAGGATTCATACTCTTTGCCTCACTCCCTGGAGCACAATTTCCTAACCTACAGATTTATCATGCCCATTCTCGACATAAACGCGAAAGTTTTTGTTACGGCATTTGTCAAAATTCACTGTTAGTCAAATATTAAATTATTAAAATAAAATATTTTACTTGATTGCATGTTTAGTAAGTCAAAATGTTCGTAAGTGTAATCAATAAGTTCGAGACTCATGTTAGTGTGATTAATCCTCATGCATCATCATCCTCTTTCAGTGTGGGTCGGACATTCCATGAGTAATCTACTCATGGATGGAGGGAAAGGGGCAGCTTCTGTTGTGATGGAGCACCCGTAGGTAGAAGTCTGACTTGACTCCGTGTCGCTGAAGAAGGTGGGCAGTGCCTTCCTGGAGAACGTTCAGGGGAATTGTCCCGCATTTTGCGTAACGTATGGGAGAAAACCATCAAAACTACCACCAGGTAGTCCGACTCAATAGGCAAGATGCTGAATATCACAAACATCATCGAGACTCCGTTTTTTGAAGCAGCGTCTACAACAAAGCCACCAGCAGATTGAACCTCAGCCCTAATGCTAACGTTGCCGCACGTTGCCACTGAGTGAATTGGCCATTAATTCAATTATCATAACAATTTACGATTATGTAAGAAAAAAATCCGAATTTATAATTAATAAAGTATCATAAAGATTTGAGAATTTTCCATGAATATTCCATTCATACCAAATTGGAATTGCATTGTAATTAAAAAAACACATGCTTACGAATAAAAAGCATTTCTTTTTAAAAAATGTATGTCGTTTGACTACAATTAACAAAATTATAAATTATTAAATATCCAAAATTTACAAACATATAAAAAAAAGTTTGTATCTACTATTTCATTTTTAATTTTCTTTTCTACTAAGGATACAAAATGATAAAAAATTTAAAGAAATACTTCATTATAAATAAAAAACAAAAATCAAATACTTAACTGTATTCTTTCATAATAATTATTTTTCCAAGTAAATAAAAAATAAATACTTTTTTAAATGAGAAATGAATTATTTGTTTATATTTGCAGAATTTTTATTCCTCAACATTACATAAAACTTGCGATTCTTGCAATTATGGCAACTGTAGCTCATCAAATAAAAAAAATTTAAAATTGCCTCTTTCACTCCAGAGACTTTTGAGTCGTATAGTAAATTGTTTAAGAAAAGTCTGCGAAGCAAAATGGCTTTTTTTACAGCAAAGAACTAAAATTTCCAAAAACTTTACTCTTATTTTGAAAGTAGAAAAATTTGTTGAATATTTATGTTTTAAGAATGGACTTAATTGGAATGTTTATTGTAAAAGTGAATTAAGCACATCTTTTTTTCTTTTTTGTGACCTGAAGGCCAATTGGCTAGCGCTGTGACCATTGGTACCACAGGCTTCAGGTTCGAATCCTGGCGGTGGTATGGATGTTTGTAAGTGGTTAAGTGAATCAAAGTTAAGCTGCAGGTCCCTGTCTAATTAGCCTAAAGTGTGCACAAAATGACCGTAGAGCGACAAACCAAACTGGTATTTGGTATCATAGGCTTCAGATTCGAATCCTGGCGTTGGCATTGATGTTTGGGAGTGGTTCGCAATTCACATTAAACTGTAGGTCCCGGTCTAATCAGTCTAAAGTGTGCACAAAATGACCGTAGAGAGACAGACCAAACCAAATTTTTTTCATTAGTGCAACAACCCCATAATGGCCCAAGGCCTTCCGTCTACTTGCAGATTTCGAGACAGGGGATGCTGTCTTTTTGTAGGGTAGGCAGACCTACGCACGACGCTCTTACAGTCATAGTAGACCGGGGCCTCAATGGCCGAATGTCTAGAGCTCTTACGCTCGGTGCCACAGGTTTCGGGTTCGAGTCCCGGTGATGCCATGGATGTTTGTAGTGATTTGGAATCCACGTAAATCCTGGTCTCATACGACAGTAGAACGTCACAGAGACCAATCAAATTTCTCACCCACACATTATTCCCAAACTGTAACGGGGCAACTCAGCTCTAGGCACAGGGATGTGGTGTGATATAGTAGTAGTAGTCATAGTAATGCGGGACCTATGGTTCCATATGAAATATCCATGACCCCTCCTGGACTCGAACCTAAAACCTGTGATGCCGAGCGCCAGAGAGCTAGAATTATACACAGAAGACCTAAAATTCATAATTTGCAACCAATACAAATATGATGCTTTTTTAAAATGCTAAACACGTTTACTTGGAGTTGTTACTATAGTAATGCAATATAGATTCAGCGTCAAAAATTTGAGCAAATGTTTCTAATATGGACGAGGCTTAACTTGTTTATGATGTAGACGGACAAGAAAGCACATATGCCTCTAGAAGTTGGTAAAGAAGGTGGAAAAGTTTAAGTGAAGTGCACTAGCATTTCCTCGTAAAAGCTGATTTTGCTACTTATTAGCTATTCAAGTGGTATACGACTCTGATCAAAATAATAGGCAATAGAATACAACAACGACATTATATTTTGTATTATTTAAAAAATAAAGTCGCTCGGGGTAAAATAGAAAGCTTGTTGGACCCGCTAACATTGGACAGGTCCATAACGCTCATAGATCGTTTTTGACAAATGTGCAGTAGCTCGAACAATCCTCTTCTAAACTAGGAAATTCAATCAACGATTTATATTTCTGCTCTAAAGAAATCATTTTAAACTGACTTAGTCCATTTATTCTTTAAACACTGATTTATGTTTAGTCAGATAAATATGGAGTCTGTTAACTTATGCTTACCCGAATTATAAAAAAATAAGGCTTAGGAGACGAATATTTAAGAACTTGCTTCTCAAGTTTCACAAGTAAAAAAATTTTATGTAATTAGAGTAAGCTAAAGGGGAAAAAAAAACATATTTTTTTCTCCATTTCTTCCAAAAGCTTTTAAGTCGGCTACTCAACTGCTTTAAGTTGGCTCACTTGAAGAATTTTAAACTTTTCTGTTATCATTTGTTATGTACTCATTTATCTTTCCGTTTTAGTGTTATTTTTCGCAGAAATTCTTTAAACACGTTGTTATTTTTATCTTACAAAAAAAAAAAAAAAAAAAAAAAAAAAAACGTAATGCAAATATCTATGTTCAGAATACTTTAACCCAATAACATTCAATTTAATTTTAATTAAATTTTAAGGTCCATTTGGTAAAATAATTTTTCCCTGTAGAATCATTTTTCAAAATCTGTCCATGAATTTGGGAGTCTTTTGTTATTTATGAGTTTTTGTTAATTATCTTTTTTTTAAATGAATATATTATTCTATTTTGATAATCATATATATATATATATATATATATACATAATATAGATACCAGCAGAACCCGGCATATGTTGTCCTGCCAAAAAAAAAAAAAAAAATGCATTCTAGAAAATTACATATCATGAATATATTCTCCATGTTCCAATATATGCGCATACTCATTTTCATGGATGTCGTTTGAATGGTCTATAAGACGAAATGCGGCAGCACCCTCTGGTGGCAAGTAACAATAAAGTGGAGAGTGCGAACCATAGTTTTTCCATACTCGAATACATATTATTGCCAATTTCCCTATCGCTTGGTTGGACGGTATAGAAGTTGATATACTGCAGAACCATCTGGTGGTGACTTACAACAAAGGGGATAATGTTTTTCATGTTTTGTCAACCCCACACAAAATTTCATCAAAATCGGTCGAGCCATTTTTGAAGAGTTCAGTTACAAACACACGTATAGGAGAAGTAAACCGATTGCAGCCAAATTACGGGTTCAGTTGGGAATCTAAACCCTCCAGAGACCCACTGAAACACACACAAAAAATTTCATCAAAATCGGTCGAGCCATTTAGGAAGAGTTCAGTGACAAACACATGTACAGAAGAATTATGTGTATAAAGAGATATATGATATATCATCATGAGATGATATGAGAATCATATCCCCTAAAACTGCTTCACCCACCGTTCGATGTTCGTTATGGTTCTTTACCAAATTTCGTGTGAAAGTGCCTTTGAACAACGAAAAACGATGATGTTTTGGCGTATTCCAAAATACGGTACGCTTTCTCCTGCATATATGGAGCCACTTTGATGAACAGTGCCTCTAGCTGCGATTTCATACCTGGAAGACTTTTCGCTGTTGCCAGATAAATTGTATAATTGTAGTTTTAGAATTAATTTGTTTAGGCTAAATAGATTAATTACAGAATTTGCACTATGCTATTTTGTGTTATGACTAATCCTGTGTCCTGCAGGGTGGGACGGACATCCCTTGAGCAGTCTACTCATCGATGGAGGGAGAGAGGGCAGCTTCTGTTGTGATGGAGCACTCATGAGTAGAAGTCTGACCTAGGAGGCTCCGTGTCGCTGAAGAAGGAAAGCAGTGCCTTCCGGAAGGACTTTTAGGGGGCAACTACGCCCATTTGCATAACGTACAGGAAAAACCCGGGAAAACTCCCACCATCTAGTCTGACTAACGAGAAAAGGTGCTAAACGTCACAAACGCCATCGACAGTCATATGAGACCAGCATCTACGGCTTAAAGTGGATTTTGAACCCCTACAAACATTTCTGGCACTGCCTGAGCTCGAAACCAAAACCTGTGGTACCGAGCGCCAGACACTCGGCCATTCAGGACCACTATACTATTCTTTTTGTCCCATTCAATATGAAATACCTTGCATGTTGGAACTAATGAAGATCAAGAAACAGAAGTCCAGAAACCACATGAAATTAGATATAAGACGCTTATATTATCGAAAACATAGTGAACCATGGGGTTGTGAATACATTACTAATTTTCGAAGATTAAATGAGGGATAGAATTCAGGATGGCGCCCAACTTATACATGGTCGATAGGATTAAGATTATTAAGTAATGTGAGGTAATATGCGTTGGCGAATGCTTTATTATGCGGATAACATGATGGTTAAACTCGTTAACCATCATGTTAATAAACTTACTAAAAACGTTATGGGATATTTTTAATTAACCTGTATGAATATAGGAATAAATTTAAAAATAAAATCTTATAAATCAATAATACATTAAATATAACGAAAGGAATTATTAGCTATATTTTTAAGGTCAATTCTTCTCATAAAAAAATTTATATGAAGTTCAAGTTTGATTTAAGATCGATTCCCCTATTGCAAAAATATGATCGTTATTTTTCAAACTAAAATTACTGTGGTTTCAATTTTATGAAATAAAATATAAGATTTCTAAAATTGCATTCAATTTAGAATAAAAATATCTTATACGGAGAAAAACCCTTTTCTTGTTGGTGAATTTTATTCATTTTGTAAAATTTTTCAAACTAAATTGGTCATCAATCTTTGGACATATCTTTTATTCTTAGATGGAAGATTTTAGAGAGTTGTATTTTTACAGAAACCTTTTGAAAACTTTCAAAATAGTTTTTGAATTAGAACAACTTTTAGTATGTATTTACTCAACTGTTAGTATCGTTTCTTTTGTTCGTATTGGAAAATAAAATCACATTATTCAATACTTTAATTGGATATGAAACAGATTTCATGCAGAAAAAAAATTACCCAGATTAAGTTGAACATTCATTTTTTCTGTTCATTTGAAAAATCTGAATATTTTCAGTACCTTTTCGCAAGAAAATTTCCATAAAAAACGTAACGTTCTTAACGTAACATAACGTAATAAATAACGTAACGAAAATTTCCAGGAATTTATGTAACATTATTATTTAAACAGTAAGAAGTTTTAAATGTTAATATTTTTTTTATACAAATTTTTAAATCAACATAATTTTTATCGCAATAAATGCAATTGGGAAAACATTTTCCATTTTTTTTATCAAATTTAAAATTGTTTTTCATAAATGTACTTATATTTTTGCACATTGGCCAATGAATGCAATAGATTTGTGATGAATTGTGGTCTTAAACTTGTTGGTCTAAAACTTTGAATGGGGTTATAATAACATTTCAATGGCTCAACTTTTAAAGTTAAAAGCTGACACCTTTCCAAAAACTTTTGAAGCCAAAATTTATACTTAACTTCACAAATTTTGAAGGGTGTGAGAAAAATACAGAAGGTAATCCTTCCTAGAAACCGAATTTGATTTTATCTTTCCATTTCAAATTAAAACCATATTTGACTTTGAAATCCTATTTAATTTTGTTACTAATTTGTATATCTATTTAAAGAGACTGAATATTAAAACCAGACAGCTAGATTATTGACACAACATATTCAGTTACAATTGTCAATGGGTTGTTTAGTTTTTCGCTTCTTTGTAAAATTGTTTAGTGTATATCACTTTGTAAAACTGTTTAATGCTTCGTTTGGTAAAATTGTTTGAGAAAATTTTCTGAGAAAATGATTAGTTTTTTGGTTTGAAAAAGTTATGTTTTGCTTTGTAACAATTCAATTGTTGTGTAAAATTTGTAAAATTGTTTAATGCTTCACTTTGTAAAATTGTTTAATGCTTCACTTTGTAAAATTGTTTAATGCTTCACTTTGTAAAATCATTTAGTGTTTCGTTTTGTAAAATCATTTAGTGTTTCGTTTTTGTAAAATTATTTAGTGTTTCGTTTTGTAAAATTATTTAGTGTTTCGTTTTGTAAAATTATTTAGTGTTTCGTTTTGTAAAATTATTTAGTGTTTCGTTTTGTAAAATTATTTAGTGTTTCATTTTGTAAAATTATTTAGTGTTTCATTTTGTAAAATTATTTAGTGTTTCGTTTTGTAAAATCATTTAGTGTTCCTCTTTGTAAAATTATTTATTGTTCCTCTTTGTAAAATGGATTAATTTTTTTGCTTTGTAGAAGTGTTTAGGTTTTCCTTTAAAATTATTTAGTTTTTTGCTTTGTAAAATTGTTTAGTGTTTCGCTTTGTAAAATATTCCTTAGGGAATTTAAACAAAATTAAAGCATTTGTCCAGTAAATTTTAAAAAAATCAAGCAATGTAAAAGTTTATAAAATTAACAATCACAGTAAGTACCATTTAATCTGGTATTTTCCAGACAACGAGCTCAGCGGATTAACGATTTTGCCGAATTATCGATAGTCAAAATAGTTTTAAGGGGGATACTAAAAACAAATTACTCTAGATAAAAATGTTAACGATACAAACATACACATATATAAAGTGTTTATGCACATTCTGAAGCCCGTGACGTCTACACAGGCTAAAACCGCTAATGTATTTCGATATTCTAACAATTACAAAATTAAATTCAGGCATTGAACATTAACTTACCAAAATATACTTGTATTGATAAATTTGCAATGCACACTTACATTTTTGCTTGCAAATCATAAAATGAAGCATTAAGAAATACAAAAATTGGTATTGCCAAAGTAGAATAAGTTTAATCACCTAAATGAAACAGAAAAAATACAATAATATAAATAACAAATTTTTTTTGCAGCAAAATTAAAATATCTCGTGTCAAAAAAGTATTTGCACACCCGCATGAATACAAAAGAAATATAATATATAAGAAAATTTCAAATATCTAATATTTAGTATGCATTCCATTAACATCTATTACTGCTTGTAATCTTGCTGGCATTGATTTAATTAAATTTTCTGTAACAGTAGGGTCAATATTTAACCACTCTTCAATAAGAGCTTGCCTAAGTGCAGATTTGCTTGCAATCTTCTTTTTCTGACTTTTAAATCCAAATAATTCCACAAATTTTCCAAAGGATTTAAGTCTGGTGATTGTGGAGGAGTAGCAAGTCTTCTGGGTACATTATAAAGCAACCACATTCGTGTTATACCGGCAGTGTGCTTCGGATCATTGTCTTGCTGAAAATAATACGAATTACTGATACCCAATTTTATTGCACTTTTGGCAAGTTATCTCGCAACACATCAATATAGGTTCGAGCTGTCATATTCCCATCAATGAAACACAAATTACCAACTCCTTTGCTAGCCATGCACCCCCAAACCATAACAGAGCCTCTTCCATGTTTAACTGTACGTAATACATTTTTAGTATGGAAAGCAGTGCAAGGCTTTCTCCCAACTAATTTGCTGCCATCTGATTTAAAGATATTGAACTTACTCTCGTCGGAGAATATGACATTTTTCCAGAAATCAATTGGCTTATTGATACATTTCTTAGCGAATTCAAGTCTCTTCAGTCTATTTCGTTCATTTATAAAAGGTTTTTTCCTTGGAGATCTTCCATAAATTTGTGCATCGTGCAGGACATTTCGAATACTTTGGGCACTAATTTTAACTCCAGATGTTGAAGCGACATCATGGGCTAATGTTATCGCATTAACAAATGGATTTTTTGATGCCTCTCTTATAATTTTTCGCTTAATTCGCTGTGAAAGTTTCTTTGGGCGTCCAGAACGCAAGTTATTTGATGTAGATCCTCTTTCTTTGTGACTTTTTATAATGTACCGAACAGTAGAAAAGCAAACATTTACTTTTTTACCTATTTCTCGATAATTTAGGCCATTTTCACGAAGAGAAACAATTTTTTCTCGCAACGACATCGGCAATTCATATTTCTTAGGTGCCATCAAATTGAAATTGAAATCAACTGATCATCATCGTTCAGGATGCAGAGTACCTTGGCCATATGCGGCCTTTACTCCAAATCTGGTACTATAAGAGTCATTAATAAAAACAAGACATTATATACAAGAAAAGGCAGTGGGCAATGGTCATGTCCAATTAGAAGTAAAAAGAAGCATTGTAAAGAAGTAAAAAGAAGCATTGTGAACAATGGAAAATAAAAACACAAGAGAAGATTAAACAGCGAAATTGAAGCATTTTGCGATGATTTGGAATTTTGCCAAGGGAGATTTTGCGCTTTTCAGTTGATTATAGAAATTGTCAATGTCGCCTAACATATCGAGGATGCTGGACACTTCTTGGAATACATAGGCAATTTTAGCGTCCTTGTCAGGATCAACATTATCCCAGATATTTGGACGTTCCGGAATCACGGATGGAGTAGCCGGCGGCCCATGCAAGAAACTTGCATAAGAGACGCCGGGCGTGACTGTACGGCTGACGAACGTGCTCCTGGGCGGTGCCGCAGTGCGATTGGGCGGAAGGCGTGGCTTCGGAAACTTCGGGCAACCTCGCCATGCGGCAAGGTGCCCCATCTGGTGGCAATTGATGCATTGAGGATTCTCAAGCCTTTCCTGGATAGTACAGTCCTTTAGGTAATGTTCGCCCCCGCATTTAAGACATCTTTTTTTATAATGGCAGTTTTTAGCGGAGTGATGAAAGAGATTACATTGGAAACATTGCGAAGCACCAGGCTTGCGGTTAAATTTCTCAACTCGCACCGAGAAGTGGAGCAAACGGTCGACTTCAAAAATTTTGGAATTGTCTTCAAATTTCTTATATACCAACTGCCAGACAGGGATCAATGCCTTAATTTTTAAGTTGGTTAATTGGCGGACCACATCAATCTTTAGACCAAGTTCGGTCAATCCAGCAGCAATTTCGTCAGTCGTGTAAGTTACCGGGATGCCTTTCAGGACGGCTTTGAGCGGTCTCAGATACTTTGGTGTTATGACGTAGTACTCCGTCTGGGAGTTTCGCAAGAAGTTTGTAATTAAACGATGATTATCCGAGTTATTCGGAAAAATCTTTAGGTGTTCGCCGGCCAGTTTGATGCGCACCTCCTCATTAAATTTTTTGCTGATTTCAGCAATAAGTCCTTTTAAATTGTCCGAGTATTTCACCATAATAGGTGGGAGTTTCGGCTCCTGTGTGCTAAAGGTTCGTCATTATCACTTGCGTCAACAGCTAAGTTGGCATATTTATTTGCAAGTCCAACAGTAGGAGCATTCGCTTTAGCGGCAGAATTTTTGACGGTATGCTTCTTAGCGGGTTTGATAAACCCATCTTCAGAATTTGCAGAGGGGGCAGGCCTCTTTGATTTTTTGTTTGGGATGTTTACTTTAGCAGCACTATGACGCGCGCAGTTGACAATTGGACAAAGACCAAGCCCACATATCTGGTCCTCAGCGGCGATAACAGCTTCTTCAGCCTTCTTCACGGTGGCAGCGGAGGCCTTCAGTGTCTTTGCCGTAACAAGACCAGCATCCATAAGGATCTGCTGCTTTGTAATAGCTTGAGTGGCCAGTTCATGGAGTTTCCGGCGTTCTTGAAGGTGTTGCTTAGCAGCAGTGATTTTCAAACAGATGTCCGCTTCTGTGAGAACAGGAGCAGGAGTTTCTTGAGAGGTGGAAGCCTCCAAGGTGACATCATTGACAGTTGCCTGCATGGCGCATTCCGTAGGAGAATCAATCTCCATCGATGAGCGTGATTGAAATAAGGGGGAAGATTTGTTGGAATATTCCGCCATTACGCGAAGAGCTTCAGTCAGATCCCCACGATCGTCTTTACGCTCGCAATCCATAGACACAAAACATAGAAGAATGATCACGAATCTCGAAACAATAAAACAAATATCTCTTCCTCTACACAACGAACAATCAATGAACTCCAGAACTCAATCAACTGATAAAGTATCGATACTACCTCCCTTTATAGTCGTCTTACGTATGTTATTTACTGCGGGATGACTATCAAATAATTAGCAAAAAAAAAATACAAATTTCCTAAAGTTGAGTTGAGTGTGCAAATACTTTTTTGACGTAAGATATTTTAATTTTATTGCAAAATTTTTTTTTTACTTGTATTATTGTATTTTTTAAAATTAGTTTAGATGAATAAGGTTATTGTGTTTTTAAAAATGCCCATTTTTGTACTTTTTAATGCATTTTATTATGAATTGTAAACAAAACTGTATGTGTGCAAATACTTTTTGTACCCACTGTAAGAGAAATTAATACGGTACAAGTATAGTTAAAACAAGTTGGGGCAAGATTCTCTTTGAAAAGAAACAACACTCATGCGCCAGCCATATTGTTTAAAAATACCTGATAATGATCCGAACCGAACCGAAAAGATTCGGATCCGCCACCGTGATCCGAATCTTTTTTCCAAAAAATTGTTGCGAATTACATACAAATTCATAAATTCTTCATTGTACCGAAATGAAACCTGATAGTTACTCTGAACACTGGGCGGACGTGGGGGCAGTGCTGTGTGACGACCTGCCGGCAAAATTAAAAAATCAACCGAATCCAAACCCGAAATCAAAAGGCTCTATCGGTGCCAGATTATATAAAGTGCCAAACCATCGAATGCCGGATTAAAAATCGCTTATTATATCTACACTTTAAATGCAAATTTCCCATTGATATAGAGATAAGTTAGTGAAAAAAAGAAAAATTCCTTCTCTTTTAGTAATAAGACATTGTTAAGCGATATATTTATAATCCAGCATAACAATGTCTTACTGAAAGAGCAGAAATCTTTTCTTTTTTTCGCAGACTAACTTATTATCTTTATATAAATGAGAAAATTTTATTTTAAAATGTAGATATAATAAGCGAATTTTAATCTGGTATTCGATGGTTCGGCACTTTATATAATCCGACACCGATCACCGATTTCGGGTTTTTTCGTGTGAATTTCAGTGGTTTTTTTTTATATATTTATAGTCCAGGGGTCTGATGGCCGAGTGACTTTGGCACTCGGTGCCACAGGTTTCGGGTTCGAGACTCGGCGGTACCATGGATCTTTGCAGTGGTTCGGAATCCCCTTCAAATTGTACGTCCCGGTTTAATATGAATGTAGAGCGTTGCAGGGGTAGTGGTACTCGTGGCCGTAGCATATCTTCAAGCTACACGTGCCCTGTGGTAAGAGCTAAATGAGTAATGTCGGTGCAGCCCTTGCTTATGACATAACTGTCTAAGTATTTACCCGCTGCATTAGAAAAAAATATTTGTAGTCCATTTTATTTTTTTTGTAGAAAATCGTATTGTGAGCTTTAGATTTGGTTTGTCGCTCTACGGTCATCTTGTGCACACTTTAGGATAAACAGACCGGTACCTACAGTTTAACGTGGATTTCGAACTACCAACAACCATCCATGCCACCACCAGGATTCAAACTTGAAGCCTTCGGTACCAGAGCGCTAGCCCGTTGGCCATCAGACCGTCGTATCATGAAGGGCTTTATATCCAGTAAATAATTAAATTCCAAGTGAGAAAAGTCTTAGAAAGAGAAAAAGAATACTTCAGTACAGACTTTTCAGGAATACTAATCACCAAAGAAAAAAAAATTAATGGAAACCTGACGGCTAGGTAAATAACGGCCGTTTTAATCTAAGGTGCTTATCAACTTACAATTTTAAATTGCTAAATTGAAGATAAATTTCAGTTTACTTGACTCCATTCTTCAATCAAATCCTCTTACCAAGCGAGAAAGTGGAAAGGGAATTTTGAACTTCGGTTTTCTCATTTTCGACTGATAAATTAACAGATTAGATGAGAAATATGGCGAGATCTTGCCCGAGTCTTAATCTAAATATGCATGAAATAATTAACTTTAGATTAAATTTGAAGTCGAAGGGTTTACTCGGATAAATCTTTAGGGGGTAAGATGCCAGTTTAAATGTTAATACTCGCTATGTAAATATTTATAAATATTTAATCATATACAATTAGATCAAAGTATAAAAAAGAGGAGGATTTAATAATGGGAAAATATTTCTTTCTAGAAAAATTATCTAATTATTATGAGTCAATGCTTTAGAAACAACGATCCTTACATTTTCAGATAACAATATCACATATATTAATAAAATCAATGACGTTTTGATTTCTGGAATTAATTTTCAGTACATCTCTATCTCATAGAAAATCAAGTTTTATTTGAATTAGTTTCTTTGTAAAATAACTATAAGTTGATAAGGTAGATAGAAATATATTTATAAATAAATATTGGAGACAAATTCGTCCGACGAGCATAAGGGCTGAGATAAAATCCACTGACGGCTTTGTTGCAGCCACTGCTTCAAAAAACGAAAAAACTGGATGGCGTTTGTGATGTTCTTCAGCATCTTGCCTCATAAGTCGGACTACACCGTGGGAGTTTTCCGAGCTTTTTCCCATACGATACGCAAAGGAGAAGTCATTCGCCCTAAAAATTCTCTCGAAAGGCACTGCCCTCCTTCTTCAGCGATACGAAGCCAAGTCAGACTTCTACCTACAGGTGCTGTTCCTTTCCCTCCATCCATGACTACTCGTGGAGTGTCCGTGCCAAGCTGCAGGACACTCAAGATGAGTCACAACACACAGAGACCGATTATGGTATTCATGTTACAAATTAATGTATCTTTATTCGATTTTGCATGGTTTGTTTTGTCGCTTTAGGGTAATTTTTTGCACACTTTAGGCTAATTAGACCGAAACCTTAAGTTTAATGCGGATTCCGAATCATTAATAAACATCCATGCCACACACAGCCAGAATTCAAACCTGAAGACTGTGGTACCAAAGGCCAGGGCGCTAGAAAACTGTCCATCAGACCACGTCTGATTTTGTAAACCTGCATAGATACTTGCTATGAATTATATATTCAGAACAAGTTCTCTACGGTTTATGTATTTCAATCATAAGAGATTATGATACAAATTCTGCTATTCTACAAATTAGTATTTTCCTAAAAGATTTTATGAAATGCATTTCATGAGCGATTAATTTTTACAAAAATACAAAAAGAAAATTTAACCTGACAAAATCAAGAATTTAAATCATAAAGTAATGAATTTTAATAAACTTAATTAATGCTATTATATAAATTGAATGATAGAAGCATAACGATTATTTAGATGCAAAAGTTTTAATGTGTCATGATTACTTTTCTAATCCTCTTAACTGTTACCCCTTAATGATGCACATATGATTGGCTACTATACTGGCTAGTCAGTAAAATCAAATAAGAGATCATAATCCTAAAACAATATATAAATCCATGTAAATTGAGAATTAATTAATAAATATTCTTATAAATTGAATGATAGGAACTTAATGACTATTTAGCTGTATATATTGTAATTTGTCATGATTTCTTTTCTAATCCTCTTAA
Organism: Caerostris darwini; assembly: GCA_021605075.1. NCBI lineage: Eukaryota > Metazoa > Arthropoda > Arachnida > Araneae > Araneidae > Caerostris > Caerostris darwini. The sequence continues at coordinate 296,382 of BPLQ01010207.1, forward strand.
CTGTTACGTCGTAACTGTGTGCTTATGATTGGCCCTAATGCTGGCTAGTCAGTGAAATGAGATTCTTAATCCTTAATAATAATCTTCAATAGATCATTGACCAGACGGAGTTGGATCTTGACCAAGAGCAGAGTATGCTAATTATCCTTCGATTGGCCTCTCAAGGGCATGTTGAGTTAGATTCAACCGCATAAATTCCTGTAATTTCACCGCTTAGTTTCTACCTATTATATGAGCACATACTATATATTCCATCGAGTATAATACTGTTTTTTTAAATTAAAGAGTTATTTTTAGTTAACAATTTTTGAAAATCGAAAAAAAAAAACATTGCATATTTTCCTTGTCAAGGATCCAATTAGAAATAAATTTCTACTGAAATTATCAAAAATGTTTTTTAGGAAATTATATAAAACTTATAAAAAATTTTATACATTTGGGAATAATTTTAATTTAACACATAAAAATAGCTCAATCATAGATTTTGATAATATGCTTGATTTAATATTATGGTTTGAAAAACACAAAATATGCATATTTTTATTTCATTTGATAATTGCGAAAATATTATTCAACTTAAATTAATAAATTATTATCTTAAAATGTATTTTTTATTTTTGAATAATTATTGCTTTAATTGGATGTTTACAAGTTGAATGTCTCCTTAAAAGTATAACCATTGTTTAATAATTTTTTTTTATTATCATTTAACAATATTTTAATTGATGAATTTTCTTTCATTATCATTTCATTTTAATTAATGAACAATTGTTATTTTTGAGTAAATTGTTTAATATATTGGAATTGTCATGAAAAAATTCTTGTTTCTTAAAAATATCTCAATAAACCACACTCCATGGGACAAAATGAAATGCTAGCTTTGTCACAACAAATTTTACTATGCTAAATGGAAAAGTAATTAATAACTAAAGTTGAAGTCTAATAAAAAATTGTTTTCACCAATGATTATTATTATAAAATCATAAATTGAAGTAAATAAAGAAAAATCTCTATTATTAACTGTAAGCTACTTTTTTTTTTGTTAAGACCAACTCAGAAAAATATGTAGCTAAATATTGGAATGTCTCGTTCATTAATAGCTATAATCTATTTATTTTTTATCTCCTTTACAATCTATAAAGTGATAATTTATTAAATAATTTATTTCTAATAAGGTAAAACTATCATTAAATTGTATCTTACTGCTTTTAGTACATAAAGATATGACATTAGCTATTAAAGTAATATTAATTTAGTGTTTTGTGTCTTGTTTTATAATAGTAAGAGACATTTTTCCTAATGAAACTGACAAAGTAAAATGTATTGTTATATACTGAACTATTGTTATGTATTGAATATTACTATTGTTAAATACTGAAACTGGAGATCATTATATTTTTAATTTTGTGATAAATTAAAAAAATATTGAATAAAAAATGATCTTTTAATAAATTTATTTTCTTAGTTTACCATGGCCAAAACATAATCAAATCTAACAATTTTTTAAGAAGAGTAAATAAAATACAACTTCTAATAAATTAAATTTTTTTCTTCTAATGCAGCTGGCAAATAGACCGTGATCTTTCGCCATAAGGGCTGCACCGATGTTACTCACTTCGCATTACCCAGGGGGCGCGTGTAACTTGATGGTAAGCCACGGACGCGGGGTAACAATGCCCCCGCAGCGCTCTACGATCCTATTAGGACCGGGACCTACAGCTTAAAGTGGATTCCGAACCACTACAACACCCATGGGCAAAGCCGGGATTTGAACCCGATACCTGTGGTACCGAACGCCAGAGCACTAGCCATTCGGCCATCAGGCCGCTCATAAATTAAACATAATATGAAAAATCTTGAATCAATGAAATAGATGTTAATTTATTTATGCCTTATATATGCATTAAACAACATCATCAAATAAAAAAATTCAGATATATCTAGGAAAAATATTGAATACAGTGCCTCATATTAATAATAGATATTTTATGATATTTTACAATTTTATTTTATCATATTAAGATAGTATTAACTATTTCATTATACCTCAGTTATATATTAAACGAGTATCAACAAATAATAAATTCAGATATGACTTCCATGAGAAACATTAAATATAGTGCCTCATATTAATAACAGATTTTATTTTATGTATTAACGATATATTTATGCTTTCGATCAAATTAAACAAACATAATTAAATGAAAAAATTCAAATATGATTTCTATGAGAAATATTGTATGCAGTGAGTCATATTAATAATAAAGGCCATTTTATTTCTTAATGATGTATGCATGCCTTAGATACAAATAAACAAATATCATTAAATAATAAATTCAGATATGATTTTTATGATAAACATTGAATATAATAGCTTATATTAATAACAAATGTCATTTTATTCACTAATAATGTTTATATGCCGTATATACAAATTAAAAAAATATCATTAAATAATAAATTCAGATATGATTTCTATATGAATTTATTATTAACTAAAAATCGAATATAGTGTCTTATATTAATAATAGATGGCATTTTATTTGTTAGTGATGTATGCATGCCTTAGATACAAATAAACAAACATCATTAAATGATAAATACAGATGTGATTTTTATGAAAAACATTTAATACAGTGCCTCATATTAATAATAGATGCGATTTTATTTGTTAATGATGTATGCATGCCTTAGATACAAATTCAACAAACATCCTCAAATTATAAATTCAGATATGATTTCTATGAAACACATTGAATATAGTGCCTCATATTAATAATAGAGATATTTATTTTACTTATGGTATTTTTATGTTTTGATACAAATTAAAACAAATATCATTAAATAATAAATCCAGATATGATTTCCATGAGAAACATTGAATATAGGGCCTCATATTAATAATAGATCTTATGCAACCCCTCTACCTCAGCGAATTCCTGAAGCAAAAATGGCCATCGACTGTAAGCGAAGCAAACTTTTTTTTTGCTAAGCATTGCATTCCGGCCCAGTGGTTCATGAATCGAGGAATGTCTCCAACAATTGACTTTTTTTCCTTCAGACATTAAATAATTCACTTCTACGAGTTTTTTGTGCGCTTATGAGAAGAAGTGATTATCAGAATGGGTGGTTGGAGATACCAACAAAAGTTTCTTGAAAATGGATGCAATGTTTTCTTATGAAGGCAATAATGTTTTCTTTTAAATGAATATTTGTTTTGATATATGTTAAGTACATTTTATTTCGTCTTACTAATGGTGAAAGACAAAATTATAGAGGTTAAGATTTCTACAAAAATATGTTAAGATAGAAATGAATCTTTGTTCAAGGAGCGGTTATATTATTGTTCTTATCCTTTCATTTCTTTAATGCATAAGCAAATGAAACATTCTTTGGTTAAATATTATCAAAGTTTCTCATCAGAAATTGAATTAGAGATAATTTCTTGTCAAACGCAGATAAATATACAACGATACGAAAGATGTTTGGCTTAATATTTGACATCGTATAAAAAGATAATCAAAATTATAAAGAAAAAAATAGTTTTGTAGTGTGTAAGTACGGGAGGCCCCAAGCTTGGGCGGCAGATTGTAGTCGTCATCGGTTGTTTGTTTGTGCAGTTGGATCTGGATGTGGTCGAGTTGAACACATAAATTTATTTTCACAGCACGTAAATACGATATTAATACCACAATAAACTATAAACACTATTTAGCACACATGTAGCATATTTAGCGATATACGAGTACAATAAAAGTTGTACTCGTATATCGCTAAAATTCAACTTCTAGCTGTAAATAAAGTTACTCAAGTACACGCTGCATAGCGAAATATACTTCCTCTCTGGAGGAGAGTCTGTAGGCCACCTTATGCACAGGATTGTGATAAATATTATAATAAGAGAGGGATAAGAGAATGTAAAGCAAATGTTTCTTAGGGCCGGTTGCGCCGTACGTCCTCTCTGGTGAGGGTCTCAATGCCTGCTGCTGAGTTCTTCAGTACGCCACAAGGGCCGCTCTTGCAATGCGTAGGAGGAAACAGAGTTGCTAGGTGGAACCACGGTTACAGTTTAACCATATCATTGCCGTAATCGGATTGGTTAAATAAATGTTTTGTTAAATATTTTCATGTCTGATGCAAATGAACGTCAATTCTGTTTTTGGAGTCCAAAGTTTTCAAAGTAGAAAGTAACCCTTTACGTTTTAGACAAATTCATATAAAATCTTTTTAAGAATTCAAAGATGTCAAATATATCTGACGCAAATGTATATCAATTCTTTTTCAAAATCTATAGTTTTCGAAGAAGTATTTCTTCTATTTTCTTGCTATAGAGGTAACAAAAGAGTGATTAACTACAAGCATCCGTTTTAAAAACATGTTTTTGAAAGAGTAAACATGTTTCTCCAGGCCTGACGGCCGAGTGACGAACGCCTAGATGCTCGTTGCATCAAAGTTCGAGTAATGCTGGTGCCATGGATGTTAGAATAGTGAATGCCATGGATAGCGATTTGGAATCCACTTTAAACTTTAAGTCCTGGTCTAATATGAGTGTAGAACTTAGCGTGCGGCGTAGGGCTGACAACCATATTCCGTAAAAAGGATGAATATTTAGGAGCCTGGAGGCCGAATGACTGGCACTCTGGCCTCGGATGCCTGGACATTTCCACACCTCTACAAGCATCCAGAGTCCAGCAGACAGCCTGGTCTCTAACAGAGTCCAGGCTGTGGGGTAGCCAGTGGGCGGGCTAACAACACTACCCCGTAAAAAGAAAGCATCTCCTGTCTCGAAATCTGCTTGTAGCAAACGGCCGTGACTATCACGGGCTGTTGTGACAAGGAAGAAGAAGATACATGCTTTTTCACACACAAATGTTAAATAACACATCATTTATCTGATTAAAAATCTTGAATGCCACTATTAACCCCTATTTATTAAATTATTATTAATTGTTAATTATTACTATTAACAGCTAGAAACATTAGATGCATATCAGAGAGCTATGAATTCTTGTAATGATGTATGTAATAGAAATTATACGTGAGTAATAATACTTTATGCTACAGAAACGATGATATCTACTGATTTAAATAATGTTTTGCACATTTTAAATGTAAAATGTGGAAAATCTTAAGTGTCACCATTAAGCAGTTCTAACATTCAATTCACAGCCAGATACATTAGATGCGTATCAGAGAGGTCCGAATTCGTGTAGTAATGTATGTAAGGGAAATTATAAGTGAATAATGTTGCTTGCTTTATACTACAGAGACGATGATATCTACTGATTTAAATAGAGTTTTACACATGTTAAATATAAAGTTTTCAGATATATACTTTAATAGAAGAACATATTTTTTTTCCCTTTACGATCCTTAAAGTATATTCAAAATATTCTAAATACCTTGCGCCCTTGTAGTTACGAAAAGAAAAAAAAAGATAATGAAACATTATGTTTTAATGCAAAGTATTTTTTATAAAAGATGTTTGAATAATCTTTTTTATATGAATTAGGAATTTATAAGAATAATTTTATTGATGAAGATTCCTTCATAGTTGAAGACGTCGCCCCATTGGCTTCTGGGGAAGAAGTGAAACTTCCCAATTCAGTTTCGATGTCCCTATCGATAATCACCATCTGTACTTCGTTGTTGTTGTTGATGAAGGTTCCGGAAGTAAATGGAACAAATAAACGGGGAAAAAACGGAAGTAGAGCAAGTGGCGTAAATAATTCTTGTTCTGCCCGGAACCATTGCTTGTCATCTTGGAGCAGAGTTGTGAGCCGTGCTGTCGTTAACGAAAGCAGCTGTTGGTGTTTGGGAAAAATCCCTTTTTTTTCCCTCACAGAGACATTTTTTTCCCTCATACAAAATTATCTGATGTTGCAGCGATACTTTTTTTAATTACAAACAGAAAAGATGAGAAAAATAAATATATATTAAGGATATTATTTTATGAATGATTCTGCAAACAATTTTTTAAATTATTTCTTGGCTTTTTTCTTAACATTTATTTTTTTCATATTGTCGGTTATTGCCGTGTTTGAATAAAGTATGGCATAGTTTACAACTTAAAGCAATTCTATGTCCAGAAAATTTTTGATTTCTTTATGTGTGTAATATTGTGAATTAGAAGAATAGAATTAGATTCGAATTTTTTATTTTTACTTTTCTTCATATGTGTCTTTTTGATATGCTACTAACAACCCACCGACGATCAATGACGACAAAATGCATTCATTGCTTTTGAAAGGATTTATTTTTGGGAGTATTTCTGCACGACTCGTGGCTCAGTGGCAACATATGCCGCTGGTGAGCATTAGGGCTGAGATTCAATCCACTGGAGACTTTACACGGTTTCAAAAAACGTGGAGACTCGATGATGTTTGTGATGTTCAGCATCTTCACCACGAGGCAATCTCGTTAGTCAGACTGCCTGGTGGGAGGTTTCAGGGTTTTCTCCCATACGATACGCACATGCGGGGAAGTTCCCCTAAATGTTCTCCATGAAGGCACTTTCCCTCCTTCTTCAGCGACCCAGAGTCAAGTCAGACCTACGGATGATCTATTAAAACAGAAGCCGTCCCTTTACCTCCATCCATGAGTAGGCTATTCATGTGTTCTCCGTTCCGAGTTGCAAGACATTGAGGATAAATCACAACAGGACATTTAGAGGTAACTACCACTCAGTTGCGGGCCGTTTCTTAAAAAAAAAAAAAAAAAAAATCGTACTAGGCAACCTTGACCGATCGATACGAGATGCTTTACATCGTTAATATCGGTATCATCACCATCGAGTCTCTTCGTTTCTGAAAACAGTGACTGCAATCGCACTCTCTGAGCACTTAATTTATAATGGTTTATGTAAATGTGATATTATCAGTTAAGAAACCTATTATAAGTCGAATGAAAAATTTTAACCTTTATTCAAAATAACACAAAATATATTTTTCATAAGGACTGCTCAAAAATTCCTTTCATTATTTTTAATTTATTTTTTGATAAACATCCATGTAAGAAGTGGAAATTCAAACACCTAATTCTCATTTAAACCTCTATTACATTATAATAGATAAGTATCAAATGCTTTATAAATGAGATGCTATATAAATGAGATAAAATGTTATGTACTATGAGCGGGATTATTGTGAGATTAAAAGTTATTTTCTAAAATATTTTTGTGTGTTTATTAATTTTTCTATCATATTCTCTAAAGATTAATTTATTAATTATTAATTAATTATTAATTTTAATTAATAATTATTAATTAATTAATTATTAATTTTTCTATCATATTAAGAAAAATTGTAGATAATCTTTTAATATTATCAATAGTATTTGTTAGGTAAAAGCACACATTTAATAAAAAAATACTTATGGTTCAGAAAAATTAATTTTTGAAATATATTTTTTGTTACGATAGTTTGCTAAAAATGTTAAACTTTATTTTGTGAATCAGCAGACGACGAAATACTTTTTGTGTTAGTAAATATTAAAGATTAAGATTATTTATTAATGATAATATAATAATTAGAAATATAATCTTAAGATTATTTATTAACATTAAGATTATATTTCTAATTATTATGTTAAGAATATTTATTAATGTTAAGATTATATTTCTAATTTTCATATTAAGTTTATTTATTAATATTAAGATTATATTTCTAATTTATATGTTAAGATTCTTCATTAATATTCAGATTACATTTCTAATTATTATATCAAGATTATTACTAATATTGAGATTATATTTCTAATTATTATATGACGATTATTTTTATTAATATAAGATTTATTAAGATTAATTTTCTAATGCTACCCCAACATTTATCATTGCAAATGTTATTTTTTTTAATATTCAAGTGTTTCTTTACCAAGACAAGCACTGAAACATGTTTCATATTCTGCTCTTTCGTAAAATATTCATTTACTTATTTTTTTTTTCCCGGTAACTCTGAAAAAGATTTTAAAAAACTTCTTTGTTTCTAAGTAATTTAAATTTGCAATGCATGAAATCCCACACGTATAAAGGATTGCATTAATTTCCCTTCAGATGAAACGATAAATTTCCTATTTTATTACTTATTCCCTGTAGTTGCGTACATTTTATGGAGGGGATTTTCTTTCACGGTGAATTAAGTCTGCCAAACCTTCGTCAAATATCGCATTAAAATTTAAGTATCTCCCACATTTTTATGTAGAATCAATGCGATATTCATTTCGTCTGTGGGCTTGAGCTTATCATCTACAAAAACCGAGTGGTGAAATAGTTTTATTTCCGAATTTGATTAAGTTCAAAATTGTTTTGGTGAAAATTTATTTTAATGCTCTTTGAATTTAACATTAAACCAAAATAATTTCATTATTTTGTGTATGGAATTTAATGAAATAATATTTTTTTTCCTAATGCAGCTGGCGAACCCGCAGACAGCTGTCTTGGATGCCTCAAGGCAAGCGCTGCACAGACGTTACTCACTTTGCATTACCCAGGGGGCTCGTGTAACTTGAAGATAAGCCCCGGACGTGGAGTAACAATGCCCCCACAACGCTCTACGATCCTATTAGACCGGGACCTACGGTTTAAAGTGGATTCCGAACCACTACAAAGATCCATGGCACCGTCGGGATTCGAACCCGAAACCTGTGGTACCGAGCGCCAGAGCGCTAGCAACTCGCCCATTCAGGCCCCATGAAATAATATATTATTATTTATATTATTTGGGCCCGATAGCCGAGTGACTAGCGCTCTGGCGATCGGTGCCATAGGGTTCAATTCCCGGCGGTTCCATGGATGTTTGTAATAGTTCGGAATCATCTTTAAACCATAGGTCCCTGTTTCATGTGATTGTAGAGAACTGGGCATAGGGTGGAAAACTATATCCCGTAAAAAGAAAACTTATCCTATCTCGAAATCTGCCAGTAGGCAGACGGCCTTAGCCCAACATCGGGCTGTTGCGCCAATGAAGAATATACTATTTCATATCGAAATCATAGTTTTATTTTTTTTATTATATAACATTGTTTTTAATCATTCACTGCATAATATTGTATTATGAGAAGGCTTTATGCGGAATAATATATAAAGATATAAAAATCTATTATAATGCAGAGCATTATTTTTAAATTATTCATTCCAGGTGTGGTTTTGTTCGTCGCTCTATGGTCATTTTTTTGCACACTTTAGACTCATTAGACAGGGCCCTACAGTTTTATGGGTATTCTGAACCACTAGCATACATCCATGCCACCGTCAGGATTCGAACTTGAAACCTGTGGTACCAAAGGCCAGAACGCTAGCCAATTGGCGATCAGGCCGCACCTCAGAAGATTGTTTTCTCAAGGGGCAGCGTAGGGTTTTACAATAATACAATTTTTAACACTGAATATTCTTAAAAAGACTATGTTCTCAGAATGCAGCTTGGTAATCATATGATGATGTATGCATTGTTTAATTCAGGATACTATTCTTAAGTCATTCATTACAGCTTAGTAATTGTGCTGTTGGGTTTAGTAGAAATGATCAGTCGGTCACGAGACTCTAGCAAGAGAGGAAGCTGAGAGCATCCGTGTGCTTCTGCTGAGAAAGATTTAATTGGTCTACAATCGTTCACCATGAGAGGAAGTATATTTAACGCAATCCTGCCCGTTAGTTGACTTAGAGACTCTTCCCAGGAGAGACAGTATATTTATTACAACCCTGCACTTCTTTGTACAATGCTCTTAGCTTGAGATTACCAGCTCGAAGTGGAGTCCTTCCACGAGGTTATAATTATTTGTCATTTACTTTAAATGTGTTAAATATTGTATGTGTATAATTGTTTAAGTGTGGAGCTTGTGCGCGTTAAATAAAACTGTGGGTTCTCAAACCCTTATACAATAATCTCAACACAACACTACCCCATTTACAATCTGGGCCTGCCCGTATCCGCACGAGTACAACTTTTATTTTTAATTAGTGAAAGCATTGAAAAAGCAATTACAAGACATCAATCACATAGAGAATAATACTGAACAAAGAAAAAGTTATACAATCCATTAAAAAAAAATTAACGTAATTCTTAAAAACAATTCTTCAATGTTTCAAATTATATATCTAAACGGTTTGCCAAATTTGTAGTAATTTATGATATCTATCATTTTGCTGCGTTGTTGTTGTTGTTGTTTCTTATCCCACTTGGCTGGCCAAGCCCACGAGCCCATATGGACTCATGATTGAAGGGGAAGGAAGCAGCTTCTGTTGTGATGGAGCACCCGTAGGTAGAAGCCTGACTTTTGCTCCGTGACGCTCTTACAGTCACAGAAGACCGGGACCTACGGCTTAAAGTGGATTCCGAACCACTACAAACATCCATGGCACCGCCGGGATTCCAACCCGAAACCTGTGGCACCGAGCGCCAGACACTCGGCCATTCAGGTCCCAAATTTGCCAACGGCACGCAGTGTTCCCAGGTGGTCACCCACCCAAGTACTGACCGCGCCCAATGATGCTTGACTTCGGTGATCTAACGAGAACCGGTATATTCAGCATGGTACGGCCGTTGGCTATTTTGCTGCGTACTGTGTATAAAAGGTACGTAATAAAAAAAAATATATATATATACATTCCTGAATGAATTAAAACATAAATCCAAATTTCAAATTAATTAAAAATATTTATAAAAACGAAGCATAATCTGAGATTATATTATTTAGGAATTTTAAAGAATAATATCTGTAGGGGTAACGCATTGAAACATTGAAAGAATTAAATGGGCTTGGTTTGAATCCCGTCAGGGTATACGAAACCAAAAATTTCCATGCCCATTTCAAGGGTAGAAATGATAAATCTATAGACAGGAATAACCCTTCATTTGGCTCCAGAAGAAAAGTTACGAATCCCAGACGCTAATTTTGAAATGTGAGAAAACACAGCACATTTTCTCTGAGCATCCCGAGTAACGCTGAATGCGCTACCTTTCTGCCATTTCAGTGGTGTATGACTTACATAAAAATTTTAAAACAGCATATATTTAAATGAATTACTTATTATGTTAGAATAAAAAATATACATTGGGTATGAAAAATATACTTAATTGTGATATTTTATTTAAGTTATTTCGTATAGTTAAAATAAATATATTTTTCATAATAAATTACACCAATAAGTAACTATAAAAATTAATAAGGTAGAACCAACAAATTATTTAAACTCAACTACATGAAAATCATATGCAGATATGTTATAAAGAAAAATACGTAAATTAAATTCGCTTTTATTTAAATTTTTCTATGATAAAAAGGGAAATTTTTCATAAAAAATTACCATACCTTTGTAATTTGCGATTTATTAAACTAGTTAAATTCCTGTTTATTAAGAAATCCTTGCTCCAGATTTTTATTCTAGTATAATAATTTTTTTAAAAAAATTTCTTTTACTTTTTTCGACAATTCTTATGTTGCCAGTCACGTCTGCTGTTCCAAATTCTTTTACCTGCTTTCAATCTATATTAATCTTGATTTCAGTTAAAACATTTTAATTAAATTTACATTTAAACAGATGTTAATTAAAAACCTGTAAGTCTAATTTTTTTAGATTAATTTTCTTATCTACATTAGATGGATTTTAATTATAGCTTCGTTGTAAAATTCTAGTTTTTTTTTTCCAAGTTGTTCAATTTTTTAAAACTCTTATATTTTATTTTCTTATTTAGTCTAAAGTCTTGGAAATCGTATAATTCGTGTAGTTAAAAATAAAACATGCAAATTATTTTCATTTTCGCAATATTTATTATTTCATTATAACTAATCTTTCAGATATAATCTTTCTTTTAGTTCCAATAATCATTTTATTATTTGCATTTTATGCATTTGCATATTTTCAATAAATGAGATCAAATTTTTAACTGTTAGAAAACCCTTTAACATATTTTTTCCTTTTGATATTGCATATCTGTATTATAAACAGCTCACTGAAACGTAATCAGAGGATTAAGCGTGGATTTATTTAATTAAAATTTTGGTTAAGATACAATTTTAAAACCTCTTTTATGATTTTTATTTACTTGATAAATTTAAATTTTTGCTACTCATTTCCAAATTGGTGCACATCTAGTAAACAATTTTTTATACAAGTGTATGTTCTTTATATGCAAATGTGTATTCTTTACATTGTGTATATTCTTTATATTCAAGTGTATATTTTTTATATTCAAGTGTGTATTCTTTATATATTAGTGTATCTTCTGTTCTTATATATGCTAGGAAAATGTAATTATTCCTCATTTGCGTATCGTATGAAAGAAACAACAGAAACTTCCGACTTACAGCCTTGAAAGTTGAAATAAAACATTTATGCATGTTTTTAAATTTTCTGTCAAGTCTCCTCTTGTTTGAAAGTAGCGATAGTGACGAACGCCACCTGCGGATTCGAACTTAAGATATTTTTCAAGCTATCTGCGCACATTACTATAGATTGCGTTGATTTTCGAGACGATTATTATTTTAAGAAATTCATATAAAAAATTGTAGATAATTATATAAATTATATTGAATACGCCCTTAACAACATGACATATGCAGAAATAATTGCAGAAAAATAAAGGGTATTGACTTCTTTTAGTGGGTCTTAAAACAGTCATCTTATACTGCAAAACATTTTTCCTGATTTGTATTAAGCCATAGATTTCAACACCAAATTGACATACCGCTTTTACATCACGTACTCACTCGATAGATCTCGAATAGTACCAGCTCCAACTGAAAGGATAGTTCCGTCAACCGAAATCCTCCTTGTTCCCAAACCCCCTGTCACCCCCTCCCGTTTCCGAACAATCGTCGGTGTCTACAAAGGTATTATCTCCAATCAGAAAACAGGAGGTCCTCTAATGGCTACAGATAGATAGTTGAAAGGATTTTAATGGAGAAGCAATGTTCCTCAATGTCCGGCCTTTCCTGAAGCAGATCAATATATATGTGGGAGGACGGCATTGAGGAAACTCAATGAGAGAGAGAGAGAGCAGCAGGATTTTCTTGAGGGAAGGACGGGGGTGGTGTGGGTGGATGGAGAAGAGAGTTGCCGGACTGTTCCGGCAGTCGCCAAGTCAAGGAGGTCCATAATTAAGTTCATGTACAAGGATGTAATTAAATTGCGACACCACCCCTCAAGCCTAATGAAATAAAAAGCAAACTTTATCATGTGGTCCTTCCTTGTTAAGACAACACTAAGTGGACCTGGCGCGCTTGGATTTTATTAAAGTCGGGTTTATACCCACCCGGGAATTGAATTTTGTGATGGATTTAAGAATAATGTAATAAGTAAAGATCAAGTTTGAGATAATCAGAAGTGACATGGGGGCTAAAAGGATTTTTGAATCGTAGAATATCGATCGAAAAAGGATTTTCATAGATTTTAATCAGTTTTGTGATGTACTTACTTAAGGAACACTTAAATATAACGCAAAATCTCTCTATATACTTCTTAAAATGTATGCGTTTTGTGCGCCTATGAACTATCACAATTTACATCAAATTTTCATCAAAATGAACGGAATATTCGTAATGCAAAGCGTAGATAAACTGTAAAATTTGGAACAATATTGATTATGAAATAAACCAATTAGGTTTTACGCCAATCACAATTTGGTGATTTTTCGTAGTTGGCATGTTTCTCATGATTATTTTTAAGCTGTTGTATTGTTCAATGACAGGTTGATGTAAAATAAATGAATAAATAAAATATACTAACCCCTGAATTGCGGTGTCAAAGAAATATGGAAATTTTATGTTGTCGCCAATGTGAGATAATGTGTTTCTTGATTTACAATGAATAAGTAAGTAAACAGACAGTTATGTTTCTCCCATGTCAATGAGCAGTCTTTGGTTTCGAAATTTGATAGCCGTAGGAGTGATTTAAGGAAGGGTTAGATATAATATGGGGGTTTAGTTTGGTTGTACACATTTTAGGCTAAACAGACCCGGACCTACAGTTTAAAACGAATTCAATGATATGGGGCAGAAAGAAAGTATTTATAGGAGAGAATGTTTTGCTCAATTTTATTTCTTTGCCTTTATTAAAACATATATAGATATTGATTTTATCGCCAAATTTGCAATGCCGTCTAAGAAATGAAAATTATTCAATTAGATACAAGAACTGAAAAAATGAAAATGTTACATTGAACAGATGTGTATCTAAATATAAAGTAAATAATTTATTTTTCTGAAGCCTCGCTCCGCGGGGTTATAAGTAATAGTAATATATAAAATGTTTTAATTTAATTAAGGATTGGCAATGTAATAGTCGCAGAGTACCTATTTGATAAGATAAACTACAAACAATTCTACAAATTAAAATTAATTTCGATTCTTAAAATGATAATTGCATAAAATTAAATAAATTCAATTTAACAGCATTACACGATTATAGAATTTATTATCTGTTCGTTTATTCAGAAGTCATGAATTTCAAGGGATTTCAACTATAAAAATGTTATAATACAGCAATATAAAAGCGTTAATTAAATTTTTAATCAGTCAGTGCATCTTCTGATCTTTCTGATGCACGGACTGATTCTAATTCAGACGTAAAAAAGATATGTATTTTATCATTAGTTCAATTTTTCTTTTGACGAAATTAATCCAAAAAATGTGACACCTTAAAATTATTAAGATTTAGTATATTCGAGCAGTTTAACTATTACTGTTTAAAATTTTTTTTTCCAATCTACTGAAAAATGTTTGTAATTTTTAATTTTTTGGAATGATAGTTAATTTAATTTTGTTAAATTTCGTATCATTTGTTAAATTTAAAATTGTTTAATTTTTTTAATGGAAATTTAATTAATTTAAAATTATTTAAATAGTTTAATTTTTTTTTTGTTAAATTTTGGATCAAATAGTATAGACATAATTGTTGCTTATTGTTAATACATAAATATATTAACAACTATTATATTTTGTATTGATGTATTAATATTTATTTTAATTATTATAATTAAAACTTACAATTTTTAATACATCAATATCAAATAGATTGTGCGAAAAGGTAAAAAGGTCCATGTTTCAAAAGCAGATGAATTTCTTTTGAGGTTATGTAATTTAAAATTTTAATGGTTAAAAATTAAAATTATTCTTATTATAATTAAAATCCCACCGAAAGTACATTGTTTTTCTTTTACGCTACTCATTGAATCTGTACCACCTGGTCTCTTTTTAATTTTCCATGCAATTGACGGTCGAATTGATGATGGCCAAATGATGAGCCAATGGCCATTGATGACCAAAAATAAGAGTATATTGTCGAATATTTGTCTAGTTTTTCGAAATGTATTAAAACAAATGACAAGACTAATGTCTCGAAACGAAGATTAGTGCCGCATACGTAAGCATATACGTGTAATGTGTGTATGTGTTGTATATAGAAATACAGGGCTTAGAGTAGCAGTTGGTTGTTCGCTTTTCTTCTCCCACATCTCGACGTATTCAATGGCGTAATTTTGATAGGGAATGATCTATAAAATTGGCATGGTTAGCAGTTTAGGATTGGAGCATTACGTTATAATGTGTAGGTTGAATAGCTAAAATTATAATAAATACTTCAAAATTATACATAATTTTGAAAATATAAATATATCAACTTGCAGAGGAAGGTTGAAAGATCCTATTGCGGGAAGGAAGCCACGCGTCATGCGTCGTTGGCCTAGAATCCAGTTCCCGTTCTCATTTCCCCCTGTTATGTCTCGGCATCCACATGAAGTGATCAAGAGCTCATTGGAAAGGTCTTAGTGAGATCTAACTAAATATAACATAAAAAGAACCCCCAAAGGAATAAAATTTATGCTTGTGAAGTCCAAAAATATGTGAAATATTTGGGGAAATTTTATAATGTAGACTTATATGTAACGAAAGCGGACTCAATACTCGAGGAAACATATTGTAGAAAGTAGAAAGACTCAAGGATAATCGAAAAAATCATATGCAGATAAACAACGTATATGAGTATAGGTCACGAGGTCGAAGTCTGCCTATTGACGTTGATTTCAAGAGAGCCAATGTATGTGATAATCGTTTTCTTTTAATAAGTGACTTCATCATTCATTCATTCTTTTGTTTTTTTATTTCATCCTCCCAACTCTCCTCTTTGCTGAAAGACTTTCTCACATTAAGACCAGTATGCTGTGCCTCGTGAGGTTTTTTTCTTTTTTGTGACATTCGAAAACAGACAGTTAAAATGAACAACCACAAAGGTTTAGATGACTTAATAAAGTGACGTACGGAAAACTGGAATCAAAGCAGTCTCCCTTCTAGAGATTAGAAGAATGTACAGCTCAGCATTGTGTACAACTTATGGATACCATTTAAAAATATTGAATCTTTAAAAGAAACCCTTGGGGAAGGTCGTCCAAAAGCCACAACGATCAATGAAGATCACAGTTTGCTCAATACAGGCGAGGTGCAACAATAATGCGTCCAACTTATGGAAACCCATCTAAAAATTTTGAATCTTTAAAGGCAACACTTAAACAACGCTCAATTAGTCAACACTCTTTAAAGGCTACGTCACCCAAAAGCCACAACGACCAACGAAGATCACAGTTTGCCCAGTATAGGTGAGGTGCATCAACAATTCAAAAGCCTTACTGCCCTGCCTTGACCTAGTGCCGCCACAGAAATCTCACTTTCAAGAGTTACTGCTTCCAGTAGTCTTCCCAAGTGAAGTCTGTTTTTAGGATAGTCTAAGGTTTCAGGTCCGCTCATTATAGCACGAAGTATGTTTAATACTGTAGAGATAACATCGACTTTGAATCGTTATATTTATCGATGATTCCAGGTTTAATCTAATAACTCATTCTGAATATGTTTTCATTCGAGAGAACCAGGGAACCCCTACTTGTCCTACACCATCCAAAGAAACCAGTATGGAACAGCAGAAATTTGACGGTCTGGTCAAACATCCCGTTAGATAAACATACAGACCTCCATTTTCCATAGATGCTCTAGGACTGATTTGATATTAGGAATGAAATTTGTAATCGAATTTGCACAAGGCCATAAGTGCTGATTTCATTTTAATGGATAAAAACCCCATAATAATATTCATAGAATGAATTAACCAATCAGATCTCCATGCCTAAACCCCATGAAACATGCCTGGGAAACTTTTGCGAGGCAACTTTCACTTGCCTCGCAAACAGTTTTGGTGAAAGAGTCGAACAAAGCCGTCTAGGAGATGATAAACTTACTGGTTTCCAGTATAAATTAACTTTGTAAGAACTGTATAATTGTAATGATCATCAATCCATTTTAACCCATTTGGGGAATCAGTATTGTAAGCGTTGTTCAACATTATTTTAAAATTTTCGACCCTGAGGAGCGTTATGCCTGATTAAACGCGTGTAAAGTCACTATTCTGTGATTATTATTATTAATATTATTATTTAGTATTGCCACTTATGATATATCAACCTATGTTCATAAAACATTTCGTTTACATTTGTTCAGTAATTCCGCAGTATTTAATACGCACTTATTTCAAAGTAAAATCTTATAAGTATTTTTTATGTTTATTTATTTATTTTTTTTGTGTGTAAATTTATAGCATCACTTTTGGCCAAATTCAATTCAGCATTGCCACTATTGGCTAATGTCTGGATTTACAAAATATAAAAAAAAAAATTAACGCCTGTAATTAAAAAAACAAACAATTTAAATATTTGTTTCATTCCCTTTAATTCACAGATAAATTTTTAGAATACTTTTTACATTACAAAATCTCGAGAAGAAAAAATAGCAATTATAATTTGCTTATTTAAATAACAATATTAAGATTCCCAGATTTGTTAAAAAAACCCTTTTCCTAAAGAACTGGTTATTTGTTTCTGCAACGGGATAATTTTTTTTTTTTTAATCTCTTTTTGTAGTTTCACCACCCTTTAATTTAAATTGAAATAATTGGTAAAGAGAAGCTAATGGAAAACCTTTACCTCTCGTGCGGGGATTCGGGTTTTGAAATCCGAGATCTAATTATATACAGTAAACTGAGAGAACAGTCACTATTTTGCTGGAATTGAAAGGTGTTTTTTCCTCCATTAAAGCAAGCGAGGGAAAAAATAACGTAACTCGGTTTTTTTTTCCTGTCGTCAAGTAACTGATAAAAAAATACTTCCAGCACTTTTTCTTGAATTACTTTTAGAGACTGGTTTTATGTTCAGCTTTCAATTAGGTTTCTTTGTTTTCAGTTGCTATATTTGTATTAAAGGATAAAATTAGTAAGAAATAAAACTGATAAATTTAAATAATATAATGTATAAACATTACTACTGTGTCCAAAAAGTAGGACCAATTTTCAATTTAAAATTCCCGGGGCTTATGGAATTAAAAATTTTTTCTTTTTTCGGTTTCTGCACTATCTTTGACATCTCTCGGAAATTTGACGTCAAAATATTCATTAGTGTTTGAGTTAAGCTCGGCTTTGTGTGACACTAAAACTGATTTAGATTTGGATTTGATTAAAGGTTTGATACTTGCAAACCGATTTACAATTAGAGACCTTGCTGATGATGCTGGAATTTCAAAAGTATCGTTCAATTCCATTGTGGACCTCAAACGCGTGAAATCTCGAGTGGTACCGAAAACACTGAATGCGCCAGCTCACACTGCATTGAGTCTTGATGATTTTTTCGCCAAAAATGAAACCCATATCGTTTCATAACCATCGTATTCACACCGTACGACTTCTAGCTATTCCCTAAACTCAAAAAAACCACTCCGGGGACACCGTTTTGAGTCGATTGAAGAGATTCAAGGTGAATCGCCGCGAGCTTTGAAGGCCGCCGACGAGCTTCCGCCGATGACTTTTTAGCATGCATTGAGGATAGGAAAAAAAGTTGGCATAAGTGCATTGTGTCCGGAGGGGATTACTGTGAAGACTATGAAATAAATTTGGGAAAATAAAACAAGAGTTTTTGAAAAAAATAATTGGTCTTACTTTTTGGGCACAGTAGTATAATTTACCTAAGAGGCTTTAACAAACAAGCTAAATCCTAGAAATATTCTCAGTATTTTAATTTTCAGTATTAAAAAGTATTCTAAGGCATCCTTTTTTTTTCTGAAAATAACTTTCAGTAAAACAATACTGTCCTTATAAATAAAGGATGTCTGTAAATGAAGCATAGATTAAATAACTTTAATATCCTAAGTATTTTATCATATGTGAGCAGGATGTTGTCCTGGTTAAGGGTCCGTGACGTTAACCGAAATTGAGGGCTAAGCAAATAAAACTCCATTGCGAGTATGGGTGGAAAATGGTACTTTGGGTCCCTTAAATCTTGAAATGATTCATGAATAACGCTAATCTTAAGGAATTTTCTGGAGAATTTGGCTTTTGATTGAAGTGTTTTGTAGGATGGTTTTGAAGCACTTTTCATGTCTTGGCTTGGGATTTTAAACATTTGTATATCCAATGGCTATAAGTACTCGTAGTGCGTTGATCAATTCATTCTTCTTGAAGTTTCACATTTATCACTTTTGGCATTTTCCGGTGCCTAATTGAGCTATATAGTGCTTCTTTTTGAATTTGGAATACTTCTTTCTTCATTTATGACTCAAATTTTCAAACTCTGATGTATTCTTTTGGGCATTGTATGTGATAACGTTTCTTATAGAATTGGGAATACTTCATTCTTCATTTGCGACGGCATTTATCCTACTTTTGAATATTCTTTTAGAGATTGTTGAACAATTCATGAAGTTCTTTATCTATTCAATATTGCTATATTACTGTAACTATTGAATTTGGCCATTCTTATAGTATTTCGATCAATTGCTTCATATATCTCTTGCATTATTAAACATTGGCATATTCCCGAGATTATTCATCCATTCTCGAATGTTCATACATGCTATGTTGAAATTTGCCGAGTAGATTTCAGCATTTGTTTCGTTATAATTTGCAGCATTACAAAGACATGGCCTAAAGTAGACTCCATTAAAAAGTAATGTACATCATGATATACAGGTGTCTTAGATTAGAAGTCTAAGACAGTCTGATGTGATGCTGTTACAGTCATATGAGACCGCGACCTACGACTTGAAGTGGATTCCGAACCCTTACAAACATTCATGTCACCACCGGGACTCGAGCCCTAAACCTGTGGCACCTAGTGCCAGAGCGCTAGACACTTGGCCCTTCAGGCCCTAATTCCGGAGTACATAATATTCACCGACTTCAACGTAAAATCTCATAGTATTTTTTGTAAATTTATAGTATCATTTTTGGATAAATTCAATTCAGCTTTGCCACTATTGGCTAATGTCTTGATTTATAGAATTTCTATAAAAAATAGTTAAAAAAAGCAATGCCTATAATTAAAAAACATTTTTAATATTTACTTAGTTTTTTCCTTTAATTCACAGATAAATTTTTAAAACACCTTTCACATTGCAAAATCTTGAGAAGAAAAAACAGCAATTATCCTTTTCTTACTTAAATAACAACATTAAGATTCCCAGATTTGTTAAACCCGCTTTTTCTAGAAACTGGTTAGCTATTTCTACAACAGGATAAAAACATTTTTTAAAGTTTCTCTTTGTAGTTTCACCACTATTTAATTGAAATTGAAATAATTGGTAAAAAGATGCTAATGGAAAACCCTTACCTCTCGCTCGGGGATTCGGGTTTTGAAATTCGAGATCTAATTATATATTGTAAACTGAGGGAGAGTCGCTATTTGGCTGGCATTGAAAGGTGTTTTTTCCTCCATTAAAACAAGTGAGGGAAAAAAAACCGTAACACGGTTTTTTTTCCTGTCCTCAAGTAACTGATAAAAAATACTTCCATCACTTTTTCTTGAATTACTTTTTAGAAAAAGGTTTTATGTTCACCTTCCAATTAGGCTTCTTTGTTTTCAGTTGCTATATTTTCATCAAAGTATAAAATTAGTAAGAAATGAATGTAATGAATTTAAATAAGTTAAGGTATATAATTTAATGTACTAACATTATAATTTACTGAAGATGCTTTAACAGACATGATAAATCATAGAAATATCCTCAGTATCTTAATTTGTAGCATTAAAAAGTACTCTAAGATATCCTTATTTGACTGAAAATAACCTAAATACAACAATACAGAGGATGTCTATAAATGAAGCATCGAATAAATTACTTTAATATCCTGAGTATTTTAATTTGCAGAATTACAAAGCACGGCTAAAGTATTAAAAAGTACTCTAAGATACATCTCCATTAAAAAGTGCTAACTCTATGCTCCACTCGAAGACATCATTATTTGTCTGGAAATAACCTCCAATGCAGTCCTTATAAACACAGGATGTTTATAAATGAAGTATCTAATTAATTATTTTAATATCCTAAATATTTTACTTTGCAGCATTGCAAAGACATGACTTAAGTAGTCTCCATTTAAAAGCAATCTAAGACACCTATACATCATTATTTTCCTGACAATAGCCTCCAACACAATGACAATACAGTTGTTATAAACACAGAATTTCTATAAATGAAGCCACTGTATTAGTTATTTAAATATTCTGATTATTTTAATTTGCAGCATTACAAAGGCATGGCTAAAGTAGTCTCCCTTAAGAAATCTGTGCATTATTAAGACAATACAATATTTAAGACAATAACCTCCAATACAATTAAAATGCAGTCCTTTTAGAAACAAGATGTTTATAAATGAAGCGCAGAATTTTGAGTTTTATTTAAAAACTCAATAAAAATAAAAAATAAAATATAAGTTATATATATATAAATCTGTCTATAATCTGTTATAACATTAAATAAAATTAATTTTTATTTTCAAAATATCATGAATTAAAAATTCTCTTTTAGCTATTTCTCTGATGAGTTCTAAATTGCTTAATTGCTTCTGGTAGTTTCTAACCACTTATATCAATATATCAAATTGCTTTCCATTAGACACAGGGCTGTTTTCTTAGGAAACCATTGCATAACTTTCCCCTGAATCTGCATTTAAAAACATCTGACTGGCAACCGCTTTCATTTGCAAACGCAGCTTTTAATTAACGCGTGAAAGCTAAATCTGACACAGAAGCATAAAACTTTTTATTCGAATGAACAGTTTGAAAGGAAATCTCTAACCAAACTTAATGTGCTTAATTATTCTTGACATGTTAATACAGAGAAGACGTAATTGCATTTCGCACTGTTCAGACTGCTGATGGCTTTCAGCGACTTCTTTTGCACTTTTCTGTTTTAAACGCTCTCCACTTAGTGATGATTGGAAAATTGTACCAATAATAAAATAAGTTTTATTAACTGTATATACATATATATATTCTTTAACAGGTGCATAATAACAATATATCACTCAAATTTGACAGCAGATAAGCAGTATCGTGGATATTTATATAACGTGCAATTAGTGTTTTGTACTAATGAGAACAACCTGTCACTCAAATCTGACAGCAGATAATCAGTGTCGTGGATAATGAGACCTCATGATATTAGCGATTGTCTGTTCGAACTTCACAGTCGAAACAATTTCAGATGGAATATGAACTACGCCATGAATTTTTGCATCATATTTGGTGATAGACCATCGACTAAGGAAGTGTCGACTTTAATGAGAAATGAAGGAAGCATCGTGCAGCAGGCAATAATGGAACTCCTAGATGCTCATCGTGGACTAAGTACTAATGAAACTCCTTGATATTCATCGTAGAATGGACAATAATTGAACTCCTAAGTGCTCATAGAAGACTAAGCACTAATGAAACTTCATGATATTCATTATAGAATGGTCAATATTGGAACACCTAGATGCTCATAGAGGACTAAGCATTATTGGAACTTCATGATATTCATCTTAGAATGGGCACTAATGAAACTTCTATATGCTCATCGAGGACTAAACACTAATGGAACTTCATGATATTCATTGTACAATGGGCACTAATGAAACTTCTAGATGCTCATCGAGGACTGAGAACAAATGAAATTACTTGATATTCATCGTAGGATGTGCACTAATGGAACTCCTAGATGCTCTCCGAGGAAAAGGAAAAACCTTTCCTACATCAGAGATCATCTGATAAGATTGAGTGATACCAAGAGCCTTTGCATTTCAAGGAGATCTTATCCATTATTAAGGGCCAACTGTATGTTATTCTACATATTAACATATTAGACTATCCAATCGATACCATAATGAACGCAATTTATTCCTTTTATGAACTGGCATGCTTTTCTCTATCCTTAAGAAAAATTTAATCCTCTTTATAATTCTCACTTCTATGTCTTTCAGGTGATTTTTTAAAGAATAGCAACGAAATAACCAGTGAATCTTTTTTTTTTTTTTTCACATTAATGCAACAAAAAATTTCTTCAATGTTATCCAAATTATCACACTTTATGGCCAACAGGTAATGCAGGCAATATGGCCAAGGTTCGAATGCAGTAGTGGCGACATTGATTAAATCCATTGATTAAATCCCTTTGTATAAAATTGTATAAACCCTTTAAAAAAATGTCCAAAATACTAATATGAAATCAAATATCATTTTTATCCTATCCAAAATTAAAAAAAAATCATAAGGATTTAAAAAACTTGAATCCCACAATCCAAGATGGAATCCAAATTTCAAAAACGTATACTGAATATGTTTCCATGCAACTGGAAACATCATTGCTTAACATATTTAATGCGAGATATCTTCGGAAAATCCAAGACTTCTATTCCGAGAACAGTAAGCAATTCAGCCATTGTGCTTTGAACTGATATTCACTTTTGTGAAAAGATTTCAATTCTAAGTGCACGGTGTTGGATAAGTGGAAAAGCAAGCATCGTTTTGAAATAGGATCCATTTTTTATTGCGGTTAGAACATTTTAAAAATAGAATTGGACAAAATTAAATGTATAGCAGCATTCGTAAAGTCATTTAATATCGATCTGAAAGACTAGACTCGGACTATTTATTAAGGATATTGAGAGATATTTCAGGTAATGGAAAATGTACGCAATGTTAGATTCTGTTTCGTGAATATTTCAACATCTGAGACAGACATTTAATTTAAGTTATAGTGTTACGTCAATTCAATTTGTATTTTAATTTGCACAATACATAGATAAATTTTTTTACATAGTGATTATATTTATTATATTTTGAACATTTATTTTTACACTTACATTCATTTATACATTACACGGCATTACAAAACATAGATATACACTGAAGTGACAAAAGTCATGGGATAGCAATATGCAAATTTTCAGATGGCAGTAGCATCGCGTAGAACAGGTATAAATGCTCAGTGCTTTCGCAGAGCTTTCATTTCTGTTCAAGTTATTCATGTGAAGAGGTTTTGACGTGATGATGACCGCACGACGGGAATTAACAGACTTTGAACGAGGAATGTTAGTTGGAACTAGACGCATGGGTCATGCCATTTCGGAAATCGTTAGGGAATTCAACATTCCCAGATCCACTGTGTCAAGAGTGTGCCGAGAGTATGAAATTTCAGGCATAACATTCCACCATGGACAACGCAGTGGTCGACCGCCTGCACTTAACGACCGAGACCGGCGACGTCTACAAAGAATCGTAAATTCTAACAGACAAGCAACACTGCATCAAATAACCGCAGAAATCAATGTGGGACGTACAAGGGACTTGTCTGTTAGAACTGTGCGGAGAAATTTGGCTTTCTTGGGCTATTCCAGCAGAAGACCGACTCGAGTGCCTTTACTGACAGAACGACATCGCTTGCAGCGACTCTCGTGGGCACGTGAGCATATCGGTTGGTCCCTAGATGAATGAAAAACCGTGGACTGGTCCAATGAGTCACGATTTCAGTTGGTAAGAGCTGATGGTAGGGTTCGAGTGTGGCGCAGACCCCACGAAGCCATGGACCCAAACTGTCAGCAAGGCACTGTTCAAGCTGGTGGTGGCTCCGTAATGGTGTGGGCTGTTTTTTCATGGCATGGACTTGGTCCTCTGGTGCGACTGGACCGAACATTGATTGGAAATGCTTATGTTCAGCTACTTGGAGATCACTTGCAGCCATTCATGGACTTCATGTACCCAAACAACGATGGGATTTTTATGGATGACAATGCGCCGTGTCACCGGGCCACAACTGTTCGCGATTGGTTTGAAGAATATTATGGACAATTCCAACGAATGATCTGGCCACCTAGATCGCCCGACATGAATCCCATCGAGCATTTATGGGACATCATCGAGAGGTCTGTTCGTGCCCAAAATCTTGCACCATCTACGCTTTCACAATTATGGACGTCTATCGAGACAGCATGGCTCAACATTCCTGCAGAAGACTTCCAACGACTTGTTGAGTCCATGCCACGTCGAGTTGCTGCTTCGCCGGGCGAAAGGAGGGCCGACACGATATTAAGAGTTATCCCATGACTTTTGTCACTTCAGTGTATTAGATAAAACAGAAAAAAGAAATTTAAATGTTTTTAGAAGTGTCACTTCATTTCAAAATACCATTAATCATACCAATTACGAATGAATGTTAAAGTTCTTGATTTTATCAATGCTTCATCTAACATTGATTTTTATAAGAATCGTAAATAAAATTATGTGTAGATAATGTAATAGATAGTTTGACTTGGTTTGTCGCTATATGGTCATTTTGTGTAGACTTTACGCTAATTAGACAGGGACCTACAGTTTAAGGTGGATTCCGAACCACTAACAAATATTCATTCCACCACCAGGAATCGAATCTGAAGCCTGTGGTACCAAACGTATAGGCTTAATATTATATATTTTTATTGATAATCATTTCTTAAGAGTATCTGTAGATGAATGCATAAAACGACAAGCTTTAATTCTTTTGTTCCAATATTTTCCATCGTTTATGAAAGTCAGACATAATTTTGGGGTAAATGTAAGCTGACATCTGTTTAAACTATTAGAGACTTTTCGTAAAGGTTATATAATGACTTAATGGTAACTTCGTAATGGTTATATATGATCTTTACCTAATGTAACAAAACGGAGTAATGGACCAGTATTTGAGTGTCCTATGGAAGACTAACTATCGATGACAGATGTTTTACACACATTGTCATAATTGCCTTTGAAACTCCTCGTTTTGAATGCCCCCCTTGTACGATAGTTGCCACTGAGCCATGAATCGAATGGATATTTCATAGAAATAAGGATATATATTTTATTTGTCTAAAGGGGTAACGGACAAGTATTTGAGTATCCCATGGCAGAAAACCCAGAATTCTCAAACCAGGTAGAATATCGATGCCAGACTATTTACACACATTGTCATAATCATCCTCTAACCTCCTCGTTTTTGAAAGCCCCTTGTACGATAGTTTACTCTAAGCCATGAATCGAATGTAATCAATGAACTTTTTCGGTCTTTTTCTTTTTTTCACACTTCACCCCTATACATGGCCCCCTACCTGTTCGAAAAGTGAGAGTGGAATATTATTGTTCCTCCTGTACACCGCCAACAGGTATTGAGGGTGAGCATTCTGCGACGACTTTTAAGGGTAACTGGCCGCATTTGCGTGGGGAATTTATGAACTGCATGAGGTTGTTTGAAATAAATGTTTCAATCACCATAGTATCACCATTTTTCTGAAAGCAATGACTACAACAATGCCTCCGAAAGATTGTCACCTCGGCCTCAACGCCGGCTATACTTGTTGTCACTAGTCTTGGAGAAAGTCTTTCTAATCTACAGATATATTGCATTTAATATACAGATTTAAGCCCGCCTGCTGTTAATCTTTAGATATCGGGTTTAGGACCTAGGTCTTCTAGTTTAAAAATCCAACAATTTATACAATAGGTGGCTCTAGTTTTATTTAAAACGAAATACCAGTAATGGAAAATTTAGAAATCTATATTACTAAAAACTTCTGACTCTGACTCCGTCAAAAATGCTCGACTGCCAGACTCCGACATCCACCTATGTCTACAAAACGACCTCTTGCCCACTATCTCCGCACGTCGCTACTGGGCCACAAGTCGGGCAACATATTCTACAGTAGAACAATAAAAATATATTACTAAATTCAATTATCGTTTCAAATTGTTACACTTGATTCAGGCAGACAATCTGTGGCGTACAAGT
Organism: Caerostris darwini; assembly: GCA_021605075.1. NCBI lineage: Eukaryota > Metazoa > Arthropoda > Arachnida > Araneae > Araneidae > Caerostris > Caerostris darwini. The sequence continues at coordinate 323,466 of BPLQ01010207.1, forward strand.
TGTATACAGTAGTTGGTTCTAGCATATTGTAACTATAAGCATTTTAATGTTTCAAGTAGCTTTTATATCTTATTGATTTTCAAATATTTCTTGAAGAAAGAAAACACAAATTTATTCTTCCACCAAAATAAACTTTTTCTTCCCAGGTATGGTACTTGGGTCCTCGTGACGCGGCTTAATATGGAAGAAACCGAAGAGTTTTATCGAGTTTCTTCTCAACTTTGATAATGGCACTGACCGGCTACATCTGCAGCACCGAACGACACCTCCAAATCAGCTTGGATTTCAAAATCTTTCGATTTATTCCCCTCATTAGAAGGTGAAACCCTTTCTGAATTCCCAAAGGGTTGGGACATCAGCGCGTCGCCAAAAATAGATAATAAAAAAAACCAACGTCTTATCCAAAAGGTGGCTTTAGTCTTCTATTTAAAACGGAATATCAGTAATGGAAAATTCGCCAGTTTACAAAATTAAAAACTTCTGAATCCGACTCCTTCAAAAAGGGACGGCCTGGTGGTCAATTAGCTAGCGCTGTGGCCTTGGGTACCACAGGCTCAAGTTCGATTTCTGAAGATGACATAGATGTTTTCTGGTGGTTTGGAATCCACGTTAAACGGTAGGTGTCGGTCTAATTAACCTAAAGTGCACACAAAATGATCGTAGAGTGACACACCAAATATTAAAAAAGGCTCTACTGTAAGACGCCGACTCCCACCTACAGTATGTCTACAAAAAGACCTCTTACACACTATATGTGCACTTTGCTACTGGGCCACAAGTCGGGAAACATATTCTACTGTTGAGCAATAAAAATATTTTACTAAATTCAATCATTGTTTCAAATTGTTACACTTGATTCAGGCAGATAATCTGTGGCGTACAAGTTATGTTTATATACAGTAGTGTTAGTTCCAGCATATTGTAACTATAAGCATTTGAGTGATTTAGGTAACTTTTATATCTTATTGATTTTCAAATATTTCTTTAAGAAAGAAAGCATAAATTTTTCCTTCCACCAAAATAAACTTTTTCTTCCCAGGTATGGTACTTGGGTCCCGGTGACGCGGCTTAATATGGAAGAAACCGAAGAGTTTTATCGAGTTTCTTCTCAACTTTGATCATGGCAGTGGCCGGCGACATCTGCAGCAGCAAACGACACCTCCAAATCAGCTTGGACGTCAAAATCTTTCGATTTATTCCCCGCATTAGAAGAGGAAACCCATTTCTGAATTCCCAAATGGTTGTGACATCAGCGCGTTGCCAAAAATAGATAATAAAAATAAAACTCCGAACAAAAAAATAGTGAAGAAGAAGAAGAAAAAAAATGTCTTCGAAACAGGAAATGAGGCAGTTTCAAGAGGTCCGTTCTATTTCGAAGTCAGATCACATTTTCATTTTGAAGGGTCTTCTTCCATCCCCTAGTCTTAACCGCCCTGGGTTCTTTTTCCACGAGCACCGAGAGATTAAATTGGCAAATGAAATTTCATGTAATGGCAGCAGTCTGTGATCGTTTGGTCTCTGAAAACGATCTTTCACTTGAAACGCCGCCATGATGTTCACCAGATATATGACCCCAGAGAGTGTTTGAGTTGGAAAGTTATGTCGGCAGTTGTGTTCGGTGGAGGGAAAAAAAGGAAAGATTTTCCCCAAGTTAAATTGCGTGGGTAAAGATTGTTCCTTTCCTTAAGGGCAGTGCTTAAAATTCTTCTTTTTTTATTATTATCATATCGATGGTTGTTGTTCTATTTGAAATATCGCGAAATTGAGAATTCAATTTCTGCGGGGCATTGGAGAAGACGCTTGTAAAAGGGACATAAATATTTAAGTGATCTTCAGGGACATAAATCTTTAATTATACGAGATACTCAGTTATGAAATTTTTCCCACAGCGCGCTAATGAAATTGGAAAATAGATCGATTTAGAAATTAGGTCGTAGTGAATTTTATGTCTAAAGTATTGTTTAAAAAATGTCGGAATAAAAAATAATTTTATTGATTATTATAATTGCTTTGGGGTTCATGAATAATAATTTATTCAATATGGATATTTTGAAATAAAAAATTAGAAGTTTTTTTTTATATACAAAGTTAAAAAGTAAACACTTTTTTATTACTTCAGTGGATAGCAATTTTTTTTTGTTCTTTATGAAATATATTGGCAAAAAATATTAATAAATTTAAAAAGTAAGTAAAAAAATCCATAAAATTTACTAGCTACAGATATTTAAAGCTTTCTTTTTTATAAACATTAGGAAAAAAAGTCTTTATTTTGTTGGTTTTGATTATTTATATCTTTTAACTCCATATGTTCATTGGAACACTTTAATTTTAACTTACATATGCGGAATTCTATTTATTATAAATTATTATTTACAAAAAATTAAAAATAAAGAATCAAATTTTATTGCAGTTAATTCCAAGGACGGAGATTTTCAGAGTTCTCCAATCTATTTCACCAGGTCTGCGCCTGACCTTAATTACCACACGGCGTGCTACACGAAATCAAGTAGGACTGACTTTTTAAGCAGGTGGAAACTCCGGCCTGTTCAATCATTTCCAGAAAAAGAGAAAAACAACACTTCTTGCCGACTCGTTGCAGAACTCTCTTCTTCACCAAAAATCTCCTTTTAAGACAATCCGTCAAGATGGGGGGATGTCTCTCTCCCTTCTCTTTAGAGTAGACCCTTCCTCAGCCCATGGTCTACCACTCACTACGATGCAACAACTCATGGCGTATTATATATCCCATTTGTAATTGTTTCGACCTGGGAAGGTTGCACAGACAATCGTTAATTTCATGAGGTCTCATTATCCATGACACTGAATATCTGCTATCAGATTTGAGTAGCAGGTTGTTCTCATTAGCACAAAACACAAATTGCATGTAATATAAATCCGAAGCACTGCTTATCATCTGCCAAATTTTGTTGATAAGTTGTTATGTATTTGTTAAATAGTATGCATTCCTCATGTCTTGGGAACGAAATGATGCAACTCTTCAAGTGGGAAAAAATCAACAGTACCCTAATAACTCGTCAAATAGCTATATCTCGACTTCTAATAACTCTAGAAAGTAACTAAAGGACCAGTCTTATAAATAAAATAATAATGTCATTTTTTAAAACATAAATTGTGATTTGAACGTGATCAAAACGTGGCATTTAATGAAAATGAGCATTTGTAATAAAAATTTAAAAATTATTTTATCACCAATCATGATGTAACAACTCATGGCGTAGTCCATAATCCATCTGTAATTGTTTCGATTTGTGAAGCTCGAACAGACAATAGCTAATTTCATGAGTCTCATTATCCATGACATTGATTATCTGCTATCAGATTTGAGTGACAGATTTATAAACATTTTCTATAAAGTCTAATAAAACAAAAATTTTGTATTTATTGGCTATTTTACTACATTTTTTGGATAGGCATATTTATTTGAATAAAAATATTCTTTCTAACTCCAGGTAACCAACTTGTAGAACAAAAGCTGACAAATTTCGAATATGCTGCGCGACTTTATGTCACAATCAATACACCTTGTAATGCAAGTACAGAAAATTTTTGACATCAGATCTTTCAACACTATGCGAAAATGGAAGATTTTTTACAAAGGACCCTTCTTATTTTTTGATGTACTTGAGGAAATATGACAACCTATCCCGCAGAGGAATCTTAACGGATCTATGGAGGAAAATATTCCATGGCATCATATATTTTTCAAATTTGCATGTCGCCGGATCAGAAAACGCTCAAAAGAGAAAAAAGAGAGAAAAAAATTCCACTGAAAATCTACGTAAACAACTCGTTTTTCTGGTACGTGTATTCATGATGGGATTGGAGAGACTGGCTGTTTTCTGTAACTATGATATAAAATGACCTGAATGTATTTTTCGGAGAGTGGCTTTTATGTATTTCTATGCCATACGGTAAGAGTCTGTACTCTTCTGGCTTGTATTATATGTCGAGAATAACGGATGAAAATCTTAGAATAAAATATTACACGAAGTAGTCGTAGTTTATACAGATGACCTCGTTGGTCTTCTTGCCTACATCCTATATAAATCGTAATTGAATAAATGTTGGAAAAGTATAGTATAAAGGAAATTTTGTTTACTCTTCGTCGCTTTATAATCTTCTTGCATATGTCGTATATAAATAATAACGGAATTAATATCTTTGAAAAAATAGAATTAATCGATCAACCTTCTCGTCTTCTTGCATTTGTTCTGCATAGATAACAACGAAATAAATAGCTTTGAAATAATTGAAAAAATTATAATCGACAATGAATACCAAAACCCTTCCTATAAAGATTTGGTTCCCCATATCAGTCATCGTACAGATGGTATACATTATATGGTATACATTACATCGTACATGGTATACATTAGTGATCCATGAAAACAACATATGCACACACACACAAAATTGTGATAAACTTGGTTTCTGAATGTACTTCAACTTTACTTAAACGCCACAGAGATATTTCATTACTAGTTAAATATGTAATCATGTAAACGTATAAAAATTACAATGGGCATATCTCTATTCTAGAGTAATAATAGAATTCAAGTGGAAATTGAAATTGTTATAAAGGCTAAAAGTCTTATAAAGACAATTTTACTTAAACGCCATTGTGTTAATTCGTTTTTCGTAGAACTTGTAAGTGTAGCTATAAACAACAAAATTATCTTTATTTTAGAGTAATAATAAAATTCAAACGGAAATGAAAATTTTTGTAAAGGATAATAGAATTGTTTGATAATAAATTGAAAATAGAACTACCATTTGAATGTACCTCAAATTTCCTTAAATACAATAACGACAATTTTATTGATGTAACCAGTAAGTGGGACAGTCGAATAAAAATAAACGTATCTCTATTCTAGAGTAATAATAGAATTCAAACGAAATTGGAGATTGGTGTAAAGGTTTACAAAAATTACCAACAAATTACAACTTAAAATACAAAATAGTAAAATCATTTCATTATCATTTCGTAATCACTTCGTAACTGATAGAACCTGTAAGTGTGGCAGTCAAATCATAATAAACGTATCCCTATTCTAGAATAATAATCAAATTCAAATGGAAATTGTTGTAAAGGCTAAAAGTCTTTAAAAAAACAACTTTACTCAAACGCCACAGAGATATTTCGTTACTCATAGAACTTCTAAGTGTGACAGTAAACAATAGAATTATCTCTATTCTAGAGTAATAGTAAAATTAAAAAGGAAATGAAAATTTTGGTAAAGACTAAAAACTTTAAAAAGGCAAATTTACTTAAACTCCAAAGTTATTTTTCGTTAGAACTGATAGAACTCGTAAGTGTGACATTAGAATCACAATAAAAAAACGTCTATTCTAAAGTAATAATAGAATTCAACTGAAATGAAAAGAAAGAATTAAACTGAAAGGATTTACAAAAAGTTACCAACAATTACAACTTAAAATACAAACTCTGTAAGTGGGACAGTAAAATTATTTCGTTATCATTTCGTTACAGAGAGAACTTGTAAGTATGGTAGTAAATTCATAGTAAAAATACGTCTATTCTACAGTGATAATCGAATTCAAATGGAAATTGTTGTAAAGGTTCTGAGACTTCAATGTACCTCAACTTTACTTGAACACCACAGCGATATTTCTTTACAGCTAGATCCTGTAAGTTTAGCAGTGAAATTCCAATAAAGATATCTCTATTCTACAATAATAATCAAACAAAAATGAAAATGAAAATTGTTATAAAGGCTAAAAGTCATAAGAAAAACGACTTTACTTAAACGTCACAGTGATATTTCGTTATTCATAGAACTTGTGAGTGAGACAGTAAACAATAAAATTATCTCTTGTATGATATTATTATGTATTATTATGTATCTCTTATTTGATAATAGAATTGCCATTTGAATATACCTCAAATTTCTTTAAATGTAACAATGACAATTTTACTGATAGAACCTATAAGTGTGCCAGTAGAATCAAAATAAACTTATGTCTATTGTAGAATAATAACAGAATTTAAAAGGAAACGGAGATTGGTGTAAAAGTTTTACAAAAATTTACCAACAATTACAATTTAATATACAAAATAGTGAATGCATGTCGTTACTGTCTCGTAATCACTTCGTTACTGATAGAACTTGTACGTGTGACTGTCATATCAAAATTAAGGTATCTTTATTCTAGAATAAAAATCAAATTCAAATGGAATTGGAAATTGCTGTAAGTCTAAAAGTCTTAAAAAAAACAACTTTACTTAAATGCCACAGTGATATTTCGTTACTTATAGACCTCGTAAATGTGACAGTAAACAATACAATTATCTCTATTCTAGAATAATGGTAAAATTCAAATAGAAATGAAATTGATGTAAAGGTTAAAAGATTTTAATATACCTCAACTTTACTTAAGCGAACCAATGATATTTCGTTACTGATAGTTACTGATAAAACCTGTAAGTAGAACCTGTGTGCCAGTAGAATCAAAATAAACGTATTCTATTCTAGAATAATAATAGAATTTAAAAGGAAACGGAGATTGGTGTAAAGAATTTACAAAAATTCACCACCAATTACGACTTAAAATACGTTATCTATAAATGTGACAGTAAAATCATTTCGTCACTGATAGAAACTGTGAGTGGGCAGTAAAATAAAAATAAAGGTTTTCTCTATTCTACAGTAATAATCGAATTCAAATAGAAATGGAAATTGTTGTAAAGGCTAAAAGCCTTTAAAAAAACAACTTTGCTTAAAAGTCACAGTGATATTTCTTTACTGATAGAATTTGTAAGCGTGACATTAGAATTACAATAAAAATACCTCTATTATAGAGTAATAATAGAATTAAAACTGAAATTGTTATAAAGGATTCTAAAACTTTCACCTCCAATTACGACTTAAACTACAAAATATATCTTTCACTACATCTCCATAACTACAATTGTGTCCTTAAGAAAAAACAATGTTTAAAAAAAAAAACGATTTATGTAACACATTCAAACTATTTCCAATTCAGCCTTGAACCAAATTAAACCTGGCATGGCTTCATATATCGCCAACAAGTCTCATATGGTTCTTTGTTTTCTTGTCCAAAAAAAGAAAATCTCCCATTTCCTCCCACACCCCCATAAGCCTTCAAGAGGAGATTCCTACTGTTCCTGCAGAATCAATAAAACAATTTCAGACATCCCCATCCATCCCACCCGATCATTGGGGACCTTTAATCCCCTCACCCCCATAAAGGGAAGAAGAGTGGGCGGAGGAGGGACCATTTTTGTCTTGCAGACTTGAGAGGTAAATGCTCAAAAGATATTCCGGGCCGATAATGATTTTCACTTCTCGGAGATGCTCTTTTGAATAAGTTTCAAATTGCAGTTAAGAAATTGCGAAAATCTTCCACCAACGTCTGTTCGGCTTCCGATTCAATTATCGGCTCATCGGCTCTTTTATTTGGGGATTAAGTGCCACCCCTGATGCACCCCCGCAACCCCCCTCCCCCTACAACGTCTTCCCTTTGTCAGACGAGGATCACATTAGAGAGAGGACATTTAGTTAAGGACAGAAAAATGGCTCCTCATCAAAGTTTTTATTTGCAATTTAAGAACCCGATGCTGATCTTATTTTCACAACTCGAGACGAGAATGGTGTTGATGAATATTTATAATGCATTAATAAATAAACATGGCGAACTCGGACATGAAGAAAACCCCGCAGGGTTACCAATGAGGGTTTTATCAAAACTCAAGTTTAGGCTGATAAAATTCTCAACACTACTGTGCCCAAAAAGTAAGACCAATTATTGTTTTTTTCAAAAGGTCTTTATTTAGTCTTCCAAATTTATTGCATCGCCTTCAAGGTAATCCCCTCCGGACACAATGCACTCCTGCCAAATTTTCTCCCAATCCAGTCTTTAATGCAAGCCAAAAAGTCATCGACTCATCAATCGACTCAAAACGGTGTCCCTGGAGTGCTCTTTTGACTTTAGGGAATAGCCACAAGTCACACGGTGTGAATACGGTGGTTTTGTTGGTTTCATTTGTGGTGAAAAAGTCACGAAGAATCAATGCAGTGTGAGCTGACGCATTCAATGTTTTCGGTACCAATCGAGATTTGACGCGTTTGAGGCCCAAAATGAAATTGACCGATCCTTTTGAAATTCTAACATCATCAGCAAGGTCTCTAATTGTAAATCGACGGTTTGCAAGCACCAAATCTTTAATGCTTATTCCGACATTTCATTCCGACAATTAAAAAAGTCATCGGCAGGGTAAATAGAGACATAATTAAATAGCGACACACTTTTAACCGACATTTCAAAAATCACCGGAATCAGTTTTAGCATCTCACAAAGCCAACCGCTAATCGCCACTCGTAAAGCCAAGTAAAACACTAATGAATATTTTGACGTCGCATTTCACACAGATCTGAAGGACAGTTCCAACAACCTAGAAAAGAAAGGAATTGAAATTCCTTAAACCCCGGGAAATTTAAATTGAAAATTGATCTTACTTTTTGGGCACAGTAGTATATAAACAAAAACAAAGATCGAATAAAAGAAGTATTTTAAAATTATTTAATTAAATAGAGACACACTTTTAACAGAGATTATTCTGGTTTCTTTTATGCTTCATTATCGTTATGTTTTGATAGTATGGACTACGAATCATTCTATAATATTTACTATAACTACAGAGTCTTTCTAATTTTTACCATATTTTTTGGTCATGTCAATACTTTAATTCTGTTTTAAAAAGTCATTTTGTTTTTGAATGCTGAGCATATCATTCAGGTTTCCTTGTTGGTGTATTTTGTACATTCAACTTAAAATGTATGCACTCAACATAAAATGTATAGACCAATTAAATCTGGAACAAAATTTATCAGACCAATTTAAGACAAAACTTACTTATACAAATATATGTTGCATATAGTTAGGTATATAAATGCATATGTATGCACCCGATTTAAAGTAACACGAAATAACAAAAACAAAGAAAAGAACACAAACTTACATATTTAGGTTATGTATACATATACATGTAAATTCATATGCATAAACTGACATATACATATTTATATAAATGTATATGCATTAACTTAAGCATATTTATGTTACTTATAATTATATATGTAAATACATATGAATCAGCCCTATATAAGACAACACGACATATTAAAATAAAGAAAGCTTATTTATACATATTTAGGTTTATATATATATTTCTGTAAATGCATAAGCAAAAATTTACTTACGCATATTTAAATTATATATATATATATGCACTTAAATGCATATGCTTCAGTCCGATTTAAGACAATATGAAACAACAAAAGCAAAGGAAAGCGTAAGCAGTTGACAGCATTAAGATTGGTGGAGTAATAGTTTTATTGAAACCAAACAAAAAACTCATAGCATCGTAGAAAACTCATAGCATCATTTAGTAAAAAACATTTTGCACTATTTAAACTATAACATAGCTTAAATGTGCATTTTTTTACTCTATAATAAATATTATATGTTTCTAGTTCCTCAATAAGACTCAAAACATAATATTTTCTGTTATTTTCGAAATAAGAGATAAAACCAATAATAAGAGAACTTAGAAAATCGAACTAGAAAAAATCGAAACACTGGCAGTTTCAGCAACTTGGTGAGAATGAAAGAAAGGAAATCTTTCGAAGTGTTCTATTTGGGTCAATTAATAGACAAAACCCTGGTGAGTTGATTACCTTAGCATACGTTCACTCTATTTCTAGAATCTCTAATTCTGCGCAAATATATTTTACGTATTTACATTGATATGTACATATTTAGCGTTTATAGGTACATACGTTCATATGTTAACATTAAATATGTAATTATGTTAACATTTATATGTTCATATGTAATTAATATGTATATAGCATAAACATACATATGCATATTTATGCTACAGGTACACATTTATGCAGATACATATGCGTAAATTTATATAAATATTTATGTAAAAACATATAGATGTATGAATGCATTTGTATAAGCTTATACATATTTATTTAACATATATAAATCAATAAACTTACATATAAATATTTATGTTTATACATGCACATGCATAAATTTACATATACATATATAGACAAATAGATATTTTACATCATAATTGAATCAAAAATAGCAGATTTATGTAGGTACATCCCTCAGGATAGCTGAAAAATTATATTCCTTTTATTTGACCACAATTTTGAACCAACACCCCACAGGGAGAGTATTTGGGGGTTTAACACTCTCCCCCCTCGAGCCCAAATGAAGGGCTTACGGATTCATCGCACCCAGATTTGACTTAGGCTAAAGAGACAAGAAGGTTGTAACCCCCTCGTTTTCTCTTCACTGGTCGAACCGAGCTCTCTATTATGGAAATTTTACGCTCTGTCCACCAGACCAGGGATGGGCAAACTTTTTCGGTCGGGCCAAAAACCGAAGAAAAAAAAGTTTGGCGGGCCAAGATAAATTTTTCTAAAATTTAAAAAATATTTATAATATTAATAGCCATTTATTATTACTATAATATTTATAATATTATTAACCAATAATATATATATATATTTACATTATTTTTCAAATATTTTACGAATAACTCAAACAAACACTAGCTACTCTATACTTTTAATAATTTCACCACTATTCACAAGGATGCTATATGTCCGTAATCGTTCCATTCGCAATTAATAATATTAGAACTCGCGCCAAAAGAAAAAGCCGCTGTCTGGAGCTTAAAATGCGCAGTCTCCCACATGTGAGGTCTAATTCACCTATATTGGATTCCCGTATGTCTGCTCCTCGAGAAAGAGATAACGCTTGTTGGCACCAATCTACAGCTATGTTGGCACCAATCTACAGCTAGCACCAATCTACAGCTTCCGCTTTTAACACTTTACCGATTGAAAGTTGTCTGTGCTTGCGATTTCCGTCGATTTATGTTTTGTACAACAAAAATTGAGAAAGTAAAAGGATCGTCAGTCCTTTGAAAAAAAGGAAGAAAAAAATATTTAATCAAACTAGAAAAGGAGATGGATATATGATATATAAATACATATTTCTTTTAATTTGCCTCTGACTGGCAAATTACAATTCTATTCGCGGGCCGGATAGAACCTTCCGGTGGGCCGGAGTTGGCCCACGGGCCGTAGTTTGCCCATGCCTGCACCAGACGGTGCGGGTTACGGCCACAGCAGCCTGATTGGATAGAACTGCGAGTTTCCAAGCCAAACGTCCTGAGTTCGCGTTCAAGAAGATTAGAATGCCGATTATAATGATAAAAATGTCTTAATTTCTAGTCCATTATTGCTATACGGAGAATTAATGATTTAGTGAAAATAATGACAACCTTTCTGAGATGACAACTGAAAAAGTTGAAATATTTTTCATCGATATTTTGTACTTTATTCGAAATGTTCAAAGAGATTTCGAATTTTTTTGCCATAAGAAGATGGTACAATCGGTAATAAAGGTAGTCCCTCAGAAATGGAGATTCACAAGGTAGAGAAATGGTATTATTTATTGATACATCGCTGATTAACCTGAAATTAATAATAAAAACACAATGAAGAAGAAACCATTGAAAACAATCAAGAATTAAGCAACATAATTTTGATTTCTTACATGTGGGTAAATACAAATTACATGTCTTTTTTATATGTTTTATAATACTGGCAAACGATTTACCTCATTTGCGGTTCCCAGGGTAGAAAAAAAAATTGAAACAATATCCTTCAACTTTTAATTTCCATTATAAGAACAAAAGTAATTGCAGATTAGTATAAAACATAATTTAAAATATGCCAACCTACCTACTTAACATATCCAAACCTATCAAGCTACCTTAAACGTCCAATCTGTCAAAATATTAATAAGCGCTGAAGAGATTCCGAATGGCGATCTTCATTATTAAATTGATGGAAGCTTCGGAATTTCTCATCAATTATTGACTTAAGGAGCTTCGTATGAGAATTAAATTATTTAATAGAAAATCTAAATTTATTTATAACACTATGAGGCAACGGCTAAAATGACAGCTTTTAAACAACCTTTAAGATCTATAAGTAATCTATGTAGATTAACCTTCGAAATTATATTCTAGATAAGATGCATCATTAAATTGTATGATCATATGTTGATGATAATACATAACAAAAATTATGTACAATAGATGCAGAGACTTGAAGGTAATAGGTAGGCTGCTTTTATTTACAGTTTCGATAACACTCAAAAATGCCCGGCTCGTGCCCCGTGGCAGCTCAGCCGCTGGTCAGCATTAGGTGTTAGCGTGAGCAACTCGATGGCGTTTGTGATTTTCAGCATCTTGTCTCGTTAGTCGTAAGTTTTCCGGGTTTTCTCCCATACCATACGCAAATGAGGATAATTCCCCCTAAAAAGTCCTCCCGTAAGGCACTGCCCTCCTTCTTCAGCTACACGGAGCACTTCTACCTGCGGGTGCTATATCACAACAGAAGCTGCCTCTTTCCCTCTTTCCATGAGACCGTACGAGTTCATAGATTGATCTAAACTTTGTTATCGACCCGGCCAATTAAGAGAAGAACAAAAAATAATAATATAAAAATAAAAATAATAGCACTCAAAATTTAGATGTTTATTTTACTAGTAGGACAGCAGAAGCATTATAATGTGAAGATAAAGTTATTTTATTATTTTCAAAAATCAAGATTTTTACATCTTCTAAACTAACAGGTAGCACAACAAAAAAAGAAAAAACAACTATAAATGCATACAAAAATAAATTTCAAAATTTCATTTAACGGATTTTTTATTAACACCGTTTTTTTAATTTAAATATGTTTTACAAAATTTTAATATAATACGTTAAAAAAAAAAAAATTTCTGAAACAAATTTTTTTCCAAAAAAAAAAATCCTAATCATTTTTTATTATATTTTGATTTTCACTCTGTTGAAATCACAATTAAATTTTCTGCACACACTTTTAATATAAACCCCAAAATATTAAAGATGGAAAAGGGGAGTTTTAAAAATAACAAGCTTTCGCTTAAAACGCGAAGCCAATTCCTGAGCATTAACGTCAGTTTTAATTTCAGCAAGAGACCTCCCAGTTTAATTTCGAACACTCCCAATATTTAATTTAAGACGAGAAACTTCTTCGAGACGCTTGGCTGGAGACTGACGAAGGAGAAATATTGCTATCCTTAAACCTCATTGAAATCAATCTGCCGGCTGATGATTTAATTCATTTAAATGCGTTGAGTTTCAATTGCATTGTTGAAGATTCATTTGCCTGGGAGATACGAAAGTATTTAATTTTAAAAATATGGATGCACATTCAACTGTGAAGATTTTCTAAATCTGATTTCTTATAATATAATTTATAAAACTTTTATATGCTAATTAATATTTACTATCTTTTACGACTGTATATTTCGTAATTTGTTTCAATTACAAATAACAATTAAATATGTTATTGATTATTCTGAAAATGTTATCGAAAAAAATTAATTAATTGATGAAAAAAAGTTTAAAATTAATATACGTATATGATTCAATGCAAATGATGAAATAGAATGGTTTGTGATAGCTTAAAAACTGTTGTTTGTATTGTAAATTGTTATTGTAAATTGCCATTTAAACTATCACAAACCGTTGTGATAGTTTAAAAACTGTTGTTTGTGTTGCTGAAAACTGTAAATTTTTATTGTAAGAGTTGTCATTGTAAGAAACTGTTGTTTTTCATAAAAAATGTTCAATACTTTTGTTCGAACTGTTGTTCTTGTTTTCGAATATTAAGCAAAAACTATTGGTATTCTTATGTTACATGGAAATCAATCTGTCGGCTGACGATTTAATTCATTTAAATGCGTTGGTTTTCAATTGCATTGTTGAAGATTCATTTGCGTAGGAGATACGAAAGCATTTTATTTTAAAAATATTGATACACATTCAACTGTGAAGAGTTGCTAAATTTATATTCCCATGAAAGTTTCCCTGTAAATTGTATTATATTCTAGTTATTTGTTATACTACTGTATATTTCTTAATTTGTTTCTTTAAATAACAGTTAGTTATTATCTTATAAGACTGTACATTTCTTAATTTGTTCTGTTACAAATAACAATTACGTAAGATACTGATTATTTTGGAAATATAACTCAATTGAATGAAAAGTAATAGTTTAAAATTTATTGATGTAAATGGTTCAATGCAAATGACGTAAGACAACAGTTTCTGATAGTTTAAAAACTGTTATTTGTGTAGCTGAAAATTGTATATTTATTGTACAGTCTACTGTCTATACTATTATTATAGTCTCTACTACTATCTATCTATACTACTATAATCTGTACTATTATATGTTTATTGTACAGTCCATCTTTATTGTACAGTTTGTTTATGTTGAAAATTGTATGAAAAATATTTAAGCAGTTTCTTTTGTGTCGGAGATACGAAAGCATTTAATTTTAAAAATATCGATACACATTTAATTGTGAAGAGTTTCTAAATCTGTTTTCCTAACAAAGTCTCCCATAAATCATATTATATTGTAATTATATTCTACCGTGTAGGATTGTATATTTCTTAATTTGGTTCAATTGCAAATAACAATCAAGTACGTGATTGATTATTGTGAAAATATAACAAAAAATTAATCAATTGAGTGAAAAATAATAATTTGAAATTAATTAATTACTGGGTGTAAAAAAGTTTACAATTTGTTCACGTAAATGGTTCAATGCACATGTCACAAAAAAACTTTGTGGTTTGAAAACCGTTGTTTGTGTTGCAAAAATTGTAAACTTGTAAATTGTCATTGTTAGAAAATGTTGTTGTTCATGAAAATAGTTCAATAACTCAAACTGTTCTGTTTTTCGAATATTAAGAAAAAACTAATGGTGTTACATGGAAATCAATCTGCAGATTGATGATTTAATTCCTTTAAATGGGTTAGGTTTCAATTGCATTGTTAAAGATTCATTTGCGTAGGGGATACGAAAGAGTTTAATTTTAAAAATATTGATGCACATCCAACTGGGAAGAATTTCTTAATCTGTTTTTCCATCAAAGTTTCACGTAAATTGTATTCTATTACAGTTATTTGTGATCTTGATATTGTATATTTCTTATTGTGTATATTGTATATTTCTGTATTTGTTTCAATTAAAAATGACATTAAAATATGTTATTGCTAATTTTAAAAATGTAATCGAAAAAAAATTAAAACTGAAAAAAATAATAAATAATATATAATCTATATTATTATAGCCCATACTACTATCTATCTATAATACTATAGTTTGTACTATTATATGTTTATTTTACAGTCTATCTTTACTGTATAGTTTATTGTATAAGTATGTTTATGTTGAAAATTGTATGAAAAATGTTTATGATATTTCATTTGTAACAAACTGTGTAGAAGATAAGAAAGCATTTCCTTTTAAAAATATTGATATACATTCAACTGTGAAGAGTTACTAAATCTGTTTTCCCATCAAAGTTTCCCGTAAATTATATTCTATAATAGTTATTTACTATCTTATAAGACTGTATATTACTTAATTTGTTTCTGTTGCAAATAGCAATTACTTATGTTATTCATTATTTTGAAAATATAACTAAAAAAATTAAACATTTGAGTGAAAAATAGCAGTTTAAAATTAATTTACATCAATGATTCGATGCAAATGACGCAAGAAGACAGCTTGTGATAGTTTAAAAACAGTTGTTTGGTGTTGCTGAAAACTGTAAAATGTTATTGTAAATTGCCATTGTAAGAAACTGTTCTTGAGGAAAATAGTTCAACAATTTTGTTCAAACTGTTGTTCTTGCTTTAAAAATATTCGTATCCCGAAGTTACATGGAAATCAATCATTAGGTTCATGTTTTAATTCATTTAAATGGATTGGGTTTCAATCACATTGTTGAATATTCATTTCAGGAGATACTTATCAATATTTTTAAAATGAAATGCTTTCGTAAGTACTGCTATTGACAGAAAAATATTTAATTACAAAATTCATGAACTCATTATAGATCAACACTGATAACTTTTTATTTGTATAAACTTTAAATTTTAGCCAAAAATACTTTGATTCTTAAATTATCCATAATTTTATAGAAATGATGCAGGTAGAAAGCTTTCAACATACATGCTCGTTTCATTTGTCAGATATATAGAAACGGAATTGAATGGAAAAAAAGTTATTTTCAGTCTTAATTTGCCATCAAGATTGAATATGCCGTCCCAGAAACTGGGATTGTAAGTCCTTACAGTCCCAGTTCTTGGACGTCTTCATTACAGCCTCAGTGAACGGTCCTCAATATCATGTAATAGGTGTCAAAGGTGTAGAAGTGATTGCAGAAAGTCTTAAGGAGTAAGATCTAATGTCATCAAATCTGTTCGTTGGGGGGTTATTAAAACAACGAATATCTCTAAATAACATCCGCGATATTACGTAACTTCGCTCAACATTCAATTTCAATTTAATGCCATTCCATAAAAAATACAACTAACTTCAAATTGACAATATTATATGTTCTTAAAACAATATATGACCTAACCATGCTTTCTGCAAATATATGTCGCCATGTTGACTAAATGGCTCATACTTGAAGACTTTACTGTGATTCCATATTGTAAAAAAATTGCACCATACTCAGCCAGGTCCGACTGATTCAAACACAGCGACACAATATGGGAGAAAGATATTTTCGGAGAAATTTTCTATTTCAATAAAAATAATTTTAGCTTTTAATTATTTAAATTTCAAATTATATAATATCAAAAGAACTGTTAGATGGAAAATATTACACAGTAATCACTAAAACGTTTTTATTAAAATTATTTTGCTCCTTCGTATATGTGACCAGCACCCCCAACAAAAAAATCGATTCTTCCATTTCCGCTTTTAAAATCGATGATACTCAGTGATCTAAATATATATGTCTTCACTATTTTAAAAATAATTAATGGATTCATGATCGAACAAATATGAGTTTACCAAAGAGTAATATAAAGACATTTATGGACTGAAAGCCTATTTTACCAGTCATGTTTATTATTGATTTAATCTAACTTAAATTTAACAAAATTTTTATCTTTATTATCATTTATTCATTTTTTAAATCTATTTGTGACATTGCAGTTATTTTGGTTATTTGATCTGCGTTGCCATGACAACGATATTAGATATGCTCTATTGATGAAAAATACGTCTCGCTTTTTGAAATATAATAAAGGTTCTTTTGAAACGAGAACGGATTGCAGCTTGGGAAAAAATAATAACCAAAGCTTCAAATCATTATTTATTTAAGATGCATTTATTATAATTGAAGATTCTTTAATTTAAGCCAAGATTTACATTCCATTTGAGAATAACAACCTCAAGTAATGGTTAACTGTTATTTTTGATAAGTCAATACAGACTTCGCTAATGTTTGTAAACACAAAGATTTCAAAACTTTATTTAACTAGAAACTTCGTTCTGTAACTGTCTAACAAATTATCAAGCTTTAGTAAATACTTAATCTATTAAAATAATCATTCATTTTTAAAAGTCGTAAAAGTGTGTCTGTAATTCTAATTGCTTTTCAATAGAGGGTGTCTGATTTTACTTTCTGCAAACTTGAGTATTTCTAAGTATTCTCCAATAGAAACATAAATCCCCAATATTCACATTTACCTTCTTAGTTTAATTAAAAATAATATTCTTTTACTGTGAGTATTTGTAAAGGATATTTTAAAAATGATTCTTGATACGTTTTCTGAGTAATTCCTCAGTTTAAATAACAGAAATATTTTTGTTACTGTAACTATATATAATATTATAATACCGATTAAATGCAATTTCTAATTAAGTTATGTTAATAAATAAATATAAGTGTGCTATTCATTAAATATAACATTCTAGGCTTTCTGATTTTTTTAAGCCCAGAACATTTACTTAGAGTTACTTATATTGTTGTTTCTTTTACCACTTGGTCTACAGAAACATCTAGAACATGCCCATGAACACGTGTGTTCCCAAACAATTAAAAACAACTCCAGGATTTGGGCACAACTGAGTCTTCTGGTAACCAGTTCAAGTATAGATATGGGAAGTAGCGGCTTGAGTCATCTACATTTCAGACAAAGTGGATAAACCTTAAGGCCCGACGCATTACATTAAGCATGAAGATGATCACTACGGAGCCTAGCAAAAGCCTTCTGTTCGGATCTACTGCCTGCCGCATTTAAAGCAGCACCAGGACGGTTCCAATCATACCACTCATGTATGAGGGTTTTTTTCCAAGAGGAGTTAATATCTAAGTTGACCCTAAAGGCAAATTTCGAGAGAGACAGCCACCATAAGTAGAACTCTTAAGTCTGCCCTCTTTGGCCAGCTCATCTACAATCTCGTTTCCATAAACACCTACATGTGACGGAACCCAATGAAAAAATATATTATTACGATGGGCAAAAAAGCAACCCAAAAGTTGAGCAATATTCACTGCCATTCCATCACCATGTTTCCACCATTCGGCCAGATGCTCACTAGAGCTTTGGCTATCTCTCAGAATCCTATTGACACTATAGCATTTTTCCCACGGGAAGAGCTGTGGCATTTAATCCCAGGAGAGAGAAATATATATTTTTTGACAAGCACATGATAACAATATATCACTCAAATTTGACGGCAGATAAAACACATTGGGGTTCGTTTATTACATGCAATTAGTGTTTGTACTAATGAGAACAACCTGACACATATATCTGATAGCAGATATTCAGTGTCTTTGTTAGCGATTGTATGTGCGATCTTCACAGGTCGAAACAATTACAGGTGGAATATGGACTACACCATGAGTCGATGCATCGTGATGGGTGATAGATAATGGGCTGAGAAGATGTCTACTCTAATAAGAAGTGAGGGAAGCTGATTCCCCCATCATGAAGGATTTTCTTAAAGTGAGGTTTTTGAAGAAGAAAAGAGTTCTGATACGAGTCGACAAAGATTGTACTTTTTCTCTTTTTCTGTGAAGTGACAGGACAGGCCGGAGTAAGCCTGTTTCCAGAGCGAGCCCCTTGTGGTTTCGTCTATCACCTCATGTAATAATTAAGGTCTGCCGCAGACCACGTTTTTTGAGATTCAACATACACTCGAGAACTCTGAATATCTCTGACTATGGAGTGAATCAAATTATCTTTAGTTTTAATTTTTAATGTAGTTAGAGCTCTGTATATGTATTTAATGTTTTTAAATAAAAAATAAAGTGTTCCCATGCATCTGACAATGGTCCTCTTCGTGAAGCCGTTATAAGTCTAGTGTAGGCCAAAACGTTACAACCCCCTTATTAACATAATAATTCAGAACCTCCTCAATGGCTATGAATTCATCCCGAAAAACTGAGTAGTAGTTAAGGTTCTTCTTACAAATCTTAATACTAGCTCCGTCATTTATAGATTTCCCAGCTGTATTTCAGGATTGCTATATACGAATAATAATTCTGCAATAGAATAGGCAATTCTATAAGCATGTCACTCCAATTTTAATATCTATAAAATATCTTAAAAACTATTGCCGACTTAATACACAATTACTGATAGAATTACACAAAATGTTCATCTCTTAGGACACTTCTTAATATATAAAGAGATTATAATTAAAGACCCACTTTCAAAATGCTGTAAAAAAAGTACCATTTGTCACAGTGAGTTCAAATTTGAACTGAAGATACTTGAAGAAAGGAGAAACGGTATGGCATCAAAAAAAAAGTTCCACCAATTTTTTTCATCCAATTGGGTATGACCTTGCCGTGGTGGATGGGATTTCCACTTAACAGTGTCTCAACTGTTGAATGACTTGAAAGTCATTTTTTCCGTCAAAAAAACAAAACAATAAAGCACATTGAACACTACAGTTGTTGATTGTACAACTCATGCCAATTATGGTAATTTCGATTCAAAATATCACTGGCAGCCAAATTCACTTTTTTTAGGCCGCTTACAGCGCCATCTGTTACTACACTTCGGAGCTTTTTTTGGGCCGCACAGTTTCCCCCCTTCTTCAAGTATCTTCAGTTCAAATTTGAACTCATTGTGAAGAGTGGTTCTTTTTTACAGCATTTTGAAAGTGGGATTTTAATTATAATCACCCTGTATTTAAATAACTTTACTATTATTCGAAACAAACTCAGCATTTCATTGATGCACAAATTCGGAACATGAAATAAAAATCCTTAAATAAATAATCCAATTCTAACATGTTTGCTTAATGCTGATTAAATAAATATTAGCATCCAAAATTAATTTTTAACATTTAACTCTTAAAAGAGAATATTAACGCAGTGAAAAAGAGTTGTCAAATAGAGAAATCTCTTCGAAACGAAAATTAAAAGATGATATGAAATATTCTTTTCAAATTTAATTTTCTTAAAGAAATATTAAATAAAAAACAATGCATTTCCTAACAAGATTTCTTGATATTCATTTAAACAAACAGAAAATGCATTTAATTCAACATTAATACAGAATAAATGTTTTAAAGAACTTTGTGATGGATTTTTCGCGCTCTTTTATAATTATTCATTTATGCATTCCGAACTCAAATGCTTTTCAGAATGTAATTCTTATTTTTTTTTTTTTCTCTCTCTTCACTTCAGTTCGTTTTCCGCCTGAGAATAAGCCCAAACGATATTTATTTGAACTTGAATTACGTAAGATCGGCCTCATTAAAAAGAGCTATTCAAAGGGGAAAGCCTCTTTAGAGCTGTATCAATAAATTAACTTATATCCTAAAAAGCACGATACACATAAAACCCATTATGATGTTATTTTCCCGGTACCTCTAGGAAAAAGAATCCTTTTTTTTTCTCCACGCTTTAACTCGCTGAAAGGGTTTTCCATGAACTTTTCTATTCTTTTTCGGGAAAAGCGGGAGTTTTCGAATTTGAAATATCGACTTTTTTCCGTAAACTTTAATGTATAAAAGCTGTGTGTTCATTATTTTTCATCTTTAGTTCTTTCTGTTGTTTTTTTCTTATTTAAGGTTTTAGATTAATTTCTAATTTCAATGTTCCATATCAGAATTAATTAATTAATTTTTTTACCCTTTATTTTCCGAGAGTGTTTCTATTTCTAGATGGAAGACTTTATGTCGTTTTTCTGGTCAAGTTTCGTATTTCTATTCTTGACTTTTCCAGAAGATAAACAAGATTGTTCTGAGAAGTTAAATTAAATAAAAAAAGGATATATTTATTAAACAGTAAAATTACTGTTTAATATTGAAACTTACTAATCAATTTTTTTGTAATTGTGGCATATCAAAGCTCTGATTTGAAATTTTTATTTTCTAAAAACTTCGTTTCACCATTTTATATGAATTTGGAGTAATTTTTGTAAAGCTGTAGGCTTAACGCTTTATCATTGTTAGCGTATGAAAGGACGCAGGTTTGATTCCGTTGATGGTATGCGTTAAATTGTTTTAAACACCGAATACAATAAATTTAAAATGTAGTCAGTCCATCTATTTGGCGAAGTTTGGGGTTTTCTTCATTAGGAACTTAAATTCGGGACAAGCTATTTTTGTAAAATGTTCTTGTATTATTTTACAAACGAACATGCTATTGTTATAATGCAGCTGGCAATACAGAAACAGTTGATTTTTATGCCATAAGCAACGGATAAACAGCTGATACTCATTTAGCACTACCCAGGGCGCACCTATAGCTTGAAGATAGGCTTCGGACGCGAGTAACACATATAGCATTTAACACTATAAGCTTGTCACTCCAATTTTAATATCTATATAATAGCACAAAAACCAACGACGATTTAATACACCATTACTGAGAGAATTGCACAAAATGTTCATCTCTTATGACCCTTTTTAAATGTATGAATTTACTATTATTCAAAACAAATTCGGCATTTCATTGATATACAAATTCGAAATATGAAATCAAAATCCTTAAATAAATAATCCAACTCTAACATGTTTGCTTAATGCTGATTAAATAAATATTAGCATCCAATATTAATTTTTAACATTTAACCCTTACAAGAGAATATTAACGCAGTGAAAAAGAGTTGTCAAATAGAGAAATCTCTTCGAAACGAAAATTAAAAGATGATATGAAATATTATTTTCAAATTTAATTTTCTTAAAGAAATATTAAATAAAAAACAATGCATTTTCTAACAAGATTTCTTGATATTCATTTAAACAAACAGAAATCGCATTTAATTCGCCATTAATCAAGAATAAATGTTTTAAAAGACTTTGTGGTGGATTTACGCACTCTTTTATAATTATTCCTTTATGCATTCCGTCCTCAAATGCTTTTCAGAATGTAATTAATTCTTTTTTCCCTCTTCCCTTCAGTTCGTTTTCCGCCTGAAAGTAAGACCAAATGATATTTATTTCAACTTGAATTACGTAAGATCTCGCTCATTAAAAAGAGCGACTCAAAGGTGAAAGCCTCTTTAGAGCTGTATCAATATATTAACTTACATCCAAAAAGCACGATACACATAAAATCCATTATGATGCTATTTTTCCGAGGAAAGAATCCTTTTTTTTTTTTCTCCCCGCTTTAACTCGCTGAAAGGGTTTTCCAGGAACTTTTCTATTCTTTTTCGGCAAAAGCGGCAGTTTTCGAAATTGTAATATCGGTTTTTTTTCCGTAAACTTTAATGTATGAAAGCCGTGTGTTCATTATTTTTCATCTTTGTTCTTTCTTTATTATTTTAGATTAATTTCTAATTTCAGCATTCCATATCAGAATTAATTAATTTTTTTACCCTTTAGTTTCAAAGAGTGTTTGTATTTCTAGATGGAAGACTCTATAAAGTTTTTGCGGTCAAATTTCGTATAGATCTCTTGACTTTTTCAAGAGATAAATAAGCTTTTTCGTAGAAGTTAAAATAAATAAAAAAAGGATACTTGTATTGTTGTAATAATTACTTTTTAATTTTAAATCTAACCAATGCATTTTTTTATATATCAGTCGCTTTTCCAAGCTCTGATTTTAAATTGTTATTTGCAAATAATTTCTTTTTTACCTTTTTATATCAGGTTGGAGAATGAGAGGACACAGATACGATTCCATTAATAGCATGCGTTAAAAGCATCGCTTTAAAAAACGAATACGATCAATAGAAAATGTGGTCAATAAGTCTACTTTGTGATTTGGTTTGTCGCTGTACGGTTGTTGTTCGCACACTTTAGACTAATTAGCATAAAGTATCTCCAGTTCAAATTTAAACTCATTGTGAAGCGTGGTTCTTTTTTTTTTTTTTTTTTTTTGCAGCATTTTGAAAGTGGGACTTTAATTATAATCACCCTTCATTTAAATCTATGAATTTACTATTATTCAAATCAAACAAAGCATTTCATTGATACACAAATTCGGTATTTAAAATCAGAATCGCTAAATAAATAATCCAATCCTAACATATTTGCTTAATGTTGATTAAATAAACATTAGCATCCAAATTAATTTTTCACATAAAAATTAATTTTTAGCATTTAACTCTTGAAAACAAAATATTAATGCAGAGCAAAAAGAGTCGTCAAACAGAGAAATCTCTAAACTAACAGATAAATCTTCGAAACGAAAATTAAAACAGAATATCAAACATTCTTTCGAAATATAATTTTCATCAAGAATTATTTTTTTTAAAAAGAAATACATTTTCTAACAAAATTTCTTTATATTCATTTAAACAAACAGAAATCGCATTTAATTCAACATTAATAAATAATAAATGATTTAAAAGAGTTTGTGATGGATTTACGCGCTCTTTTATAATTATTCATTTATGCATTCCGTCCTCAAATGCTTTTCAGAATGTAATTAATTATTTTTTCCCTCTTCCCTTCAGTTCGTTTTCCGCCTGAAAATAAGCCCAAACGATATTTATTTGAACTTGAATTACGTAAGATCGACCTCATTAAAAAGGGCGATTCAAAGGTGAAAGCCTCTTTAAAGCTGTATCAATAAATTAACTTATATCCAGAAAGCCCGATACACATAAAATCCATTATGATGTTATTTTCCCGCTACCTTGGAAAAAGAATCCTTTTTTTTTCTCCTCGCTTTAACTCGCTGAAAGGGTTTTCCAGGAACTTTTCTATTCTTTTTCGGGAACAGCGGGAGTTTTCGAAATTGAAATATCGACTTTTTTCCGTAAACTTTAATGTATTCATCCTTTTTGTTTTTCTAATTTAAGGTTTTAGATTAATTTCTAATTTCAGTGTTCTGTATCAAAATTAATTAATTAATTTTTTTGCCCTTTAGTTTCCGAGAGTGTTTGTATTTCTAGATGGAAAAATTTATGTACATTTGTGGTCAAACTTCGTACAGATCTCTTGACTTTTCCAGAAGGTAAATAAATCTTGTTCTGAGAAGTTAAGCAAAAAATTATACGTTTATTGTTGAAAAAATTTACTGTTTAATTTTGAATTTAATTAATGATTTTTTATGCATATCCAAGCTCTGACCTGAAATTGTTATTTGCTGAAAGCTTCGTTTTCACCATTTTATATGAGATTGAAGTAATTTTTGTATGGCTACATGATTCATTCTTTGTTGTTGTCAGCGTATGAAAGGATGCAGGTTTGATTCCATGGATGGCATGCGTTAAATAATTGTTTTAAAAAACGAATACAATCAATTTAAAATGTGGTCAGTCCATCTATTTCGTGGAGTTTGTGGCTTTTCTTCCTTAGGAATGCAAATTGGGGACAAATTATTTTTGTAAAATGTTCTTGTATTATTTTACAAAAGAGCATGCTGTAGTTTCAGACAAGCGGAACACTACCCCACAGCGCTCTACTATCCTATTGCACCGATACCTACGGTTTAAAATGGATTCTGGATCACTGCCAACATCCAGTGCATAGCCGGGACTCGAACCCGAAACCTGTGGTAGCGAGCAATAGCCACTCGGCCATCAAGCCCCCACACCAATCTAATATAAAACGGTAAAAAATAATTTATGCGCAAATAAAAATTTCAATTCAGAGCTTGGATATACCATTGGCATAAAAAAATTCATTAGTTAGGTTCATAATTAAACAGTAATTTTTACAACAAATATATATCTTTTATTTAATTTAACTTCTCAGAAAAAGCTTGTTTATCTTCAGGAAAAGTCAAGAGATCTATACGAAATTTGACCGCAAAAGTGACATCGAGTCTTCCATCTAGAAATACAAACACTCACGGAAACTAAAGGGTAAAAAAAAATTAATTAACTCTGATATGGAGCACTGAAATTAGAAATTAATCTAAACCTTAAATAATAAAAAAAGAGAAAGAAAGAACCAAAGATGAAAAATAATGAACACACGGCTTTCATACATAAAAGTTTACGGGGAAAAAAAGTCGATATTTCAATTTCGAAAACTCCCGCTTTTCCCGAAAAAGAATTGAAAAGTTCCTGGAAAACCCTTTCAGCGAGTTACAGCGTGGAGAAAAAAAAAAGGATTCTTTTTCCAAGGTACCGGGAAAATAACATCATAATGGATTTTATGTGTATCGTGCTTTTTGGATATAAGTTAATTTATTGATACAGCTCTAAAGAGGCTTTCACCTTTGAATCGCTCTTTTTAATGAGCGAGATCTTACGTAATTCAAGTTCAAATAAATATCGCTTGGGCTTATTTTCAGGCGGAAAACGAACTGAAGTGAAGAGAAGAAAAAAAGAATTCATTACATTCTGAAAAGCATTTGAGTTCGGAATGCATAAAGGAATAATTATAAAAGAGCGCGTAAATCCATCACAAAGTCTTTTACAACATTTATTCTTGATTAATGTTGAATTAAATGCGATTTCTGTTTATTTAAATGAATATCAAGAAATCTTGTTAGAAAATGTATTTCTTTTTTATTTAATATTTCTTTAAGAAAATTAAATTTCAAAAGAATATTTCATATTCCGTTTTAATTTTCGTTTCGAAGAGATTTCTGTGTTAATTTAGAGATTTCTCTGTTTGACAACTCTTTTTTGGTCTGCGTTAATATTCTCTTTTAAGAGTTAAATGATAAAAATTAATTTTTAATGCTAATGTTTATTTAATCTGCATTAAGTAAATACGTTAGGGCTGGATTATTTATTTAGCGATTTTGAATTCATATTCCAAATTTGTGTATAAATGAAATGCTATGTTTGCTTTGAATAATAGTAAATTTAAATGCAGGTTGATTATAATTAAAGTCCCACTTTCAAAATGCTGTAGAAAAAGAACCCCTCGTCACAATGAGTTCAAATTTGAACTGAAAATACTTTAAGGAGGAAAATACGGTAATTCATCAAAAAAAATATTCCAAAGTGTATTAATTGATGGCGCTGTAAGTGGCCTAAAGAAAGTTAATTCGGCTGCCAGTGTTATTTTGAATTGAAATGACAACGTATTTGACATGAGTTGCACATTAAATCAACTGTAGTGTTCAATTTGTTGATTTGTTTTTTGACGGAAAAAAATGACTTCCATGTCATTCAACAGTTGTGACACTGTTAGTGGAAAGCGCATCCACCACGGCAAGGCCATAACAAATTGGATGGGAAAAATCGGTGGAACTCTTTTTGATGCCATACCGGTTTCCCCTTCTTTAAGTATATTCAGTTCAAATCTGAACTCATTGTAAAGAGTGGTTCTTTTTTTACATCATTTTGAAAGTAGGACTTATCACCCTGTATATAAGAAGTATCATAAGAGATGAACACTTTGCGTAATTCTATCAGTAATGATGTATTAAGTCAGCATTGGTTTTTAAGCTATTATTGAGATATTGAAATTGGAGTGACATGCTTATAGAATTTCCTGTTCTACTGCAGAATTATTATTTGTGCATAAGAATTCTGAAATACAACTGGCAAATCAAAATAAGTAACTGATTTTTCAGTAAGCAAGGCTGTGGCATTAAGATTTATAAGAAGGACCCTAACAACTGCTCAGTTTTTTGGGCTGAACTCATAGCTATTAAGAAGGTTCTGAATTATTGTGTTCATGAGGGTGTTACAGGTCTAGTATAAATCGAGATGATACAACGTCTTCAAGAAGAGGTTCATGGAATCACTTTCATTTTTATTTACAAACATTAAATATGTATACAAAACTCTATTTACACAAAAAATGGAAATTAACGATAATTTCATTCACAAGTGCAGACCTTAACTATCACACGGTGTGATGCACGAAACTACAAGAGGCTCACTTTGGAAACAGTAGTAATCTCCGGCCTAACAAACATCCAGCGATCCACGTTAAACTGTAGGTACTGGTCTGTTTAGCCTAAAGTGTGCACAAGATGACCCTAGAGCGACAAGATAAACCCTGGTCGACCACCCACCTCGACCGACGAATTTCACGCCCAAAAAATTAAAGATTTGGTGCTTGCAAACCGTCGATTTACAATTAGATACCTTGTTGATGATGTTGGAATTTCAAAAGGATCAGTCAATTTCTTTTCGGGTCTCAAAAGTGTCAAATCTCGATTGGTACCGAAAACATTGAATTTTTGGGGAAAAACGTCGTCGCGTTGAAGTGTGTGAAACAATGCTTTCTGACTATCAGGGCAAGTTGAAATGCCTGATAGTCAGAAAGCATTGAAACAAGCGGGGATTACTTTGAAGGCGATGAAATAAATTTGGAAGAATAAATAAAGAGTTTTTGAAAAAAAAAATAAATGGTCTTATTTTTTTGACGCAGTAATACTGCTGATGAATTAATCAGAAAACATATTTTTGCTTTTTAAAATATCACTCGCGAATACATACAGGAACAAGAATATTACTTTTGCTTAAACTGAGGAATTACTCGGAAAACATATACCAAAGACTTTTTAAAATACCATTTACAAATACTTACAGTAACTAAAATGTTATTTGTAATTAAACCAAGGAAGTGAATACTGTGGATTTATTTTACTATTGGAGAATACCTAGAAATACTTAAAATTGCAGAAAATAAGATCAGATATTTTAATTGAAAAGTATTTAGAATTACAGACACACCATTACGACTTTTAAAAATTAATGATTGTTTTAATAGACTGACTATTTACTACAGTTTGGTCATTCTTTTGACAGTTAGTTAACCTGTCTCTAGTTAAATAAAGTTTTAGAATCTTTGTATTTACAAATGTTAGCGAAATCTGTATTGATTAACCACAAATAATAACAACTAAACATTACTTGAGGTTGTTATTCTCAAATGGAATGAAAATTTGAACTTAAACCTTAGAATCTTCAATTATAATAAATGCATCTTAAATAAATAATGATTTGAAGCTTTGCTTATTATTTTTTAACAAGCTGCAATCCGTTCTCTTTTCAAAAGAACCTTTATTGTATTTCAAAAGGCGAGACGTATTTTTCATCAATAGAGCATATCTAATATCGTTGTCATGGTAACGCAGATCAAATAACCAAAATAACTGCAATGCCAAAAATTGATTTAAAAAATGAATAAATGATAATAAAGATAAAAATTTTGCTAAATTTAAGTTAGATTAAATCAATAATAAACATGCCTGGTAAAATAGACTTTCAATCCATAAAAGTCTTTATATTTCTCTTTGGTAAAGTATTATTTGTTCAATCATGAATCTATTAATTATTTTTAAAAATGAATATATATATTTAGATCACTGATTATCATTGATTTTAAAAGCGGAAATGGAAGAATCGATTTTTTTGTTGGGGGTGCTGGTCACATATACGAAGGAGCCAAATAATTTTAATAAAACGTATTAGTGATTATTGTGTAATATTTTCCATCTAACAGTTCTTTCGATATTATATAATTTGAAATTTAAATGATATTAAAATAACTGCAATGCCAAAACCGATTAAAAATGTATAAATGGTAATAAATATAAAAGTTTTGTTAAATAATAAGTCTTTGAGTTAGATTAAATCAATAATAAACACGACTGGTAAAATGCACTTTCAATCCATAAGAGTATTTATATTACTACTGTGCCCAAAAAGTAAGACCAATTATTTTTTTTTCAAAAACTCTTTATTTATTCTTCCAAATTTATTTCATCGCCTTCAAAGTAATCCCTCCGGACACGATGTACTTATGCCAACGTTTTTTCCAATCCTCAATGCATGCTGGAAAGTCATCGGCAGGGATGGCCTTCAAAGCACGCGCCGATTCACGTTGAATCTCTTCAATCGACTCCAAACGGCGTCCTCGAAGTAGTCTTTTGAGTTTAGGGAATAGCCAGATGTCGCACGGTGTCAATACGGTGTTTTTGTAAGATATGGGTTTCATTTTTGGCGAAGAGGTCCCGAAGAATCAATACAGTGTGAGCTGCTGCATTCAGTGTGTTCGGTACCACTCGAGATTTGACGCATTTGAGGTGCAAAATGAAATTGGCCGATCCTTTTGAAATTTCAAGATCACCAGCAAGGTATCTAATTGTAAATCGACGGTTTGCAAGCCCCAATTGCAAGCATTTTTCATCAATAGAGAGTATCTAATATTGATGCCGTGGTAACACACATCAAATAACCAAAATAACTGCAGGGCCAAAAACGAATAAAAATGTATAAATGATAATAAATATAAAAGTTTTGTTAAGTAATAAGCCTTTGAGTTAGATTAAATCAATAATAAACACGACTGGTAAAATAGACTTTCAATCCCTAACAGTCTTTATGTTACTCTTTGGCAAACTTATTATCTGGTCACCCATGAATTTATTAATTATTTTTTAAAAAGATGAAGATATATAGTTCGATCACTGATTATTCATTCATTTTAAAAGCGGAAAGGGAAGAATCGATTTTTTTTTGTGGGAGGGCGCATATATGAGGGCGCAAAGTAATTTTAATAAAATGCTGAAATCTGCTCGGCAAATTTCAACTTATGTGTGAACATTCGAGAACGGATGAATATACTCAGGAATATAAGAATGTTTCATAATGCACGAGATACATAAAGCAATTGACTGGAATACTACAAGAATGCTATATTCACGTGGTTATTGAATTTGGCCAATGTTGAAATAAAGATCTTCATGGAGAATGAATTGTTCAAAAATCTCTAAAGGAATATATAAAAGTAAGACAAATGTAGTCGTAAATGAAGAATGAAGTATTCCAAATTTTACAAGAAATACCATAACATTCAATAGCCAAAAGAATATATCAAAGTTTGTAAATTCTAGGTATAAATGAAGAATGAAGCCTTCCAAATACAATAAGAAGCATTATACAGCTCAATAGCGCCAAAAGGGATAATAAAATGCCAAATGCCAAAAGTAATAAATATGAAACTTCAAGAAGAGAACTTATAGCCATTGGAAATACACATGTTTAAAATACCAAGCCAAGTTATGAAAAGTGCTTCAAAAGCATACTACAAAGCACGTCAATCAAAAGCCAAATTCCCCAGAAAATTCCTGAAGACTAACGTTATTCATGAAGCATTTCAAGAGTTAAGGGGTCCAAAGTACCATTTTCCGGCAAAATTTTAATAGAGGTTTATTTGATGAGCCATCATTTTCGGATAACGTCACGGACAGACCAGGACAACATCCTGTTCACACATGATAAAAATACTTAGGATATTAAAGTAATTTATTCTATGCTTCATTTATAGACATCCTGTCTTTATAAGGGCTGTATTGTTGTAATGAAAGTTATTTTCAGAAAAATGTCTTAGAGTGCTGCAAATTAAAATAGTGAGGATATTTCTAGGATTAAGCTTATCTGTTAAAGCTTAAGCTTATCTGTTAAATTATAATGTTGGTACATTAAATTATCTACATTTACATCTATATCTAAGTTATTTAAACTTATTAGTTCCATTTCTTACTAATTTTATCCTTTGATGCAAATATAGCAACTGAAAACAAAGAAACCTAATTGGAAGCTGAACATAAAATCAGTCTCTAAAAGTAATTCAAGAAAAAGTGCTGGAAGTATTTTTTATCAGTTATTTGACGAAGAAAAAAAACCGAGTTACGGTTTTTTTTCCCTCGCTTGTTTTAAATGGGAGGAAAAAACACTTTTCAATGTCAGCAAAATAGCGAGTGTCTCTCAGTTTACAATATATAATTAGATCTCGAATTTCAAAACCCGAATCCCCGAGCGAGAGGTAAGGGTTTCCCATTAGCATCTTTTTACCAATTATTTCAATTTAAATTAAAGACTGGTGAAACTACAAAAAGAAACTTTTAAAATTTTTTTATCACGTTGCAGAAAGAGCTAACCAGTTCTCAAGAAAAAAGGGGTTTAACAAATCCCGGAATCTTAATGTTGTTATTTAAATAAAAAAAAGATAATTGCTAGTTTTTTTCAATGTAAAAGGTATTTTAAAAATTTATCTGTGAATTAAAGGGAAAAGTAAATAAATATTTAAATTATTTTTTTTTTAATTATACACATTGCGTTTTTTCAAGATTTTATTTTGTTTCATATAGAAATACTCTACATCAAGACATTAGTCAATAGTGGCAATGATCACACAGGATAATAAAAAAAAATTTTTAATGATTATTTTGTAACATTTTCCATCTAATAGTTCATTTAATATTATACAATTTGAAATTTAAGTAATTAAAAATTACAATTATTTTTATTGTGAACGAAATCCCTCCGAAAATATCTTTCTCTCCTATTATGCCGTTCGGTTGAATCCGCTGTTTCTTCGACGTCTTTCCTTACAGTCCCAGTGGAGGATCCTCAATATTGTGGGAGGAATTGGCCGGTTGTCAATTTTCCATAAAATTGGCTGCCAATCTACATTATTCCCGGATGATCTTTCATGTTTTGCAATATGGAATTACAGTAAATACTTCAAATGTGAACTATTAAATTAACATGAAGTCACATAACGTCAGAAACAATTGCGAAGTCATATATTGTTTTGAGGTTATATAATATTGTCAATTTGAAGTCAATTGTATTTCTTGAGAAATGGCGTTAACTTCAAATTGAATGCTATGCGAACTTATGTAATATTGTGGGGTTATTAACATGCATACGTTGTTTTAATAACCCCACGAGAACAGATTTGATGATGTTAAATCTTGTTCCACAAGACATTTCCCAATCAATCCTTAGTCACTTCTTACACTTAGACCTACCAATTACTGCAATATTTTTGCTTAATATTCGAAAACAAGAACAACAATGCAATGCAACCCACCATTAACAGTGCAATTGAAACTCATCCATTTAAATAAATTATATCATCAACCGATTTCCATATAACAAAAGATAATATTTTTTATATTCGAAAACAAAAACAATAGTCTTAGTAAAATTATTAAATAGTTTTCATCAGCAATACGAGTTTCTTGCAATGACAATTTGCAATAACAATTTACAATTTGCAGCAGCACAAACAACAGTTTTTAAACTACCACAAATTGTTCTTTTACGTCATTTGAACTGTACCATTTACGTGAATTAATTTTACACTTTTTTCACTCAGTTGATTAACTTTTCTTTGGTTATATTTTCAAAATAATCAATAACGTACTTTGTTATTTGCAATTGAATCAAATTAATAAATACACAGTAGTATAAGATAGCAAATAACTAAAATAGAATACAATTTATGGGAAACTTTGATAAGAAATCAGATTTAGAAATTCTTCCCAATTGAATGTGTATCGATATTTTTAAAATTAAATTATTTTCGTATCTCCTACACATTAGCGGCCTGATGGCCAATTGGCTATCGCTCTGGTCTTTGGTACCACAGGCTCCAGGTTCGAATCCTGGCGGTGGCATGGGTGTTTGTGAGTGGTTCGGAATCAGCTTTAAACTGTAGGTCCCGGTCTGTTTAGCCCTCGTGTGCACAAGATGACCGTAAAGTGACAAAACAAAACCTACACAATTAAAGCTACAACAATGCAATTGAAATCCACCCATTTAAATGAATTAAATCATCAACGGACCAACTAATTTCTACATAACTTCAGGATACCATATCGACCATAAAATAAAATTATTTAGTAGACAGTTTAAGACGAAGTTTTAAAAATTATTTCTTAATTATTAATCTATTGATATATATTTCTATTAATTCTTTAAAAAATCTTTAAATGATAGAAGTCGGTTTCATTCTAGATCCAGACAGACCACCATCAATCGATTTCTCTTATAACCACCTAAATTCAAACAATACCATATCGAACAAAAAAATAGCTTCACTTATTTAATAGTTTAATACGATAGTTTCAAAAATTTGTTCTTAATTATTAATCTACTAATATGTACATTTTTTGTACTAATTTCAAAAAAAAGAAATTTTGAAATGTTAGAAATCCGTTGCAATCGTACAACCTTCAATCGATTTCACTTATAACCATCTAAATCTAAAAAAGCGTAAAAAGTGCCATATTGAACCAAAAATAATTTTATGTAGACAGTAATATAAATGCCTCAAAAATTGTTTCTTAATTATTGATCAGTTAATGTATGCATTTTTGTACTAAATATCTCAAAAAAGAAAATTCTGAAATGATAGAAATCGGTTGCATTCTGCATGCAGACGGACAACCATGAGCCGATTTACAAGAACTTAAATGTAATAACACATAAACTATACAATATAGAACATAAAATAAGTTTATTTGGTGAATAGTTTAATATAAATATTTCTTAATTAGTGCTACTAATATACACTGAAGTGACAAAAGTCATGGGATAGCAATATGCAAATTTTCAGATGGCAGTAGCATCGCGTAGAACAGGTAAAAATGCGCAGTGCTTTCGCAGAGCTTTCATTTCTGTTCAAGTTATTCATGTGAAGAGGTTTTGACGTGATGATGACCGCCCGACGGGAATTAACAGACTTTGAACGCGGAATGTTAGTTGGAGCTAGACGCATGGGTCATGCCATTTCGGAAATCGTTAGGGAATTCAACATTCCCACATCCATTGTGTCAAGAGTGTGCCGAGAGTATGAAATTTCAGGCATAACATCCCACCATGGACAGCGCAGTGGTCGACCGCCTGCACTTAACGACCGAGACCGGCGAAGTCTGCAGACAAGCTAACAGACAAGCAACACTGCGTCAAATAACCGCAGAAATCAATGTGGGACGTACAAGGGACTTGCCTGTTAGAACTTTGCGGAGAAATTTGGCTTTCTTGGGCTATTCCAGCAGAAGACCGACTCGAGTGCCTTTACTGACAGAACGACATCGCTTGCAGCGACTCTCGTGGGCACGTGAGCATATCGGTTGGTCCCTAGATGAATGGAAAACCGTGGCCTGGTCCGATGAGTCACGATTTCAGTTGGTAAGAGCTGATGGTAGGGTTCGAGTGTGGCGCAGACCCCACGAAGCCATGGACCCAAACTGTCAGCAAAGCACTGTTCAAGCTGGTAGTGGCTCCGTAATGGTGTGGGCTGTTTTTTCATGGCCTGGACTTGGTCCTCTGGTGCGACTGGACCGAACATTGACTGGAAATGCTTATGTTCAGCTACTTGGAGATCACTTGCAGCCATTCATGGACTTCATGTACCCAAACAACGATGGGATTTTTATGGATGACAATGCGCCATGTCACCGGGCCACAACTGTTCGCGATTGGTTTGAAGAACATTCTGGACAATTCCAACGAATGATCTGGCCACCTAGATCGCCCGACATGAATCCTATCGAGCATTTATGGGACATCGTCGAGAGGTCTGTTCGTGCCCAAAATCCTGCACCATCAACGCTTTCACAATTATGGACGTCTATCGAGACAGCATGGCTCAATATTCCTGCAGAAGATTTCCAACGACTTGTTGAGTCCATGCCACGTCGAGTTGCTGCACTTCGCCGGGCGAAAGGAGGGCCGACACGATATTAAGAGGTATCCCATGACTTTTGTCACTTCAGTATATATATATATATATATATATATATATATATATAAAGGGTGGTTGTAATTAAAGTTCCACTTTCAAAAGGCTGTTGAAAAAGAACCACTCGCCACAATGAGTTCAAATTTGAACTGAAGATACTTTAAAAAAGGGGAAACGGTGCGGCATCGAAATCAGTTCCAGAGTTTATTAATAGATGGCGCTGTAAGCGGCATGAAGAAAGTGAATTGGGCTGTCAGGGATATTTTGAAGCGAAATGATAACGTATTTGGCATGAGTTGCTCACTGTGTTCAATATGCTTGATTGTTTCGGGTTTTTTTTGTCAGAAAAATGACTTTCAAGTGTATTCATCAGTTTTAACAGTGTTAGTGGAAAGCCCATCCACCATGGTAAAGTCATACCAATTGGATGAGATAAATTGGTAGAACTTTTATTTGATGTCATATCGTTTCCCACTTCGTCAAGTATCTCCAGCTCAAATTTGAACTCATTGTGTAGAGGGTTTCTTTTTTTACAGTATTTTGAAAGTGGGAATAATAATAATTATAATCACCCTGTATATATATTTATGTACTAAATATTTTAAAAAAGAAAATCTTGAAATAATAGAAATCGGTTGCTATCTGGATCTAGTCGGACTACTATCAATCGATCTCCCTTACAACCACCTTAATCCGATAACACATGAACAATAACCCTATCGAGCATAAAATAAAATTATTTAGTGGAAAATAATAATAATAATAATAACAATAACAATAATAACGAAACCTTCAATCTTTATGGCCCAATCTTTTTATTTTCTTTCCTGCGTACATTTTTCCAGGGAACCATAACACTCAAAAACTGCAAATCACAGTGCAGCAAAAACCATTTTCCAGTCTCCCCGATTCGAACTTCCAAATGACTTAAAAAATTCACAATAAAATGTAAACGATTGTTTAAGGTACACGAACACGTTCGAATGAATTTTTTTGAAATTTTTTATCTTTGTACACATTTTTGGATTGAATGTATCTAAAAACTAATGATTTCACATAAAAAAATTTCATTATTATTATTATTTTTTTTTTTTTTTTTATAAGCTAAAATAAGGGTAAATGGCCAAAACTTGATACTGTTACAAAACATGATAACTCAAAATCAAATCAATATTTTTTTAAATTTCTAAGTTTGTATTTGTTTGTACTAACATATTACAGGGAATGGATCTCTGGTAAATTTATATCTTTATTATTTTGTGCTAGTTTAAATGCTGTCGACACAAAATTCTTTCAAAATTTCCATGTAATTCCAAGCTTAACAATTAAAATAAAAAATATTTATGTAGCTATAATCATTTCAGAGTTTTATTACCTGTAAACATTTATGAAAAACATAAATACAAAGTTTTGTAACATTTGGATCAAAATTACTTGTGTTATGGTGCTTCACATGAAAACAAAAAGCATAAAAATTCATTCTGAGAAAAAGCTAAAAACAACTTTTAATTAGAGATATTAATTTTAAAAATGTTGTAAATATATTAAAATGGCATTGAATTGTCAAGTTCATACTCTTATTTATTAAAAAATATAGTTTTATTTTTCCTTAAAGCTCTAAATATTTTCTGAGCTTTGTTTTGAAAAAGTTAAAATTTGATCGACAAAATTTTTTTTTACAACTTCCTCCTATTTGCAAAGGCTTTTTAATATGAAATGACCTGGATTTAAAATATTTAGCTTTTTTTTCAAGTGTTTTGATTAAATATATTCAAAACCTTTGAATTTCACATAAAAATATCAACTTTAACTATTTTTTATACAATTTATTCTTTAAAATATGGAAAAACATTGCAAAAATGTGATATTGTTGCAAAACTTTATAATTCAAAAATAAATAAAACATGAATAGATTTTTCCTTTGCAAGTATTTTTATGCTGAGAATATCCTTATGTAGGTAATATACTGTTTTCAAATTTATATCTTAATTATTTATACATTTTTGTATGCTTAAAGTTTGTCGACACAAACTTTTTTTTACATATTTACAAAAATTCTTAGTTTAAAAACTGAAATAAAAATAATTTATGAATTTAGGTTAATTTCCATGTTCTATTCCTTTCATACATTTAAAGAAAACTTTTACATGAAGTTTCAAAGCATTTAAATAAAAAATATGGGTATTATGATGTTTTGAAGGAACACAAAATGCATAAAAATTCAAATAAGAAATAATTAAAACCAACTTCTAAATGTAAATAAAAACAAATGTACATACATAAAAAATGTTATTGAGCTTTAAATTCTCCTTTATTAATATAAAAACTTATTTATTTGTTTTGTTTTCTTTAAATAACTTCCAATTTAAAAGTACCGTTTATCAATTTTTCTTCGACAATATTCAAATCACTCAAATTTATAATTCAAATTCTTTTTTTTTTTCAAATAACAAAAGTTTAAAAAAAAAAAATGTGCTTGATTTTCAACTTGCAACTATTATAATACCTTTTATAAAATTTTAATGTTATCATTATATCAAATAATTGCAGAGTTTACTTCATTTTAACACTTTTCAAAAAAGGCTTAAAATTCATCATATTTCTTTAGAATTCTTAATCAAATAAAACACATGTTGACAAACTTTAAGCGTAGAAAAGTTCAATGTTTTGATTCACAACTTTTCATTCCATATATTTTATTCCAATTCCAATTCAAACTTAGAAAATAAAAAAATATTGCTAATCAAATCAGGTAATACTTACATACGTTTGATTTATTTCGCATAGAAATAATATAAATTTCATACATTATAATTTTCACAAAATTTAAAGTAGTACATAAAACAATAATATTCAGAACATGAGAATTTTACGGTTATGTAGTGCAGGCATCGAGACACGGCGCCATCTAAAAATAGTCATTATATTGTTCGAAAAAAAAAACACTACATTGTTGCCACTACATTGGTCTGCCAAAGAAATTTTAAAAAATATTTAGGGGGGACCCCCCTTATCACTTAGGGGTTTAAAAAATAGATTACGACCGATTCGCAGACCTACCAAATATGCACAGAAACTTTTATAAGAATCGGTCGAGCCGTTTCGGAGGAGTTTGGCAACAAACACTGTGACACGAGAATTTTATATATTAGATATATATATACTAAATATTTTAAAAAAGACAATCTGGATCTAGTCGGACATCCATCAATCGATTTCACTTACAACCGCATAATTCAAAAGCGCGTAAACAGTACCATATCGAACAAAAAATAACTTTATTTAGTAGACAGTGTAATTCGAAGGGTTTCAAAAAATATATCTTATTTGTTGATCTATTAATATAGTCCTTTTTGTACTAAATCTTTTAAAAAAGAAAACCTTGAAATGATAGAAATCGGATGCCTTCTGGATTTATCCGAAAAACTATAAATCGATTTTCCCTTACAATCACCTAAATCCAATAACACATAAACAATACCCTATCGAGCATAAAATAAAATTATTTAATGGAAAATAATAATAATATTAATAATAATAACAATAATAACAAAACCTTCGATCTTTATGGCCCATTTCTTTCCTGTGTACTTTTATTCCAGGGAACCATAACACTCAAAAAGTGTAAACCTCAGTAGCAGCAAAAACCATTTTCCAGTCTCCCTCGATTCGAACTTCCTCACGAAACTCGATGGATCTCCCACCTTTACTTCCATAACGCGAGTCCATTTCGGAAGTAAAAAAAAAAAAGGAACAAGAAAAGTTCCTTCCATAAAGAACGAAAAAGAAGAGACCTTAAAGAAAACACGCCATCTTTTGGTCTGGAAAGCTTTACGAGTGTGTATAAAACCTGGACTCCAGGGGGAGTCCATTTTATGTCCTTGCGGAGAGTTCCCTTCCCTTAAGGGGTTCGGACTTTGAATTCTGCCCGTAAGAGCCAATTTCCGATATCCTTTCGGAAGTGGCACTTCCGCTCCTGATCACCGGAAGTGCGAGGGACGAGGTGTTAAACAGAGCCGTGTTTAAGGAGGGATTTTATTCCAGCCGCGAATGATTTTGATGTATTTTTAAGAAAAGAGGAATATATATATATTTTTTTTTTACATTTATCTAATGTATACAAGATATTTTTTATGTGGTATGCTTTATGTAAAGATTCTTTTCATATAGAATACCTGATAGCGGAGTTATGGGATTTAAATGATTATCGCTTATTGTTAAGATATTATATATTAAATATTATATAAATTAATCGTTATTAATTAATGATTATTATGACTTATTTTTTAAAAAAAATTTGCTTAATTATAAAAAGTTGTTGAATGGTATGTTCTTGTCAAATGCAGCATTTAAATATTGTGTTGTATCGAAATATAAATGAAATATTATATATATATATGAATAACACAACACATCCAGTAAAAAAACCAACGATAAACTGATGAAGAATAAACTAGAAATACGACATTTTTGCTCAACAAATCTACAGAGGTATTATCTACACGCAAGTTATATAAACCAAAAATCCATCATCGTATTTGCAATACAAAAATCCTGAAGTTCCTTTCTTTACATCTAGAACTTAAAAAAAAAGATAAGAAATGAGAAAAAAAAGAAAAAAAGAGAGAAAAGTGTGTTTAA
Organism: Caerostris darwini; assembly: GCA_021605075.1. Taxonomy (NCBI): domain Eukaryota; kingdom Metazoa; phylum Arthropoda; class Arachnida; order Araneae; family Araneidae; genus Caerostris; species Caerostris darwini. Next base: position 362,931 of record BPLQ01010207.1, read on the forward strand.
TATCTGAAGTGACTGTAAGCTACAATAACAAAACTGAAGAATATTTGACAAATACAATTATCGGAAAAGGTTAAAATGGCTAAAATACATTTGCATATCAAGAAGAAAAAATACAAAAATTTACAAAAAAAAATATATATATATATATGATATACAATGTACAAAAAAATGAAACATGTTGTCCAGAATTTATTATTAATTATTGATCCTATTAATATATATATATTTGCACTAAATATTTTTTTAAAAGTCTTGAAATGATAGAAACCGGTTGGCTTTCGGATCCATGCGAACAACCATACATCGATTTCTCTTACAACGACCTAAATCCAATAACACATAGCCAATACCCCTATCGAGCATAAAAGAAAATTATTTAGTGGAAAATAATAATAATAATAACAACAATAACAAAACCTCCTATCTTTATGGCCCATTTCTTTTACGTGTACTTCTATTCTAGGCAACCATAACACTCAAAAAGTGTAAACCTCAGTAGCAGCAGAAACCATTTTCCAGTCCCTTCCGAATCGAACTTCCTCACGAAACTCGATAGATCTTCCACCTTTACTTCCATAACGCGAGTTCCATTTCGGAAGTAAACAAAAAGAGGAACAAGAAAAGTTTCTTCCAAAAAAGAAAGAACGAAAAAGAAGAACCTTAAAGAAAACACGCCATCCTTTGGTCTGGAAAGCTTTACGAGTGTGTATAAAACCTGGACCCCAGAGGGGGGAAGTCCATTTTATGTCCTTGCGGAGAGTTCCCTTCCCTTAAGGGGTTCGGACTTTGAATTCTGCCCGTAAGAGCCAATTTCCGATATCCTTTCGGAAATGGCACTTCCGCCCCTGATCACCGGAAGTGCGAGGGATGAGGTGTTAAATAGAGCCGTGTTTAAGGAGGGATCTCATTCCCGTCGCGACGGGTTTTATGTATTTTTAAGAAAAGAGGAATATTTTTTTTTCCGTTTATTTAATGTATACAAGATATTTTTCTATGGTATGGTTTATGTAAAGATTCTTTTCATATACAGTACCTGATAGCGGAGCTATTGGTGTTAAGTAATTCTTTCTCTTTTTTTTTTTATTAAATGTTACATAAATTAATCGTTGTTAACTAACATTTTTATCATGTGTAAACATGATGTTGTCCTGGTTAGAGATCCGTGGCGTTATCCGAAAATTAGGGCAAGCAAATAAAACAGCATTTCAAATTTCGGCGGAAAATAGTACTTTGGGTAGCTTGAATTTCTCTTAACTCTTGAACTTAAAACTTAAACTCTTGAAATTCTTCATGAATAACGTAGTCTTGAGGAATTTTCTGGAGAATTTGGATTTCGTTTCACGTGTTTTGTAGTAGGGTTTTAAAGCCCATTTGTATATCCAATGGCTATAAGTACTCGTAATGCGTTGATCAATTCCTTCTTGTAGTTTCATATTTATCCTTTTTGGCATTTTCCCGTGCTTATGGAACTGTATAGTGCTTCTTATTGTATTTGGAATACTTCATTCTTTCATTTATGCCTAGAATTTTCAAATTTTGATGTATTCTTTTAAGTATTGAATGCGATAACGTTCCTTGTAGAATTTGGAATACTTCATTTACGACGCCATTTATCTTACTTTTGTATATTCTTTTAGAGATTCTTGTACAATTCATTCTTCATAAAGTTCTTGATCTATTCAACATTTGCTATATTCATATCTCTATTTGAATTTGGCCATTCTTGTAATATTCCAATCAATTGTTTCATAAATCTAATTCATTAAACATTGGCATATTGCTCAGTTTAGTCATCCGTTCTCGAATATTCACACATGATAAGTTGAAATTTGCCAAGTAGATTTTAGTTTTTTTTTATTATGACTTATTTTTAGAAATATTTGTTTAATTATAAAGTGTTATTCAGTGGTGTATTTTTGACAAAGCCATCATCATACCATTTAAATATTGCATAGTATCAACATGTAAATATATGATTAGGTACATAATTGACACTGCATATCAATTCTAAAACCCAAGAATTGAGACAGAATGAATCAAAAGCACTATTCGCTATACGCATATTATATTTAAAAAATCTATAATAGCATTTGCTACAAAAAACTCCTGAAGTGCTTTACATCCAGAAATCACCAAAAAAGAAGAAGCAAAAAAAAAAAAAAAAAAAGAAAAGAACTGTTCAAGATCCAAATTGACTGTAAACTGCAACAACGAAACTGAAAATTATTAGACAAACACAAATAACAATAACAGGTTAAATGACTAGAACTGCATTTGCACATCAAGAAAGAACACAAAAATTTATACAAAAATTACTAAACATGTTGCCTAGAAAATCCATATAACCCCAAATAAAATCTTTAATATCAGAGAGAAAAACTTATAAAAACACAAAACAATTTAATTATAATATTCTTAAGACAGCTTCAAATATTATAAATCATGTTATTCCTAATCGTTAGATGACTGGACTTTGACTTGGTTTGTAGCTCGTCACTCTGTGCACACTTTGGGCTAATTAGACCGGGACCTAAAGTTTAACGTGGATTTTGAACACCACTAACAAACACCCATGCCACTGCTAGGATTCGAATCTGAAACCTGGGGTACCAATGATCAGAGATCCAGCTAGCCATCAGGCGCCTATTCAAGTCAAAGAGTAATATATATATATATAATGCCTTCTTCATTGGCGCAACAGCCCTATGGTAGGCCGTATTCCTACTGGTATGTTTCGAGACAGGTGATGTTTACTTTAAGAGATTAGGGTTATCAGTCTCAAGTCCAACTCTTTGCAATAATGTTAGAGCGGGACCTACGTTTTAAAGTGGATTCCAAACCACTAGAAACGTCCATGGCACCCAAATTTCTTGAAAATTTATTCGCTTGTTATTTCCAGTGTAATATATTTGTCTAACAAATATCATTTCGTTATCTGCATTTCTTCCTGGTGTAGCAATTTTAATAGCCAGTAGTGTATTAACACACTTTCTTTCTAATAAATAGTTTATACATGACTGAAATGAAATTACAATTTCTTACGCATTACTTTTAAAATATTTATCGCTTAAATACTAACTATCAAAAAAGAGTTTACTTTCATGAATTCATTTTACCCAAATTGAAAGAAAGCGTGATATTTCTTAATATCTTTATTTTTAGCATTATTTATTAAGAATAACTAATTAAAAATCCTCGAACATAATTAACTTCTTGATATTACGTAGCAGCAATTTTTACGAAAATATCGAGATTGAAAAACAAGAATTTATTAAAGAAATTAAAAATTGTAATGGAATTTTTTCACAAACTCCACAAAAGTAGAAAAGTTGTTTATGATTGGTGCATTTTTATAGAAACGGTTTACTAGAAGAAAAACTGAGAAAGTTTTCGTATATATTCTTTCCATGTACACAGTTTTGTTTTAAATACTGAATTTTGCGCGATATATTTTTATGCTAGGATGCATGAAATATTTATTTACAAAAGAAAGTTTTAAAAATATACATAGAACGCACAAAAAAAAACTATGATATTCTATCTGAAAAGGAAAATAGTAATTTTAGCACTTTTTTATTTTGTAATATTATTAACGCGTTAAATTTTTACTGCACCAAAGAATTTTTGTAAAAGCATATCCAAAGGGGTGCATCATTAAATAACTTTTTATTTATTTATTGCAGAATCTCTTTTTTCATGAAACAGAATTTTCTAATACACATTTTTGTACAACTTATATTTTTGTAATAAGTAAATATCTCGGAGAATTATTTTCGTAATCTAACTTTTTCTTCTAAGATAATATTTTAAGGATATTTAATTAAAAAAACATATTTCCTAGAAGCTATATTTACAAACAGGAATTTTTTACTTGTAAATTTATTGAATACTTATTATTACTTGCAAAAATGTATTTAATCAGTTTTAGTCCTACTTTTTAAAAATATTAAAGCAATGTACTGCATTCTATGTAACTACTGCAAATATTAATAAATTTCCAAAAGCATTGCAAATTTATTAATAGATGATAGTTTTTATTTAGAACACATGCTGCATGCTTAATCTCGTGTTATTCATGCAATAACGACAAATAAATAGCAAATTCAGCATTACACAGGATACATTACAGATACATTTGGTGACTACTAGCACCTGGATGGCATCTGGAGGTCATATCTTTCTTCCCTAATAGAAATGACGCTCCAGTCTAGTTCAGCTTGACATATAGGGTATCGAAGGCTACTTTTAGCTGCTGCTCATTTCATGCTTTATATACAATGCCATTCTAGCATCGATTACTAACCTAATCAATTTCTTATTTTGGAAAGTAATAATTCTTTGTACATGCCGAAAGCGGTAATCGAACCCTCATCTTCTTGAAGGCTGATTACTTACTAGTTCACATGTGAGGCATAAAAAGTATTTAGTTTTTATGTCAAGTGTGTTTAAGTATTTTTTTTTGTTTCGCCTACCATGCTTCGATACCCTGCAGCACACTTTAAAATCCAAAATGGGAATTATTGTCCTCTAGGGGAATATTCAAGGGAAATGTGAAGGAATTTTCATGTTGGAAGCAGAATAATTTTTGGAATATCTATTATCATGAAAGAGTTCGCGAAACATTCATATGCGTCATGGTCAACACAGAATGATGACGTACAATGCTTCTGTGAAATAATTAAAATTTTGCTACTAGTATTCGTATGAAAATGTGTTTGTTCCTTAATGCGTCACTTCCAACCCTACATTAGATCACATAAAATGTATTCGTCGAAGTTAAATTTTACAGAAGTTTAAACAAATACCGTTACTACAGAAAACTGAAATTTATCATGAAAACAAACATATTACAAACAAATTAAGGGAAACGGAAAAACTAAAGCTTAACCAAATCAAAAGCTTCGGTATCTAAACCTGAAATAAGCACGTAAGTAGATAGGCTTTATAGTATTTGAGCACGAAAAGTAGGATACAAGCTACCCACATGAAATAAACCCACATTAATGTTTAAGTAGAAAGCGAAAATCAGTTAACGGAACAAAATCATACAGAAAAAAAAATCAAACCAATTAACGCTGAACCCGTATTAATAAAAAAAAAAAAAAAAAATGCAGTGTATATTTATAAGTTTCGCGAATACACATTTATTTAAAATCTACTTATTAGTTGAAATATTTATTTTTATTCCATTTTTCACTAGAGAACAAGGATTGATATTGGCAAATGATGTCAAACCTATACCTATTTGTGTTTATGCCGGGAACGGGCATGTTAGCCCTGTAGGCGAAAATGTCCTTCCGTTGAGAAGTAGGAGAGGACATTTATACATCCCACTCCTTTTTTTTTTCTCCATCCGTCATCTCGTCGCTAGGGCTAGGTAACCCCTAAGGTGAAGATGGAACATCAGTGAGCCTCATGTATACCACGAACAACCCACTGATACATGATGGAGGAAGACAGTGCCTTCCAGCAATTCTTTTAGAAGTAATTACCCCCCATTTGCATGCCATATGCACATAGAAATATCCCATCAGGCAGCCTGACTGTCGATTCGAGATTATTTTACACTCATTATCACAATCGCCATCATGTCTCCTCGTGTATGTAAGCAGCAATGTACATTACCACTAGGCCACGAGTCGGGCTAGATGGCACCGTTGAGGTTTGGTTTGTCGCTCCACGGTCATCTTGTGCACATTTTAGGCTAAACAGACCGGGACCTACAGTTTAAAGAGGATTCCGAAGCACTACAAACATCCATGGCACCGCCGGGACTCGAACTCGAAACCTGTGGTATCGAGCGCGAGAGTGCTAGCCACTCAGGCCCCGGCACCGTTGAGGAGTGACTTTAAAATATGATATTAATATATGAGGGCCGTGTAGAGAACGCTTACCTCCCTGGGCAACGCTGAATCTGCTAATCATCTGTCATTCGAAAATGCAAATGACTTCAGGTCAAAGTGTTGAATTATTCAAAATAATATTATCGCCTATGACTTACAGGGAAATATTCCATATGAAATATTGATAATGGTAATATTTATGTTTTCTGAGAAGACTTTTCAAGTTACTAGCTGAGTGTAATATAAATGAAACCCCTGAAAACTTTCACCAGTCTCCCCTACTATTAATGTGAAACTTTCAAAAAATGCAGTCTATAACGCCATAAGTCTCCCTCACATTCAAAACCAATAACTCTACTGCATACTAACTGAGGCGATCAAATTCTCGTCCATTCGCACATTGATATTAGTTAAGAATTTGGAATTAGAAATATGTTTCTTATCATGGATATTGAATTTGATGAGACACATTTGAGTGGGCATTGAGTTATTGAGCATGAGAAATATTTGCAATATAATACAGCAAAGTTATCCAGAACTTTATACAAATAAATACATCGCAGTCGTTTTTTTTTCAACTGTTGCCACAATAAAGGATTTCTCTCTTTATAACAAAAAGAAAAGAAAATCCAAAGAATTTCAACCACTTTTACAAACGAGACTTTAAAAAAAAAAAGCATTCCTACAAACTAATCATTTCAGACAACAAAGAGCGTAAATTTTTTTTAACGGGAAATGTGATTCTGTAATACACCTGCTTCGCTCTAAATCGAATAGTACCAATTTTTAAATAAATGAGATTTGGGTTAGCTTTGTAAAAAGGATTTTGTATTTCTTCAGACATTTTCTTTCTTTTCCAAAAAAAATATATATATATATATTATCGATGGTTTTTACAGAAATTTTATGAGCCGATATCTTTTTTATATAAAAAAAAATTAAAATTTGCTTTTAATTTCTTTTTTTAGTAATAAAATTTTTTCAACGCATGATGTTTTTTTTTTGTCAATTTCTTCGATTCTTTTTATTAGATTTTTATAGAAAGAAGATTTTTTAAACTAATTTTATGATTAATATTTTTAGTCTATAACGTATTAACTGCATAAAAAAATGTAAGATCAAAGGAAATAAATGGTAAGTAAAAATTTCTTTTGCTACTTAATTAATTTTTAAGACAAAAATTAAAATTAAAAAATTAATGAATGTTATACATTTTTATTAATATACATGTATGCATGAATATATAGCAGACTATTTTGTAACGCCAGCAAAATTCCTGATGTTACCGCATTTATTGTATTTCCTTTCTTTCATTAATATTTAATCGTTTTAGAACTTTTATAATCACAATTATAGCATGGTTATATAAGAGAAAAAATTTGAAAAAATTTAGTTGAAAAAACATTTCTTTTGAATATATTCTAAAACGTTAAAGTTACCATTAACGTAAACTTTAACGTTACATATATTGCAAACGTAAAAACGTTGTAAATTAATTTCTTCAATATATCTAGCTATAAAGAAAACCCATTTTGAAGCAAATAAAAATATATTAGAAAGTACATTTTATTGGGAAAAAGTATCGGAAAAATCTGTAGATTATCGATTGGTAAATTATTTTCTTTTGTATAAATCTATAATGTTGAAATCTATAAATAAAAACAATTTTGAAACAAATAAAAATATATTAGAAAATACATTTTATTATAAATTATAAAAAGTATCAGAGAAGTCAGTAAATTATCCTTTCTCAAATTATAATTTTTAAACAAATAAAAATTAAATTATAAAGTACATTTTATTAGGAAAAAGTATTATAAAAATCTGTAGATTATCGCTTGGAAAATTAATTTCTTTTCTATAAATAATTTTAAAAAAAAACAATTTTGAAACAAATAAAAGAATATATTAGGTGAGCAATCTAATTGTATACTATATAACACAGTACTCATATTTCATGAGAATTACATAATAAAGTATGATTCTAAACAAGCATAGAAATCAAATATGCTTCTAAATATGATTGCCTAACAAAATAGTCTTCTAAATAAGAACATAAATTAAATATGTTTCGGATTAAGACATTTTAGCAAGTTAATCTTCCTTAAAAGGATTAAATTTCCTTTAAAATACTCACAGGTATTTACTTCCTAAACTCAATACGCTTTTAAATTAATGGTAAATTTATTAAATGTGTATATGTTATTAAATCGAATAAACTTCGTCCCTAGACAACAATAATTTAATTATATGTTAAAATTAGAAACAATAATCAATAATTGAGAAAACACAAATGTCCTGACGTATTGCTTAAATTTAACTAGTTGGGTTTTTCTCATTATAATGAGTTAATTCTAGAAAGCTTTTAACATAATGCTAATAGATCAAAGAACCACAATCAAGTGCATGGCCAAACGAATTGGAAATCTAATTGAAATTGGTCTGCGAACTAGATTTACATACGCATAAATAAACTTTCATTGCAAATAGATTTAGCTTGTGGTACTAGAGTTTGTTTTGTGGTACTAGATTTTTGATGCAATAAAAAACTAGAATTTTAATAAAATTGCAATTAAAATTCAATTTATATAAAAATAATAATTTATTTAAAACTACAAAATATATTAGTACTTTTCGGTTATCAAGAAAACACTTATTCTCAAACATAATTTTGATGGAAAATCCATCTAAATATACTAATGGCAATTCTAACTTTACATACTACTGTGTCCAAAAAGTAAGACCAGTTTTCAAATTAAATTTGCCGGGCATATGGTATTTCAATTTTTTTTCTCTTTTCTTAGGTTGACTCTCCTTGATATTTGTGTGAAATTTGACGTTAAAATATTTATTAGTGTTTGAGTTGCGCTTGACTTTGTGAGACGCTGAAACCGATTCCGGCGATTTTTGAAATGTCTGAACTAATTGAGCAAAGAACTTGCATTCAATTTTGTTTGCGGAAACGTATAGAATGTTGTAGAAGGCATTTAGTGAGCATTCCTATATCGGAAAGAAATGTTTTCAAGTGGTATAAACAGTTCAAAGAAGGCAGAGAACGCGTTGAAGACGAAGAGCCCTGTGGCCGACCACCAACCCCAACCGACTTAGCTCACGTCCAAAAAAGTAAAGATTTGGTGCTTGCACATTCAAGTACGGGTTGACCCTTACGTCAGACTTTGGACTTTGCATGCTCATTTCAAGAACGGGTTGAGCCTTATGTTAGACTTTGGACTATGCACGCTCATTTAAAGGACTGGTTGATCCGTCTAAAGTCCAAAATCTAACGTGACTTTAAACTTTCATGCTTTTTTTTTGGCCAGTTAGACTTTGGAACCGATAATTGTAGATGGTGAAAGAGAAAAGGGAGTTATTTATTATTCGAGTTGAGAGATGAGTTCCAGGGTGTACGGAGGGTACAAAGGCCCTTAAACTACCTAAAAAAGGGAGAGTACGAAAGAGAAAAAGGAGTGTACAAAAAGTTGAGAGAATAGTTCCAGGGAGTACAGAGGGTACAAAGACCCTTAAACGAACTGGCTTTTAAGTTGATTTTGTAAATATTTGTTATATAATCTGGTTTTGTGTGTTGCGTATTACAGTAGTGCAGTGCTGTCTTAGCAATTTTAATAAATATGACAGCTAAAAGTTTAGTTATCATTTAAAGAAATAATTCAGTTTCAACCATAAAACAACACTGAATCTAGACTACACGCATATCCGGGATTAACTTTTACTCTGAATAGTGTACATTTTTTTTAGTAAGGCAAACTTTTTCTTCATAACTATTAAAATTATAATATTTAATATCCTATTTATGGAATTTCCATTATTCAATTAAATAACTGTACTATTAGCCTATTTAAACTAGAAATAAAGATCATAAATTACTCCAAATGAATTATTTATTAACATACTGACAAATATAACCCTTTATAGCACAACTTCAGAAAATACAACTTTATCTTAGCTTTATCTAAAAAAAACTTTTATTTAGGATCAAAGCAGCATCTTCGTTTTCTCCAGAGAAGATGCTGCCTTGAACAGACGTGAGCACAGCAATATTCCAACTTTAGCTATTCTCGACCTATTAAATTCATTTCGATGCTTTGGTATCTCCACATATTTTTATAGTTATACATGCTGCTTGTTGTTTATAGTCAGTTCTGGTCTGATTACTAAATTAATATTTAATCATTTAATCCAAAGATAAGTATTATCTTAATCTTCTGTAAGTAAAAGTTCTGGTGTAGCTTTTTCTCTCATGCAATGTGTCAGGAGATTATCGATGGAGAGAGCAGAGTAATCTCCTGTCACATTGTCATCCCAACGCCCTTGGTATCTTTTTTGGAAACGAGATGCTCATTGATCCAAGATTTTCAGGGAAAAAAATCAAGTGTGAATGAGAGATTTTCAGGAGAACACATTTCAAGTGTGACAAATTTTTAGGAAAAACATTGAAGTGGTAATATAGAAAAGTCTTCAGGGACAAAAATTTAAGTGTGAATATAGAAAAGTTTTCAGGGACAAAATTTTAAGTGCGAATTTAAATATATTTCCAGGGAAAAAATTAAAGTGTTAAAATAGCAGGGTTTTCAGGTAAAAAAAATTCAAGCATTAATGGATTTTGTTAAGACCTCTCTAAGACAAATTTCTGGAGGCGCACTTAATTAAGGATGCACATTCATTTTAATGCAGAATCCTCCAGACGTTGCAGCGCGACGTTCTGGTACGGTGTGCTACAGCTCGCAAGCTGGAACTTGTGTAGAGAAGTATCCGACATAGTGTAGTATTGTAATGTAGTATCCGACAGTAGTACGACAGAATGTAGTAAACTCTCCTATTAAGTCTCTTCCACTCTATATCGCTTGTTCACTACATATACTATTTATCTGAAAAGATCTTCTATATGGTAACAGCTGTTGAATGAATCCAAAGAGTCTATGGTTGGGACTGCACCTCACCACCGGATATCATTTCTCGTACAAGTACTGTGAAACACGCCCATTACCCTCAAAACCCCATCCAAATGCATATCCGCTAGTTCCGCTTTCGTATGATCAGTCATCTAATTACCGCTGAGTGTGTGAAATGAAGAGCCTCTGAGAGAACGCTAGAAACTTCAGTGCCATTGCAACGCCCTCTACTTCACCTCAAAAGTATTTTCAGACTAGCATTATTTTGTAATTCCGAATATTTCAGCTCACCTTACGCTTCCTAAAGTTTATAAAACTGAGACATTGAGAAGTTTGTAATGCTGAATATTAATTAAAAATAAGTGATAAAATAATAAAATAAATTAGCAGGAAACTAATTAGCAATAAACCGGTTGATGGCTTAACATAGAATTTGCCAAACTTTCCAATAACTGAAAAATTCCCTTCCACCAATTATATTCGGATTTGCTTTTTAATTTATATCTTCCAATTTTTCTGCAACGAATCTTTGCTGTGTACACATCTCACGCTTTACTGTAAAGCAAGATTTACATCTCTTTTCCCGCCCGAATGTACACAGTACGTCGCTCTTTAAGTCAAAGCCATTATGTCATCTATAAATAAGACAGATGAAGACGGGCAGTCCAGTACATAATGCAATCTTTTCCAGTCTCGCTAGTACACGACACATAGTGGTTCTTTGGAAAGATCTCCTCTACAGTAAACACTGGTGAATTTATCCAAAAAGTCTATGTTTGGGTATAAACCTTACCGGATATCATTATTGATACAAGTGATGAGAGGCTTGTCCATTGCAGTCCAAAGCCCCATCTAAATGCATATCCGCTAGTTCCGCTTTCGTATCATCAGTCATCCTAATACCGCTGCATTCGTGTGTGAAATGAAAAGTCTCTGAGAGAACACTAGAAACTTCGGCGTCCGTGCAACGCCATCTATTTCACCTCAAAAGCCTTTTCAGACTAGCATTATTTTGTGATTCCAAATCGTTAGGCGCGCCCTATTCTTTCAAAAGTTTATAAAACTGAGAAACCTAGAAGAAGCTTGTAATGCTGAATATTAATTAAAAATAAGTGATAAGATAATAAAATAAATTAGCAGGAAACTAATTAGCAATAAACTAGTTGATGGCTTAACATAGAATTTACCAATCCTTCCAATAACTGAAAACTTTCCTTCAACCAATTATATTCGGATTTACTTTTTAATTTATATCTTCCAATTTTTCTGGAACGAATCTTTGCTGTGTACACATCTCACGCTTTACTGTAAAGCAAGATTTACATCTCTTTTCCCGCCCAAATGTACACAGTACGGCCCTCTTTAAGTCAAAGCCATTATGTCATCTATGGAGAAGACAGATGACGTCGTTAGAACTCGCGTTGCCCGAAGGAGAGTTAATTAATTTCGTTGCCGATAAGGGAGCGCTACGGTCGCTGAAAGCCAGTTTTCCCCCGTGGCGACGAATTTCTTTTTTTTTTTATTTAAATACAACAACAAGAAGAAAAAAATGCAGAAAGTTTGTGTAGCTCGTTTGGCAACGCTTGATGCGTCGTTATGTATGGGATCTTTTTTTTATTTGCGTTCTTTTTTTTTCTTTTAGCTGTGTTCGATATCATTAAATAAATAAAAATGGCATTTTTGAAGAGGGAAAAGTTTGCTATTAAATATATTTTTTTTTGTCTGTACCATTTTGGCTCGCGTGTTCGTTGCGTTGTTTAGTTTTCTTGTCATTTAGTCTTTTCGTCGCGTGTCGAGAAAAGTTTGATACATGATTTGTGTAGACGGAGTTTGAGAGGAGGAAAGAGTGAGAGGAGTAAAAAAAAAAGTTAGTTCTCGCTGTAAATTAAAATGAAAGTTCTTTCATAAACGCGGAAAATTTCAGAGAGTTTTTACTCTTTCATTACTGGGTATAAATTATAGTGTGGTGGAGCGACGTTGTGGATACATAGACTGTTATGGTTGATAGGTTAATTATTTATTTTAAGATAGCAGACGATAGGAAATTTATTTTCGTTTAACTCAGTTTTGAAAGAAAGTTTTGTTGGTAAGCGTTATAGTTTGTGATATATTTAATCTTCAGCCAGACTATATTTTTCACTAATCAATATTAATAACATTAAATAGTCAAGTATGATTTAATTATCTTTCATTTTATTAATTAAAAAAGCTAAGAGATATATAAAATATGGGTATATATTATAAGTAATTTTGGATGAAGTAGAATTAATAATGCTATATTCTGTAATTCTTAATTGCATAAATAACACATTTAATTCATAAATAACACATTAAATACATAAATATCCTTTAATGTCACATTTATGATGTGAAGGGAGTTGGAAAATCACAGTTCTTTGGGCAATTTTTTTTTTTTTTTTTTTTTTTTTTGAAAATATCAAGCCTAGTGACTCTTAACCAGTCTGGAAAAAGAAAAAATCAGAGTGGGTAAATTTGCATTTACCATTGTATTCCATTTATTCCATTCATTTTTGTATTTTAGTGGTAATAAATCTTTAAATTGTCTCATACAACTCCATCAATATGTGATAAATAGGCCAATAGCAATAGATTTTTTTCCGTGGTGACGATTGAATCACTTTCCCTTTATTTTTTAGGAAAATGAAATTCGCTTGTTATAAGTACGAGGATCTAGAATGGATTAAATACAAATTCAGAGAAACCATGAAGCATATCAAGCATAATGAAATCAAGCATAATGAATAGTACATAGATTTTAGAGACTGAAAAAAGGCTCTCGTCAAAATTCAAAGAAATAAGATCAAATAAAAGATCCAATTTCTGTATTGGAAATCAGTAAGGAAAATTTTCTATTAGTCTCAAAAGGAAGAATAAGAATACTTTGAAAGTCACTTTTGCAGAAATTTGCTCTAACCTGTGATAATATATATATATTCTACAGCAGGTGCCTCCGAAGTACTGACAGTGGGCCAATACCAGACTGCGAGTATTATGATTCCAGCCCGCCACAATTTACTTTGATTATAATATAAAATTTACAATGTTGAATACTCTAGATCTGCTAATCGCTAAAAAATGGCTCTTTATATTTCAACTAACCAAGTATAACTGACCTTTTTTACGCAATTCTGTCGCTTTTTAGAAGATGGCACTGTATTATTGTAGTGTAAAATGGCATCTCCGCCCAAATGACATGTCCTTGACACTTGCCGGTAAGTACCAACCGAAATTGGGAACAAAGTGGAGTCCATCCCTTGGACCATGCGCTCTAAATACCTCATTGGAGGCTACTTTCGAAGCGAGGGCGGTCCATTAAGCTAAAAAGTTTGGAGACCTTTATAACATACTGTTTCACCTAAGTTTCATCCATCAAACCGATGTTTTACCGGTTTACGAAACCGGTTCCTTTCTGGTACGAATGACCAGGTTAATGAACCCAATATTTGAAAGCAACTATAAGAACATATAATACTTGATATATATTGGAATGTATGAATATTTGTTCACGTTCATATCCGAGAGGCTTGGTGGATGTCTCTTGCTTTAGACTCTCTTGCTCGGTTAATCTTGGTTTCCAAATCAAGGTGGTATTTCAACTAGGTGGCTGCGAACTCGACAAACTATGCAGAGACAAAACTGTCATATCTAAGCCTGGGAGGAATACAGTCTCAACTGCCTAATTCGTGGTCAAGTGGCAAAGTGCACAGCTACAGGATAGGAGGGTCGATGTTCGAATCAGCAGGCAGCATTGCGGGAGTCACTACTTTTAAAAACGAGAAGACATGAAAGCGATTTGGCAATACGGGCAATGTGGTCTCGCATTAAAAATGCAATTGTCTGGTGGGAGTTTTTCGAGTTTTCTCATATAAGGCACTCAAATGCAGGACAGTATAGTACATCGAAAAATGCTTCTAGTAAGGCACTTTCAGATGCGCATCGGTGGGCTGTTCATGGTATATATGAGGGCCACCGATGCTTAAAAAAATGTATTGCAAAAATAGCGCATGATTAAAATGTCAATTATCTTTTGCTTGTTTCAAGTTTTTCTAGGAAACTTTGGTATTTTATAGGATAACAGTTATTTTTATAGGATACATGTATTTTGTGTTTGCCGATTTAGAGCGAAATGATGTCTTTTAAGTGAGTGGAAATACTATAACTCTAAAGTTGTAAAAAATACGTCGCTATGAAAAACTGTTTTTATAATAAAAGTCATTGAATTTATATCACAAATTCTTCTAAATTCATTAGTAAAGATCTTGTACATAAAGAAAGAATGTGGAATGTGGAATTGAGAGTCGAGTGTCGCTATAAAAAATCCGACTTAGAAGGCGGCAGCCGGATGTTTCTTGGCTAACTAACAGCCTTTGTTGCAGACATGGCTTTTAAATCCTCAGAAGTTGAATGAATCGTATCGCGGAATCATTTCCATCATGCTAGGCTTTCTGTATTTGATTTCATAAATGTAATCTACGCTTGTGTAATTGTAATTCGAATAATTCAGTCGAAGACACCTAATTATGCAATGATTGAATTGGAATCATTTCCATCATTCCAGAATTTCCATATTTGATTTCGTAAATATGATTCAAATTATTCGGCTAAGAAACCTAATTGTGTTATCTTTGAATTGCAGTCACTTCCATCATGTCGATTGTAATCATTTCCTGTAATATTATTGTTAATATTTTAAAAGTCTATTCTACGTTCTATTTCTAACCTTCTTTTTTCAAGAATGTCCTATTTTTCGAAATCTGCATATGTCATACTGACCAATGAACAAATTAATTATAATTGCAATTTTATTAATGATATTTAATAAAGTTCATATGAACAAAGAATAAATTCAGTGTAATTAATATAATAACTTCATTAAATCTACTTAAATAAATATCAACTCAACTAAGATAAAAAATAATTTCTTAAATCATACTTTTATTCAATTAATAAATGAATCATCTGGCATATCAGAAAAGATATAGACTATCCTGATAACAAAATGTCGTACAAATTACTGAACCAATTTTCATATTAATAATAAATATATTACGATATAACTAATAAATATATTATAGATTCTGCATGAAAAAGATAAGCTCATAAATTTTCTAAAAACTTGCAATATTTTACAAAACGACTGACACATAATTATTGATATTGAAAAGAATAATTTAAATCTTTGGTGAAAATGAAAAAGTACTTGCTTTTTTAATATTAAGGTATTATTATTATTAACTGGAAACCTCAAAATATTATACAATATGCCTTTTATTAGTTGAAAACGCTTTAATCATATTGAAACTTTTATCCCTATACACCAATATGTAGAAAAGTATCAAGAGTTTGATTTTTTTGGTCAATATTAATGCTTTTCATAAAGTATTCAATTTAAACACCATACTTTTTTTAGCAAAGACCAAATCTAGCTTAAATAATATTTCCCGCCCATAATTTTTCCTAAAATTCAATAAAATAACATGAAATTCGATCTAACTTTCAATATAATATATATTTACAACTGTATGTAGGAAATTTATTTATTGTGTGTTTAACGAAAAAAAATATTGAATGGAAATAATAGGAATGATCTTTTACAATAAAAATTGACTGCAAACATTTCAAATTTCCTTTTTTGAAAGACAAAAATATATATAAATAATGCAGCGTATATTTAAGAAATATAACTAACTCCCTCTCAAAACTTGTCAAATATTTTCTTTCTAACCTGTGTGACAGATTATAAATGTAGAGAGACAATCACAATGTCAGACAGCGAGTAATGACGGTGTCTCCCAAATGAATCGCTAGATGGCGCTTTCCTTCTCGAAATGAACAAAAAAAAATACTTTTATTATAAGGGGCAAAGGCTCGAGTGAAAACTTTTCTGCGAATAGTTTGCGGGTCCTTTGGAATAGTTTAAAAGTAATTTTAAAAGTACAAAAAGGAAGAAAACATAAGCAAACATTTTCGTTTTTTGTTAAAGATGATGACATTCGCAGTGAAAAGAGTTAAATCAGCACTTGAATTGCGTTTTCGTTTGATAAAAAGTGATATTTGCAGTTATGACAAAAATTTAATATTTGGAAACAATAAACATATTATATTTCTCAGAAATATGTCATTCAAATAGCAAATTTTGTGACATAGATAATCGAAAGTTGATATCTGCATACAATTATAATTAAAGAACATTATAAAAATAATACTTTGCATATTGTTATTTAAAATATGATCCTTCGGAAAGCTTCATTGTATTTTAAAATCCTCATTTAAATAAAAATATTTTGCATTTAACCTTTCAAAGAGCTTCCTCTTTAAAAATTGCAATTTGAACTATGCCCTTACATAAAATGAAAACTTCTATAAAGCATTGGATTTCCTAACTATGAATGATTGAATTAAAGCTTGGTAGGTGATGTCGTACCGAAAGTTTCAATCCGTATGAAGGAAATGAGTACAATAAATTCTTAGGTCGGAAAGTTCTTCGGTGAGGCAGAGAATGAATAAATTAGTGAATATTATAAATGCCATGTTATGGTGTACGTTCCAAATTAATGTGGCAAAATATGAATGCAATATAGAAAGGCTCTTTAGTACTCTCTAGGTTAGGCTTAATCTGTTATTCAGCAATAATTCTAATTTAGAATAACTACACATCAAAATGGCTAGCATTTAAAATTGAAAAGAATGCAGAAGCAAATATATAAATGAGGAATTCTGTAACAGAAGTACATATATAAGTTACGAAATTTGAAGCAGTAGTATATATATAAATGAAGAATTCTGAAACAGCAATGTATATATAAGTGACGAATTCTGAAGCAGCAGCATATATATATATGAATGACGCAGATTCATATGGAAATTCTAAAATATAATCCATGTACTGATATATAATAATCTAGTATAAAAATCTATAATATAGAACATGTAAATGATTTTTATATGAATACAATATGTAAATGTTTTTTAAAACGAAAATAAAACATACAATTCTTTCGCAATTTATTTTCGAAATAAGATTTCAAAGAAATTCATAAAGGTTTTATTATAATTAACATATTGTAATGAAGTACATCATTTCATACTTTCATCACGTGTTATTTCACTATAAAATACTATGTTGATTAATTCAGAACTTGGGTGTTATTTATGATTAACACATTTATATTTTTTATTTAAAAAATAAATTAAATAAATAAACTTTTATTTGTTAAATATATACCGGCAAGAGAGGTGAGTTCGGTCTCACATGTATCCCTGCAGAAGGTACGATGGAAGTTTCAGTGAATTAGAAGTATTTGACTGAAGTTTTCTAAATTTTGCTCTAATAGGGCATGCAAAAGTTGTGTAGTTGGACCAGGAAACACTTTGAAAACGGTTTACTCCCTGTTAATATTCGCTTCCCGTGTTGCACTGTAATGCGTCTTCTTCAAAAATAATCAGGACAATTGTTAGAAACCAATAACAAAAAATTAATTTAACTTCTCAAAATTAGAACTTGTAGCTGAAACCACTCCTACCAGTGCAAAAATGCTCCCTCAACATGACCATTGTATTTGTACCAATAGTTAGTTAACCCTCCTCAAGGAGAGAGTGGAGATGTTATAATTTACCAGACGAAGACGCCAGATATATACTTTTATTTTATATCACGCAAAGTCTACTATATAATGTTGCACCCACAGTTCTTTAACATGAACTCCTTTTTTAAATTGTAATTCACTTTGTTTTGATACCTTCTTAGAGTTTCCTAATTATTAGAATTTTTCATATTGCGGAAATTCCAATATGTAGAGTTAAATATATAGATTCATCATGTGCTATTTTAGTATATAAATGATATAAATAATTCAGAACTTTTCCCCTATAATTCAAATCCCACTTCAATTCAATAAAATCTTATTACTTTAGTAAAGGAAAAAAGAATGTGAAATGTGTTCGTCTTTTTTATTAGTATATACCTTATATTCAATACTTCACTACATAAATGGTAATTCCATTTTAGAGCTGTTATTATTAGAATTTTTTATATTGCAGAAATTCCAGTACGTAGAATTAAATATAGTATATTGAATTCAAGTCCCACTTCAATTCAATAAAATCTTATTACATTAGTAAAAAAAAATCCGAAATGCGAATAAATTCTGAAAAATAAATTTATTTTCGCTTCGTATCGAATCGAAGCAAATGGTACCATAAATAAACTACAAAAATCTACACTTACCTGAAGCATTTTTTTCCGTGCCGACGCCATAAAGCATATTATGACTGAAACTGGAGAATTATCACTGCGTCGTATGCAATGATTAAATCAGGGCTTCAATTTCCTTTTTTAATTAGCTCTCCTCTCTGCACAATCCGGTATTGCCGGAGTTAATATTACTTTTCAGCTAATATATTCTCGCGATAAAATAAAAAATTTTATTCCTTTTTTTTTCCTTTTCGATTATTTCTGGAAGAATGTTTTATTTCCCTCTCAAATTGAATAAAGAACACTGAAATTATAGAGGAGAAAAGACAAAAAAATTGGAGGGAGAACTAATTATTTCTCTGGGGATTAGAAAAAATTAAATCAAGGAAATAATTTTAATTAAAATGCTTTTGATGGAAATAAAGAAATATTAAAAAGAACTTTTTCTTATTGATTTTCTCGATCAGCGATATCGAACATTTTTGATGGCGTACCCCTAACACAATAATTAAATGTTGTATCCCATATAATATTTTATACTATACAGTAATAAAATAGATATAAATCAAAAACACAACAAGTAAGCAAAAATGGCAATTGAGGACAATCAAGGAATGAATTATTAACACAACCATTGCAACGTCTCTGCTTATATTAAACTTACGGCTTCTTCAAGAAGAGGGCCAATAATAATTACAGCTCTAAGAAGGATTTATCAGTTATGCAGTGAAGTATCTAATATAAGGTACATCTATACAACATTTGTATTTTTTTTTACCAAGGAATAGATAGTAAAGTATCATCATAAACCAATGATTTTTTAATCCAATAACAGGTAGTAGACAAATATGCTGGTTATTTTGCTATTCGAAAATTGACCATATTTAATCGTACTCTTTTTGCTAATAAGTGTAATTTCTCTGATTATATTAGGCCTATAACGGCTTCGAGAAGAGGGCCATTTTCAAGTGCATGGAAACACTTTAATCCTTCATTACAATCATATATATATATATATATACACATACACACACATACATACAAATAATGTACTATGGGTTATTATACAAAGAAATTAAAAATTAAAATAAAATTTGATCACAAGTGCACGATTAAATCGCAAGTACAGTACCCTCCATGGTCGGTGAATTTCATTTTCGATTCTACGTCGGATTTAATCGCCTGGTCTATGGCAGACGTTAATTATCACACGGTGTTGCACGAAACCACAAGGGGTTCATTTTGGAAACAGACAAAATCTCCGGCCTATTAGTCACTTCAGAGAAAAAAAGAAAACAACACTTACTGTTCGACTCGTCACAGAACTCTCTTCCTTCTTCCCCGAAAAAAGCTTTCTTTTAAGTCAATCCGTCAAAGGGTTCCGTTCAATCCATTCAGCTTCCCTCCATTCTCACTGGAGTAGACATTTCTCATGTCGTGATCTATCACCCATTACGATGGAGCAACTTATGGTTATAGTTCATATTCAATCTTTAATTGTATCGACCTATAAAGGTTGCACACACATTCGCTAATTTCCCGAGTCTTATTTTACATGATACCGAATATCTGCTATGAAATTTAAGTGGCAGAATGCTCTCATTAGTACAAAACACTAGTTGCATGCAATATAATTACCCACCATACTGGTTGCCTGCGGTTAAATTTCAGTGATAGGTTATTATACTAATAGTCAAATAACATACAATCCTCTCTCCAGGAAATGAAATGCCAAAACTCTTCCAGTGAGAAAAAAGGCTACAAAAGTACCATATATCAGATGTTTCACTACATAATTGATAATTCCTTATTAGAGCTGTAATTATTATAATTTTTTATCATGCGGAAATTCCAGTATGTAGAGTTAAATAAATTGAAGGCTAGTCTCACTTCAGTTCAATAAATTCTTATTACATTAGTAAAAAAAGAGTGCAAAAAGCGAATAAATTCAGAAAAATAATTTTCTTTTCGCATAGAAGCAAATGGTACTATAAATAAACTACAAAAATCTACATTTACCTGGAGCATTTTTTCCCACTGCCGGCCGCCATAAAGCTTATTAAGACTAAAACTGGAGAATTAACACTGCGTCGTCTGCAATGATTAAATCAGGGCTTCAATTTCCTTTTTTAATTAGCTCTCCCTTCTGCACAATCCGGTATTAATATTACTTTTCAGCTAATATGTTCTCGCGATAAAATAAAGAATTTTATTCCTTTTTTTTTTTTTTTTTTTATCTCTTCGATTATTTCTGGAAGATTGTTTTATTTCCCTCTGAAATTGAATAAAGAACACTGAATTTAAAGAAGATGAAAGACAAAAAAATGAAGGGAAAACTAATTATTTCTCTGGGGATTAGAAAAAATTAAATCAAGGAAATAATTTTAATAAAAATGCTTTGATGGAAATAAAGTGGTATTAAAAAGAACTTTTCTTATTGATTTTCTCGATCAGCGATATCAAATCTTTTTGATTGCGTCCCCTAACACAATAATTAAATGTTGTACCCTATATAATATTATATACTATACTGTACTATAATATAATATATATAAATCAAAAACACAACACATAAGCACAAAAGTTAAAGGAGGACAATCAAGGACATTATGCTCGGTCTACAAAACTCCGGAAACAGTTGAACACATTTTTTTTCAGTGTATAAAATATGTAGCAGCACGAAACAAACTTAAAAGTACTTTTGGATATAGAGTTCTGTCTTTTATAGTTATTTGATGTGTCAGAGGCCACTTATTATAAGACAACAATGATCCTACAATTTCTAAGAAAAGTCTCGTAACCCTATAAGTTATGGGGTACCCTATATTTTTTTCTGGGGTTATTATTTCTTTTCACTTTTTGTTAAAATGTTGTGATCGATTTGATCTTAGTTTTGTCTTCTTTCGTGTTCAAATTTACTCTTCATATTTATATTCTTTTGGTTGCTAGATAGTTCAAGCAAGTTTATTGTATATTAAAAGGAATTTTAAAGCCGTCGTAAGTAATGATTTCTGGAATTTTTAATTTTGGAGTGGTTTCTAAATCGGGGTTTCATTTTCACTTCTGCCAAAATGTTTTGATTGTTATTAAAAAAACCATTTGATAAATTGAGATATGATCGACGGGCATGCATCTGAAAGCCCCAAGTCAAGTCAAGAAAAACAAGGAATGAATTAGGAAACAACGATTGTAAAATCTCGGCTTATACTAGATTTATAACAGCTTCAAGAAGGCGGTCCCCCTAACACAATAATTAAATGTGTACCCTATATAATATTAAATACTGCAATATAATATATATAAATACTACAATATAATATATAAAAATCAAAAACACAACACATAAACACAAAAGGTAAAAGAGAACAATCAAGGAATTAATTAGAAACACAACCATTTCGCACTTCAAAAACTACCCTTTAATCCGCTACATTAATTGCATGATAAGACCATCAAAAAGATACCTCACATTTTTTACATTTTTACAGAAGCTTAATTTGATGCAATCACATTTGTTTACAAAATTAAAATTTGGTTTGATTCTCCCTGTAATGCAATTCGAAGATCTGGTTCAAACTAAGTCTACTAAATTTTATGTTTGGTAAATTAAAATATGCATGTATTGCAATGAAATGTTATGATATATATTTGTCTATGAAGCGTAATAAACCGAATTTTACTTTTTAATTCTTAGTTAATAATCAACAAGAAAAATTCCGTTTTTAAAATATTTAATTTGTATCTATAATTACTCGATTATATTGTATAATCCAGAAACCTACATACCCAGGATTTTAGCATTAAATTTTTAAAAAATAAAAACACATGACTGTATTACAGGTGAACAAATAATTTAATTCTTGTTGTATAGATAGTGCTACATGTCAAACATGGAATATTTATTTTAATTCTAATAACGTACATATAATCATTTCATCATTCCACATGACCGCAGTAGTTATAATAAAACAATTGCATCGTCGAAAATTATTTCTAAAATTTTCTTTATGCTGCAGCTTTCAATTGAGTTTTGAAAGAAATTCCCAACGAAAAATAAACAAACCAAAGTAATGGTTCGAAATTCAGAGAAGAAAGTTGGTGAACTGCAGACGTAACGAACAGACATCGAAGTGGTAGGTCGAAAGTAGAAAAAGCTTCTACATTAAATTTTAAGAAAAATTTGCTCGATTCTCCGATAAAATCATAGAAAGGATTACACTGCTCAGCTTGAGTTTCGATCGGAAAAGTCCCACGCCTTTTTGAGGAAGCTGAATTTTTTATGCCTTGACATTGAATAGAATTCGAATAAACTTATATTTACAAAAATGTTACTTTGCTTCATTTGATGCAAAACGATGTCGACTCAGTTAGGTGTCGCACTGCAGTCTGATTCAATACTGCTGCCGGTGTTTTCACGTTTAAAAACCATTTTTGATGGCACAATTATTTGGACAAAAATTACGTTATCACATTATGGAAACCGTAGAGCAATTACTCCCCAATACTGTCCCCATAATACTTTCCTTCAGTTTTCAATTTTAAAAACCATTTTTGGTGGCGTAATTAAGAGGATGAAAATTACTTTATTACAAAGTGGAAACCCTAAAGAATTATTACACTATAAAACCTTCAAGCAATTACTCCTCAATATTCTTCTGAAATACTTCACTTCAGTTCAGTTTTCCTATTTTAATGATCACTTTTGATGCCACAATTATATGGATAAGAATTACACTATTATATTATGAAACACAGCGCAGAATTATTAAATCATAAAACAGTAAAGAAATTACTCCTAAATACTCTATTAAAATGCTTCATATTAGTTTTTGAGTATTCCATGTGGAATCATCATTTTTGATGCCGCAATTTTATGGACAAAAATTAAGCTATTACATCGTAAAAACCATAAAAAAATATTACGTCATACACCTGTAAAGTATACTTTTTCAGATACCTTTCCTTCTGTTTTTCGTATTTAATAATCATTTTTGATGTCACAATTATAGGGACAACAATTACGTCATTGAAACGTGGAAATCGTAAAAAATTATTACATTAAAAACCATCAAGAAATTATTCCTTTATACTCTCCCAAAATTCTTCCCTTCAATTTTAAAAACCATTTTTGATGGCACAATTATATGGATAAAAATTACGTTATTACTTTATGGAAACCATAAAGAATTATTAGGTCAAAAAGCCGTAAAATAATTACTCCTCAATACTTCCTCAAAATACTTCTCTTCAGTTTTTCAGTTTTTAAAACCATTTTTGATGGTACAATTATACGTATAAAATTATACTTTTAAATTATGTTAACCATAAAGAGTTATTAAATCCTAAAATCGTAAAACCATTACTCCGCAATAACCCTCCCGAAATTCTTCCCTTCAGCTTTTCAGTTTTAAACCCCATTTTTGATGGCACAGTTATAATAATAAAAATTACGCTGTTACTTTATGGAAACTGTAAAGAATTATTACATCATATAACCGGAAAGTAATTCATTCTCCTCAATACTCTTCCAAAATTAATTACCTTCAGTTTTTTTTGTGTTGTTTTGATTGAACTTTTTGATGCCTAATTTTACGGGCAAAAATTAGGTTGTTACAGTACATCGTGGATAAGATAAAATACTATGTCATACAACCGTAAAGAAATACATAGCCAGATTCCTTTCCTTTTTTTTTTTGTGTTTAATGATCATTTTTAATAAAATTATATTGATAAAAATTACGTTATTACAACGAGGAAACAAAGAATTATTACATCATAAAACCGTAAAGCAATTACTCCTCAATACTCTCTCAAAATACTTCCCTTCAGTTTTTCAATTTTAAAAATCACTTCTATGGCATAATAATATGGATAAAAATTACACTGTTACTTTATGGAAACCGTTAAGAATTATTACATCAGAAAACCATAAAGCAATTACTCTCCCAATATATTTCCCTTCAGTATTACAGATCGTTTTTGATGCCACAATTATGTAAACAAAGTACATTATTACATCTTGGAAAACATGCGTTTAAAATCATGGTGAAAATAAAAGAGATGACATTTTTTTTCGAGGATTTATAATTTTCATATTTGCTAGCGAGATCAAAACTTTGATTTACTTTACAGTTGCTTTTTCTGTAAAGCATTTTTAGTTCCTATCTATAAATTTATTCGACACCTTTTCATCCACTTGTGTGTTTCGCATTTTCTCTACTTTTCTAAAAGTCTGTCACTTTTCCATCGTTCATGATTTTTATGCTTCTTTGTTTATGTTTAGGGATTTGTTTATTTTACTCACACACAAAGTTCTGTCAATTTTTTCAAAAAGAAATCATGTTTAAGTGGTGGTTTAGTAGAATTGATTTTTGCGAAATATCCGAAAAAAAGAATATTCACAGATTGTCCATCGTATAATTGTGACAACAAATTTTAAAGATTTATAAACGTGTTTTCTTGGTATATGCAGGAAGTTAACTGTAACCCAAATTAGCTTTATTAAAAAAATTAATTAACATTAAAATTAATTAATTAATTAATTCTAATTTAACAACCGATGAAACTTAATTTAATGTATCCTTCTTCATAAAATGCATCATATTTCATATCGATATTTGGCAAAACTAAATACCCATTTTATTTTTAATTTCGCATGCATATTTTTTCATTAAAGTTTCATTAATGCAGAGTATGCTACATTATTCTTATATTAGTATGAAAAAGTTTAAGTTCATCGTTTGTCGATTAGTTTCAAAATTAATGTATAAAAAATGAAGCGGATGAACGTGGAGTCCCAGGTTTTGAATATTAGTGAGGAGCTATTAATGTTGAATCAGGGTGACACGTGCAAGAACATGACATTTCATGTAAATACAAGTACGAAAAATTTTTAAATAATTTTTTAATTAAAGAGTTGGTTTTCCTAGTAAAAAGAATACGTTATTTAAATTTCATTTACTTTGTCACATCATGTATACATTATTCATTCTTATTTTTTAATATAAAAAGCTTTTCATCAAGATTCCCTAGAATTTTTTTTCTTTTTGTAAACCTATATAGTTTCTGTGAATAAAAAATGCAGCACTTTATTAATAATTACAGTACTTTGATAGTAAAAATTTGAATAATTTTATCAAGTAAATAATGATGACGCCGTGTCCGGCAGACAAATAGCGCATACGTTGTCTTAATGTGTGAAAATTAATCAGTAGTAACATAACAGAGCTAAGATCGGAATTGCCAATTTAGGGAAAATATACTAGTCACGACTTTTACTTTGTAGTTTAACACATGCGATGATAGCTAGGCGATGTTTTGGCGACACTTTTTACTGTTGGCTATTACTATTGTATGATGTTTGATTGGCGTTCAATTTTTTAACAGTAAATTAAATTTTTCCAATTATTTGGTATTTATATACTTTTAATAAATTTTCTTCTGTAATATGTTCCCTCTAAATTGGCGACCTGATGGCCAATTGGTTAGCGCTCTGGCCTTTGGTACCACAGGCATCAGGTTCGAGTTCTGGAGATGACATGAATGTTTGTTAATGGTTCGGAATCCGGAATTCCGAATCCAGGTTAAATTGCAGGTCCCGGTTTAATTAGCCTAAAGTGTGCACAAAATGATAGTAGAGCGACAAACCAAATCAAACCTACTTGAATAAATTTCAGAACCATATTTGTGAATAGATTTATCTTCAGTCCTGTCAAAATTATTGTACATTAGAGGCAAATTAAATTAATTAAATTAAATTAAATTTGCAACTTCTTCAGCAGTTTTTATCAGTAGTTATTAACTTTACAACTTAATCTGCAATTTTTATCAGAAGTTATTAAATTTGCAATTTAATCAGAAATTTTTATCAGTCGTTATTAAATTTGCAGTTTAATTAGTAATTTTTATCAGTCGTTATTAAATTTGTAACTTAATCAGCAATGTTTTATCAATAGTTATTAAATTTGCAACTTAGTCAGCAATTTTAATCAGAAGTTATTAAATATGCAACTTAATCAGCAATTTTTATCAGAAGTTATTAAATTTGCAACTTAATCAGCAATTTTTATCAATAGTTAATAAATTTGCGACTTAATCAGCAATTTTTATCAGTTGTTATTAAATCTGCGACTTAAACAGTAATATCAGAAGTTACTAAATTTGCAACTTTTATCAGAAATTATTAAATTTGCAAATTTTGTCAGAAGTTATTCAATTTGCAACTTTTATCAGAAGTTATTAAATTTCAACTTTTATCAGAAGCAATTAGCATAAGCAACAATTTTTATCAGTAGTTATTAAATTTGCAACTTAATCAGCAATTTTTGCTTCTCTTTAAGCACAATTTTATTCCAGCAAGTCGCATTTATCTGTAATCTCTACAATTCGGCTTCGTGACTTTTCCGAATGCCACTATCACCGCTGCATCAAAATGATGATCTGGCTCTCATTTACGCAGCCAATCAAAGCCATCTGCAGCCATAAACACATCCGCATTTGACCAATAAGCTCAACCTTTACCCATCCTTTTGCACTTAACGGGAAGCATTTAAACAGATTATAAATCCACTTCAGCTGCCTGCTGACAGCGCTCAAAATAATAATCAGCAGCCGGTCGACATTCTGCTAATGAGGATTGCTGACTGCAATGTTGTGGCTGCCTTTATCGGGCGGGAATGGGAGGTTCGAACCGAATTATCTACCCGGAATTAAATCCCGAATTTCGGTGATGGTTTCGTGTTCCTTTCGCGGCTTATCAAAGTGGACGTGAAATTTCCAATTTAAAATGACGTCTGGCGTTGCGCAATTAGATGCGGCGATATTTCGATAATGGTATCTGGTTTTCGATTGTGACGGCTTCTTTGTGTTTTCGGGGGTCTTTCGAATGGCTCGTTTTTGGTTTTGGATAGAGATAAGGGAATAGGTTGAATCGATTTTGGATTGTCGGCTGTGAAAAGTGCTGATTTTTCCTTTATGAACTGCAAAACAGTGAAATATTATTGGTATCGCATTAGTCATTTATGTTTTTAAAAAATGCGATATATTTTATAGATGGTGAATATTGTGGCCATGTTAAATATTGAAGTTTAATTCAAAATGTTGTGATAATTACAATAAATTAAATTCACTTTTTTTTACTGCTCATAAGGCTTGAGTTTGTGGTTTGTAAAATGTCGACTTTAAAAATCGTGTATTATTACCTAAAAAATTATGGGGAGCTGTTATGGGGGACTTTCAATTTTTAAAAAAAAAAAAATTTCCGCAATTTTTTTTTTATTTCTTCCAAGAGGGTTTCGTTTTTTTTTTAATTTAAATAACGTTGGAAGTTTATATCGAATAGCAACAATTCAAAATCAGTTCTAAATGAACGTTTTAGTCTGAATTGTGGCCTAGTGATAACGTGCACAATCAGCGGCAGTTAGGTTTAGATTCGAATTCTATGTTGTTGCTCTAAACAGCTTTAAGAAGTAAGTAGACTCGATTGCATTCGTGAGACCACGTATAAACAATTTGCATAGTCAAGCTCCTTTGTGATTTTTTGGGTTTTCTTATATTATAAAAATTATTTCTTAATTGGATTCTAAATAGAATAATTAACTACGAATAAAAATAATATGATTCATTATATTAATAATGGAAAATTAAGGATAATTATTAAAATAAATCATATCTCTATTAAATCTTGGATAATTATTTTTTTAATTTATTAAAATTTCTATTAGTCAGATTCTTAAAGTGAATAGTGTTTAAAAATAATTTTAAGATTCATAATGCATTGGAAAAAAAATATTTGAAAAATATTTTGAAAATTGTTATTATAAAAATTATTTTAATTGAATTATAAGCAGAATAATTAATTACGAGTAAGAATAATATGATTCATTACATCAATAATGGAAAACTAAGGATATTTATTAAAATAAATCCTATCTCTATTAAATTTTGGATAATTATTTTTAAAATTTATTAAAATTCCTGTTGGTCCTATTCTTAATGTGAATAATCATAAAAATAATTTTATGATTCATAAAACAATATGATTCATTATATCAATAATGAAAAATTAAGGATAAGTATATGAATAAATCATATTTCTATTAAATTTTGTATAATTGCTTTTTTTAATTTTTAAAAATTAATATTGGTCATATTCTTAATGTGAATAGCGTTAAAAATAATTTTAAGATTCATAATGTATTGGAAAAAATTATTTTAACAATACATTTTTGATACGGTATAAGAAGAATATGGCCATTAAATAAGGATACTAATAATTGGATGTAAGGGGGAAATGTATACGAGTTTTATACATTTTGAATACCTGATATAATTAGCATAATGTTGTTATCTGAAGTTGGAGGAATTATCCGCTTGAGGAACGCAGCAATTAAATGAAGTACAAAAGCAATTAACTTGCTGGAAGAAATTTCCAGGGGAAAACTCAGATATTTAGCAACTATTTGTTCAGACATAATACTGTATGTCCCTCACGAATGTTAATTGGTAATTACATCTATTGTTTGCCATAATTATTTACACCATTAGAGAGAAATTATCAATAGAATTTTAAAGAAATTGGTGTATCTGCTTCATAAAAGGAGCTTAATGGTTAAAGTTCCCATTAAAGCATTATGAGGGAAGCAGAGGTTTATTCATTGCTAGATTTTCCTTCATGTCATAGTTTTGGAAGTGAAAATATCTATGAAATCTCTATGTGTAGCTGGTATAGGATTGGAACGTTATGTTTTTATGTACAGTTTGAAATATTAATCAATTCAAAACTGTACATAATTTTAAAAATCTAAATATATTGTCTTGAAGAGAAAACTTGAACGATTCTAATAGAAAGGGAGAATGGAGTTCGCTTGGAATCTAGTATAAAGCTCTCAGTTCCTATTGTTATGTCTCGAAATCCAGACTTGTTACGGGAGTGAGTTCAAAGTATGAGTTCATTCTTTAATAGGACTCGGCGAGATATTATTAAATACAGGGTGATTATAATTAAATTCCCACTTTTAAAATGCTGTAAAAAAAGAACCACTCGTCACAATGAGTTCAAATTTGAACTGAAGATACTTGAAGAAGTGTGAAACGGTATGGTGGTACATTAATAGAATGGAATCCAATTGATTTATTTTTGTACCGATCATGAAAATTAACTTCTAACAGAGATATATTGCTATCATCATGACAAAGTTTTTAGTTATTACATTTTATGGCTGTAGCTCACTCCACCAAGAGGAATCAAACTCTCATCCTCTACTATATTTATTAGCTCATGCGCCCTATTGCTGTGTCCCTATTGGGAGGCATTCACAAAATATAAACTTTTTAGAATAAATGAAAAAAGCGCCTGAATGGCCAAGTGTCTAGCGCTCGGTGCCATGGGTTTCGGGCTCGAGTCCTGACGGTGCCATGGATGTGTTTGTAGGGGTTCGGAATGCATTTAAACCGTAGGTCTCGGTTCAACAGGATCGGGGAACATTGCCATGAGATTTAGTCCATCTTCAGAACTCGTGGCTCCTCACTGTTGAAATTGCATATTACCCTTATCCATGGACCAGTCCCCTGCGATGGGATTCTTTGGACCTGGTGTAGACTCTTCTGCGACAGGGGGAATAGTAACAACAACAACATAAATATAAAATACACAATCTGGACTAAAAGGAATTGTAATTTTTTTTTTTTTTTGTATAAAAAACAAAATTCCTGATTCTCTATATAGTTAAGTAATTGGATCTTGGAATCTACAACGAAAGCACTTAGCACATAATCTTTGTAAGAATAAAAAAGAATAAAGAATGTGATGCCCATGGTATGAAGTTCATTTTTCCAAAAAAGCTTTATCTCGTAGAAACCGTTCAAGAGCGGGTTGTCTTGGCCCGCAAATGAAAATAAAATGAAATCTACTCAACTCAATCCTCTTCTTCCCCAACCAGTTCATTCTCCCAAATTTTCGAAGCACCCCACATTTATCTTCTGCAAAAAACTCGCCGAGTTCCAGTCATCAATCTAAATATAAACAGTTACCAGCAGGTAAAAAAAACATCTCCTACAACGCTACTCTACTCTAAAAAAATAAAGAACAGAAAAAAGAATAAAGAACAGCTTCGTTGTTTGTTGTAGCGAGTCATTTCTGAAGAACTTAACTGGGGGAGTTCTGTTCCTAACAAAGTGGCTTTACAACACCGAGGGATCATATTTCATAGAGAATGCCCGGAAGGATCCAGGATATCAATAAGTACTATAGTCTGGGAGAAAACGGGAGAGATATGAAAAATGTATTTCTCGGTCCCCGGAGGAAACGGGATTGTCAGAGAGGAGACGTCTCCGGGAGACGAGTCAATAAAAGAAGGTTTTGCGAGTCGCCTTGTTTCAGTCCGGCGGGCGGGCAATCGAAGGGGAAGAAATTATTGAAGAGGACAATCACTTCTTTTCCTTCCGCGAGATATTGCTCTCTCGACACCCACTCAACGCCGGAGTGAAAACTCGAAAAAGGGCTCCCCGTCCTCCAATCACTGTTTAGAGATCTGCAATGGTTCGCGGATTGGGGAGCAGCTCTTTTGGGGTAGGATTACATTTTTCTTCGAGCGAGGACTGAAAGGCACTATGCGTAAAATATCAGTTTGCACTATATATAGCTGATAATTTTATTTGTAAAACATTTTGTGTAGAATATGAATTGGCACGATATATAGAACATAAATTGAACTACAAGTTCACATAAAATACAAACATATGCATTCACTTTTTAAGAAGTTAATCCTTGCATATATCACACTTTGGGCCATGCGCTATAAAAAAAGATCATATATTTGTAGCTTAATATTACTAAAATATGCTTTTCAGTTATTGTGATAACCAAACCAAGCAAAATATAACTTAAATCCCATTATCTCTAATTTTTGTTTAACTACAAACTGTGCTCTTAGAGTGTGTGCCATACATTATTGATGAGGATCAGCGGTGTTGAAACGCAGATGAGAAACAAACCTCTCCTCGTGAAAAGGAGACGCTGAGATAAAAGGGAGTTATTATAAAGTTTGCAGAAGATCTCATCATTAGTTGAGGGAAGACACGCAAGCCCATTCATGAAATATACACGAACGGTAGACGAAACAAACGGAAAACGATAATTATGCTAAGGCTTCATTTATTGCTCGACTAGTTAAGAATGCCGGCGAAGAAACAAAAATCCGTTTCAGTCATTTTGCCACTTTTAATTATTTAAGCTCAATTTTTTTCCCGAAGAATTAATAATTATTACATGCAAATTATCTTAGTATCGCAATTGTTAAAAATGGAAAAAAAATATTTGATAAAAGATACGATATTGGAAAAGTACGATCAGTTTCAAAGGTTAGATTTTAATTAATATTTTAGCTCGATATAATATCAAAATATTAATTTCAATGATAAAAATTATTTCGTAATTATTTTATTTATATCTTAAGCGATGCCCAACTCGTAGTTCAGTAGCAACGTGAGCAGCTGATCATTATTAGGGAGGATGTTTAATCAGCTGTTGGCTTTGTTGTAGACCCTGTTTCAAAAAACGAGGAGGCTCGATGGCATTTATGATATTCAGCATCTTCCGCGTGAATCGGACTACCTGGTGGGAGTTTTCCTGGTTTTCTAGCATACGATACGCGATTTGCGAGTAAAAGCCCTTCCAGAAGGCAATTTTCTTCAGCGACATGGAGCTAAGCCAGACTTCTATCTTCGAGTGCTCCATCACAACAGAAGCAGTCCTTCCTTCCATGAGAACACACGGGCTCATGTATGTTGCCGTTGACCAAGTGGGATAAGAAACAACAACATATTAAGCGATTTCAGTTTTCAAAATAAATATTCTTTTCTATATTAATTAATAATTCAAATATAATTAAGTGATATCTCAGAACTATAACTTCTTTTTCGTGTTTATTTGTGCTTTTTTATTTGGTATTATTGACCAGGTTCGAATCATTTGTTTATCATTAGATGGCTGCAAGCAATACAATCGTGTAACTTAAGTTAAATCATATTTCTGAATTTTAAAGATAATACAAATTTAATCAAAAATGAAATTTATGTATTTCATTGGCGCAACAGCCCCATGGTTGACCAAAACCATCTGCCTACTGCAGATTTCGAGCCAGAAGACGCTTTCTTTCAGCAGAGTAGATTTGTCAGCCATATGCCAAATACTCTATATTCATATTAGACCACTCTACAGTCCTATTGTAATGGATTTCGAAAGACTACAAACATCCATAGCACCGGCGGGACTCGAAACCCGAAACAGCCAAAGCCCCAAAGAAATTTACATCTTAGCAGATCAAATTTATATTCCTTTTTAAAATTTAGAAACCTAATGCATAAAAATAGCAAATTCAATTTTATCAATGGTGCATTAAAAGAATGTACTCCAATTGGATTTTTTGTCCCGATAGCGAGCATGAAAATTAATTGCCAATAGAGATATATTGCTACTACTTGTCTACTAGTTTTTACATCTTGTGACTGTAGTACACGCCATCAGCTGTCATTCTCTTCTATATTTATTTGCACATGCGCACCATTACTGTGCCGCGATTGGGAGGTATCCAAAAAAATATAAGCCTTTTAGAATAAATGAAAAATATACGATCTCGACTAAACGGAATTGTAATTTTTTTCTAGAAAACAAAATTACACCGGATTTTTCATATAGTTAAGTAATTGTATCTTAGAATCTACAACGAAAGCACTTAGCACAAAAACTTTGCAAAATAAATAAATAAATAAAATAAAAAAAATAATGGGGGTGCACATGGTATGAAGTTCATTTTTCCAAAAAAGTTTCACCTCGAAGAAAGCGTTCAAGAGCCGGTTGTCTTGGCCCGCAAATGAAAATAAAAGGAAATCAACTCAACTCAATCCTCTTCTTCCCCAACTAGTTCGTTCTCCCAAATGTTCGAAGCACCCCACATTTATCTTCTGCAAAAAACTCGCCGAGTTCCAGTCATCAATCTAAATATAAACCGTTACCAGCAGGTAAAAAAACCATCTCCTACAACGCTACTCAATTCTAAAAAAATAAAGAATAGAAAAAAAAAATAAAGAACAGCTTCGTTGTTTGTTGTAGCTAGTAATTTCTGAAGAACTTAATCGAGGCAGTTCTGTCCCTAACGTAGCTTTGCAACACCAAGGGATCATATTTCATAGAGAATGCCCAGAAGGATCCAGGATATCAATAAATACTACAGTCTGGGAGAAAACGGGAGAGATATGAAAAAATGTATTTCTCGGTTCCCGGAGAAAACGGGATTGTCAGAGAGGAGACATCTCCAGGAGACGAGTCAATAAGAGAAGGTTTTGTGAGTCGCTTTGTTTCAGTCCGGCGGGCGGATAATCGAAGGGGAAGAAATTATTGAAGAGGAACAATCACTTCTTTTCCTTCAGTGAGATATTGCTCTCTCGACTCCCACTCAACGCTCGAAAGGGGCTCTCCGTCCTCCAATCACTGTTTAGAGATCTGCAATTGTTCGCGGATTGGGGAGCAGCTCTTTGGGGATTGGATTACATTTTTATTCTACTGAGGAAATCGGACTGAAACATTTAAATACTTTTGGACTTTTAAACTGTTGGAATAAAAGAAATAGAATCTGTTCGAAATATATGGGTTTTTTCAATTCCTACTATTAGTTGACACTCTCCCTATATATATCTTGTTCAAATTTTCAATCGTTCATAAAATACTTTTTATTCATCCACTCAAGTTCAAAAACATTTTTTTGAACTTGTAATGGATGACACTCGATGTTAATACAGCTTTTTCAAATATTAATTCATCAATTAGATTTAATTAATTAATTTTAGTTTTTTTAGATTTAAGTTGCATGTATCTAATTAATAGATGGTGCCAGATGTAGGATGAAAATTTCAAATTTATTTTTAAAGGACTTTTCTGCAATAGAGTGAAAAAAAAGTAGAAATTGACTTAAATTTTTTTTTTATATTACTGTTTAAAAGAGACTTTTATATTGACCCCATTTCCGCTCATATTTGTGACATAATCTTAACTGTCGCAACATACATTGACTTTTTGTCATATTGCAGCATTACGCATTATATTTGTCACATTGTCTAGCATAGCAATCTCTAAATTCATTTGGTTCAGCATCCCTGAGACGAAATTAATAAATTTCGTTGAACCCACGTCTATATATATATAGTATATTCTTGTAGAGAAATAGGAATTGAATTGTGTGTAGAATATGAATTGGTACTATGCGTAAAATATGAATTTGCCACACCTACAGCACATAATTATATTTGTAAAACATTTTGTGCAGAATGTGAATTGGCACGATATATAAAACATAAATTGAGTTACAAGTTCACATGAAAATCATGAGCATTCATTTGTTAAGAATCTAATCCATGCATATATCACACTTTGTGTCATACGATATCAATAAAGATATGTTTGTAGCAAAATATTATTAAACTATATTTTACAATTATTATTAGAATCAAACAAAGCAAAAAAATAACTTAAATTTCATTATATTTGATGTTTGTTCAACTAGAACTGCACTTTTAAAGCGTGTGGCATACATTATTGATGAGGAGAAGCGGTGTTGAAACGCAGATGAGAAACAAACCTCTCCTCGTGAAAAGGAGACGATGAGATAAAAGGGAGTTATTATAAAGTTTGCAGAAGATCTCATCATTAGTTGAGGGAATGCACGCAAGCCCATTCATGAAATATACACCACCGGTAGACGAAACAAACGGAAAACGATAATTATGCTGATGCTTCATTTATTGCTCGAGTAGTTAAGAATTCCAGCGAAGGAACGGCAATCCCTTTCAGTAATTAGCCACTTTTAATTATTTAAGCTCAATTTTTTCCCCAAGAATTAATAATTATTACATGCAAATCTTCTTAGTTTTGGCAATTGTTAAAAATGGAAAACCATATTTGATAAAGATATTATACTCCAAAAGCAAGATCATTTTCATGAATTAGAATATTTTAAACTAATATTTTTGATCGACATAATATCAAAATAATAATTTGAATGATAAATATTAGTTCTTTGTTTTTTATTTGTACAGGTGATTATAATTAAAGTTCCACTTTCAAACTGCTGTAAAAAAAGAACCCCTTGTTAAAGTGAGTTCAAATGTAAACTGCATCAAAAAATAGTTCCAAAGTGTATTAATAGATGCTGCTGTAAACGGCATAAAGAAAGTAAATCCAGCTGCCAGTGATGTTTTGAATCGAAATTAAAAAGGTATTTGGCATGAGTTGCACATTAAACCAACTGTAGGTTTCAATGGGCTTGATTGTTTCGGTTTTTGAAAAAAAAGTGACTTCCTAGTCATTCAAAAGTTGTGACACTGTTAGAGAAAAGTCCATCCACGATGACAAGGTCATGCCAAATTGGATGATAAAAATCGGTAGAACTTTTTTTTGTCCTATTATATTATTATATTATTTCGGAACTGTCTTTTGATAACATACAGTTTCGCCTTCTGCCCCTTTTTGCAGAAGCTGCCCCCTATACCCTCTTTCGATGAGAACACATGTGTTTATGGACTTGATCTAGATGTTGCTATCGAACAAGTGGTATAAGACACAACAACATATAAAAGAGCCTTTGAACGCACTCCCTTAAGACATCGAAATTTCGAGATATAACAGTGGGAGCTGAGAGCATGATGCCAGATTCTAAGCGAACTCCTCTTCTCTTTTCAGTCAGAAATCTTTCAACGTTTCTCTACAAGAATATATATATGGGTCCAACAATATTTAATTATTTTGGTCTTAGGGCTGGACAATCAAAAAAGACAACGTGCTAGACAATGTGACAAATATGACACGTAATGTTGCAATGTGAGAAACGGTCAGTGCATGTCACGACAGTCAAGACCAAGTCTCAAATATGAGCAGAAATGTGGTCAGGATAAAAGTCATAATAAAAAACCCATATATTTCGAACAGATTCTATTTTTTTTTTTATTCTAATAGTTTAAAAGTCCAAAAGTATTTAAACGTTTCTGTCCTCGCTCGAAGAAAAATGTAATCCAATTCCAAAAGGGCTGCTCCTCAATCCGCGAACAACTGCAGACTTTAAACTGTGATTATAGGACGGAGACCCCCTTTCGAGCGTTGAGTGGGAGTCGAGAGAGCAATATCTCACGGAAGAAAAGAAGCGATTGTCCTCTTCAATAATTTCTTCCCCTTCGATTAAACGTCCGCTGAACTGAAACAAAGCGACTCACAAAACCTCCTTTTATTGACTCGTCTCCCGGAGATGTCTCCCTTTCTGACAATCCCGTTTTCTCCGGGGACCGAGAAATACATTTTTTCATATCTCTTCCGTTTTCTCCCGGACTCTAGTATTTATTGATATCCTGGATCCTTCCGGGCATTCTCTATGAAATATGATCCACCAGTGTTGTAAAGCTACTTTGTTAGGAATAGAACTCCCTCGGTTTAGTTCTTCAGAAATTACTCGCTACAACAAACAACGAAGCTGTTCTTTATTTTTTTTTCTGTTCTTTATTTTTTTAGATTAGAGTAGCGTTGTAGGAGAGGGTTTTTTTACCTGCTGATAACTGTTTATATTTAGATTGATGACTGCAACTCG
This sequence comes from Caerostris darwini, assembly GCA_021605075.1. Lineage (NCBI taxonomy): Eukaryota > Metazoa > Arthropoda > Arachnida > Araneae > Araneidae > Caerostris > Caerostris darwini. Next base: position 400,525 of record BPLQ01010207.1, read on the forward strand.
GCGAGTTTTTTGCAGAAGATAAATGTGGGGTGCTTCGAAAATTTGGGACAGCGAACTAGTTGGGGAAGAAGAGGATTGAGTTGAGTAGATTTCATTTTATTTTCATTTGCGGGCCAAGACAGCCCGCTCTTGAACGGTTTCTTCGAGGTAGAGCTTTTTTGGAAAAATGAACTTCATACAACGCGCATACCAATCTTTTTTTATCTTATTTATATTATTTTTTACAAAGTTTTTGTGCTAAGTGCTTTCGTTGTAGATTCCAAGATCCAATTACTTAACGATATGGAGAATCTGCTGCAATTTTGTTTTTTAGAGAAAAAATAACAATTCCTTTTAGTCCAGATCGTATATTTTTCATTTATTCTAAAAAAGTTTATATTTTTTGAGTGTCTCCCAATCGGGACAACAAATTAATAGTGCGCGACCGCTAACAAATTTAGAAGAGGATCAGAGTCTGATTCCAGTAGGTGGCGTGTGCTAGAATAACAAAATGTAAAAACTAGTAGAATTGATCATAGTGGTAGCAATATATCTTTGTTGGTAGTTAATTTTTATGCACAATGGAGTAAAAAAAATTCCAGTTGGATTACATTTTACTAATGCACCCTGTATAAAATTGAATTTGCTGTTTTTATCCATTGAATTTCTATTTTTAAATTTTAAAAAACATATATTTGATTTGCTGGGATATAAATTTATCTCGTGCTAGGTACACCAGTTTTGGGTTACAGTCCCGTCGGGGCCATGGATCTTTGTAGGGATTCGGAATCTACTTTAAACCGAATGTTCCGGACGAATATATTCTTACAGCGTTGTAGGGTCTAGTTTTACTAGCGTCCGTAGCATAACTTAAAGCTACGCGTACCCCCTGGGAAGTGCTAAATATGTAACAGCTGTGCGGCCATTTCTTACGGCATACAGACAAGTCTCTGTATTGCCAGCTGCATTGGAAACAAATCAATATTTAAATATTTTGGTCTTAGGTTTGGACAATTAAAAAGATCTGAGATCGATGTGCTAGATAATATGACAAATATTATAAGGCGTAATATTACAATGTGACAAAAAGTCATTGTATGTTGCGACAGTCAAGATTATGTCACAAATATGAGCGGAAAAGGGAGCCAGGATAAAAGTCACAATAAAAAAAAACTATAAATTTCTACCAATTTCTATTTTTTTTATTCTAGCAGTTTAAAAGTTCAAAAGTATTTAAACGTTACTGTCCCATTTCCTCGCTCGAAGAAAAATGTAATCCAATCCCAAAAGAGCTGCTCCCCAATCCGCGAACAATTGCAGATCTCTAAGCAGTGATTGGAGGACGGAGAGCCCCTTTCGAGCGTTGAGTGGGAGTCGAGAGAGCAATATCTCACGGAAGAAAACAAGTGATTGTCCTCTTCAATAATTTCTTCCCCTTCGATTATCCGCCCGCCGGACTGAAACAAAGCGACTCGTAAAACCTCTTTTTATTGACTCGTCTCCCTTCCCGACAATCCCGTTTTCTCCAGGGACCGAGAAATGCATTTTTCATATCTCTCCCGTTTTCTCCAGGACTGTAGTATTTATTGATATCCTGGGCATTCTCTATGAAATATGATCCATCGGTGTTGTAAAGCCACTTTGTTAGGAACAGAACTCCCTCGGTTAAGTTCTTCAGAAATTACTCGCTACAACAAACAACGAAGGTGTTCTTTATTTTTTTTCTGTTCTTTTCTGTTCTTTATTTTTTTAGAGTAGCGTTGTAGGAGATGGTTTTTTACCTGCTGGCAACGGTTTATATTTAGATTGATGACTGGAACTCGGCGAGTTTTTTTTGCAGAAGATAAATGTGGGGTGCTTCGAAAATTTGGGAGAACGAACCGTTGGGGAAGAAGAGGATTGAGCTGAGTTGATTTCATTTTATTTTCATTTGCGGGCCAAGACAACCCGCTCTTGAACGGTTTCTTCGAGGTAGAGCTTTTTTGGAAAAATGAACTTCATACCATGGACATTCTTTCTTTCTTTTTTTTTTTTGAAAGGTTTTTGTGCTAAGTGCTTTTGTTGTAGATTCCAAGATCCAATTACTTAACTATAATGGAGAATTCGGTGTAATTTTGGTTTTCAGAAAAAAAAATTGCAATTCCTTTTAATCCGGATCGTATATTTTTTATTTATTCTAAAAGGTATATATTTTTTAATACCTCACAATCGAGACACAGTAATAGGGCACACCCCAAAAGTATAATCTGGCTTCGTTCCGTGTCGCTGAAGAAGGGCATTGCCTTCTGGAAGGGCCTTTACTCGCAAATACACCGCATTGCGTATAGTATGCGAGAAAACCTGGAAAATCCCACCAGGAAGAACATCAAAAATGCCATCGAGTCTTCTCGTGTTTTGAAACAGTGTCTACAAAAAAGGCGCCTGCGGATTGAACCTTAATGCTCACCATCGGCACAGAATCCTTGCAATCCATGGACAGAATCCATGCTTTTTTGTTGTGGTTTGGAATCCACGTTAAAATGTAGGTCCCGGTCTGTTTAGCCCTCGTGTGCACAAGATAACCGTAGAGCGACAAACCAAACACCCAACGGCAAATGTTGCCACTGAGCCATGAGTTGCACATCGCTTAATATATAAATATAAAACGAAGTAGAATTATTATTTGTGATTGAAATTCAACTTTTGTCGATTTAAAATATTAGTTTTAAAACAGACTCAAGAAAATCATCTGTTTTTGGAATTTCGTATCTTTTATCAAATATGGTTTTCCATTTTTAACAACTGCGATACTAAGATCATTTGCATGTAATAATTATTAATTCTTGTTGAAAAAATTGAGCCTAAATAATTAAAGCTGGCTAATTACTGAAACGGATTGCCGTTCCTTCGCCGGCATTCTTAACTACTCGAGCAATAAATGAAGCCTTAGCATAATTATCGTTTTCCGTTTGTTTCGTCTACTCGTTGTGTATATTTCATGAATGGGCTTGCGTGTCTTCCCTCAACTAATGATGAGATCTTCTGCAAACTTTATAATAACTCCCTTTTATCTCATCGTCTCCTTTTCACGAGGAGATATTTGTTTCTCATCTGCGTTTCAACACCGCTGCTTCTCATCAATAATGTATGGCACACACTCTAGAAGTACAGTTCTAGTTGAATGAAAATTAGAGATCCTAGGATGCAAGTTATTTTCTTGCTTTGTTTGGTTCTAACAATAACTGAAAAATATATTTCAATAATATTATGCTACAAACATATATTATATTATATGACCCAAAGAGTGATATATGCATGGATTAACTTTTTAGCAAATGAACGCACTTGCTTGTACTTCATGTGAACATATAGTTAAGTGTTTGTTCTATACATAGTGTCAATTCACATTCTACACAAAATGTTTTGTAAATTAAATTATGTGCTGTAGATAGTGCAAACTCATATTCTACACATAGTTAAATTCATATTCTACAAGTAGCGATATCAATTGATATTCTGCACATAGTTAGATTCATATTTTACACTATACTTTTTAGTCATTAGCAAATTTTAATTATATATTACAATATAATGTAATGTACATTATTTTATAATATAATATACATCAGTAATGTAAACATTGAACATACTTTACTCCACATATTTCAATTCAGTGCTAAAATCCTATTTTTTGTATAGTATCATATTCTACTCTATAGTTTTCATGCTTAGTAGTTATCTAATTTTAATTATTCAATTATTAAATAAATATTAATTATTAAATAAATATTATTCCATATTATTTAATTTCTTATTCAGTTTATTTTCAATTAAATATTATCCAATTGTTCAATTATAAATATAGTTCAATTCTTGTTCAACACATAATCAAACAGACATCGTTCATTTTAATTAATGATAACCTAACCTGCTAAGACGTCATGTATAAAAAAGACGTCATTTTTCCGTACTGTCACTTTCATCAGAGGAAATGAGTTCCATCGTCGAACACTATTTTAAAACTTGTCTCACCCTGCGGTGCGTATTGAAAATAAAATCACAGTGAGAAATAAGCCAACCAAAATTGCGGTTCGAAATTTAGAGAAAGTGAGGCTGTATTGGACAGGCACTGAAAGAGTAAGTTTAAAAGATGGGACTGCATAAGATTGTTAAGGAAAGCGTGATCCAATTTCCAGGAGAACCATCGGGAAGATTACCTGGCTAAGTTTTAGTTTCGCACGGAACACTTCAAAGCATACTGAAAAAAACCAAAATTTCATGATGACAATGTGAAAGTTGTGCAGGACTGGAAATAAACGGATATCATTAAGAGATTATACTGCTGCGATGGGTTCACCGCGTCAATTCATGTTAACAGGACATGGCTCACACCTTTGAGCCTTTTTTATGAGTCTATTTTTAGAATATAAATTGCATCTCTAAGTAAAGAAGGTTTTTCCTCTTATTAAAAAGTTACTAAATAATTCAAGCGTATTTCGACTTTTGAATCATGCTGCATGCATCCGTAGCAAAACCTTTGTGACCTAGTGGATAAGATGTTGGTTCCGAGCTTAACAGAGTAGCGGGTGACAGTAAGCTTAATGGCGCACTCCCAAAAGTTACCCTTAAAAAATCCTTCTCTCAATACTCGTCAATGGGCCTTTCGTTGCCTACATGGAGCTTACTGATGTATCACATATTTGAAATATAAAAGATTTATCTATAAAATATTGGAAATATCGCAGATTTATACATCAAATATTTGAGATGACAAAGATTTATAAATCAAACATTTGAGATATCTAAGATTTATAAATCTGATATTTCAAGATATCAAATATTTCAAAGATTTATTTATCAAAGATTTATACATCAAATATTTGAAATATCAAAGTTTTCATAATAACAGCATATACGTCGTGTTCTGTTGATTGGATTTGCTGGGCAAAATAATGAAGATAATAAATAAGATAATATATTGAGATTCACTATCTTTTGAGATAATAAGAGGAAAAGAAAAAGAAAAGCAGCGATCGAAAAAAGGAAAGACAAATAAATAAAACCCATCGAAGAGTATAAATGAATTTCGTTTGAAATTTAAAAAAAGAATTTTTTTCATTTAGTATCACACACTTGAATACAAATCATCCTTTGATGCATGAGATTCAACATTACCTATAATACGCCATGAGGAGGTTCTACCTCCACCAACTTCACCACAATCACAGTTTTGAATAACATTTAAGGGGTCGAATCCCTCTCTTTAATTCATCTCAAAATGGGAAGGAATTTTTTTTAAATTAATGATTAATCGCATAGTGCCCTAAAGTAGACAAAGGAAGCTTCAATTCAGTTTGCCTCGTCTGGTTTTTTGAACTGCCACTAAGCCTCTTTTAGTCCACTAAGTGGCTTTCCAGATCTCTAAGCCACTTTAGATCCTAACAAAAAAATGTATCACGAATATTGACGAAATGTTATTTTTTTATTGAGACAAAATTAATAACTTAATTTGTTTCAGTTGAGGAATAGTATCGACAGAGCCAGTATAAGTCAAAGGAGATTACAATAAAAATGAGTAGTATTTTATATAATATTTTTAAACTTTATTTATTTATTATTATTTTTTGTTTTAGGTTACAGAATATCTACTCTCTATAAAATAGTCGCCATACATATAAATTTTATTAATTTTATTTGTAACCGAGCAATACTAATACTAACTATATTATCAGCATAAAGCTATTAAGCGCTATTGTTAGTATAACACTCTTAAATTGAGTTATTTTTATAAAACTTTTAATAATAATTGTCAGTATAAAACTATAAACTGAACTTACAAATTGAATTTTCTGTATATTATCTATAAACGGAGTTGTTGGTATAACACTTTTAAAATGAATTATTTTTATAAAATGTTTAAATTCAATTGTTGGTATAAGGTTTTTAATCTGAAATGTTGGTATAATACTTTTAAACTAAACTGTTATATAACAATTCAAACAATTATTATTATGATAATTTTAAACTGAATTGCAAATATAATTGTTTTTAAATTGAATTCCAAATATAATGTTTTTAAATTGAATTGTTAGTAATATTATAAATTGAATTGTTAGTACAACATTCTAAATTGATTTATTAATATAACACTTTTAAACTTAATTCTTAGAATAAAACTTTTAAACTTAATTCTTAGAATAAAACTTTTAAACTTAATTCTTAGAATAAAACTTTTAAACTTAATTCTTAGAATAAAACTTTTAAACTTAATTCTTAGAATAAAACTTTTAAAAATTCTTAGACTTAATTCTTTAAAACTCAAACTTAATTCTTAGAATAAAACTTTTAAACTTAATTCTTAGAATAAAACTTTTAAATTGAATTCTGAGTATAATGTTTTCAAATTGAATTGTTGGTATAGAACTTTTAAATGAATTAGTATAACACTTTAAATTGAATTGCTAGTACAACACTTTTAAATTAAATTTTTATTATAGTGCTTTAGGTACAGAAAAAGAAACGTTTTTGTAAAGACTGGTCAAATGTAACAAAATTAATAACATAACTTTTCCAGCTAAGAAATGGCGTCATATTACACTTAGAAGGTATTACCATTAAAGATGTTACTTTTATGAAACACATTGTTATAATTAGAAATTATAGTATATTGCATCACATTTTCAAGCTTTTACTTTAGTTAACATACATTTTAATTTATTGGTATCCAAAAAAGAAGTTGTTTTAAACCAAAAAAAAAGTCACAAAAGGTAATTAAAAAAATAAATAAATAAATAAAAACTTTTCAATTTTTGGAATGCTTTGAAACTTCCATATAAGCAAAAACTTTACATTTTTCTTTTAAAGGATATAAGGCCTTTGGGTAGCTGCAATAATATTCTTCAATATAACATCACCCGGGGGTTCCAAAAGTTAAAAACAAACATAAATGTGCTCTTAAGTCTCTCGAAAACTTTCCTCAAACTTCTGGTGAATGTATACTTTCTTGTGTAAGAGACCACTTAATATAAATCTCGGTCTTTTTTCTCTTATGGGAATATGGAGGCAAGAAAAAGATAAATCGATTTATTTTTTTCCTCTTTTACAAACCTTCGTTTCCTCTTCCCAAAATGAAGCAGCTTACTGCTTTTCCCGGAAAAAAAAATTTCCCTTCCAGTTTTCTCGACGGTCTATGATTGCGTCTAATAATACACCGGGAGCACATTATGGAAAATTGCCCCTGTCTGAGTCATCTTAATTCTGGAAAATTTATTCCTCAACAAGTTTTTAGAGCCTCCAGATTTACGGAAGCGGTTGAACATTTTAGATGGATGCGGCAAAAAGTAAAGTTAATGCTTTTAAAGAGAGGAAAATGATGCAGTTTGGAAGATAGTAGCACTATTTTCCCGGAAATCCAATTTAACTAACACTTTATTTATCTAATCTCGTCGTGAACGTAATTTCGTATTACTTTTATTGCTTAAATAAATACATTATTTTTTTTAAGATGCTGGTGTTTTTTTGAAATATCTTCTTAGTATTTTACTTATTTATGTAAAAGACAGTTCAACTTTTAATCTAAATATTTCGCTCACGCCGCAGGGAAATTATGCGGAAAAAAAATCCCATTTAGTAATTTTTTTTTTTCATAACTTCAAAAAAATTATTTTTATATATTTTAGTTATAATATTTTTTAATATATTTTCATGTTAACAAAATAAATAGCTGCTAATTAGTAATTAATTATAAAACATTAATGATGAACATAATCGAGTCGTGTTTCTTCTTTGTCCTGGCCTTTTAAAATATTGGATATTTTTTTAACGTATCATTTTATTTATAAATCAGCTTTTCTTTAATTTTAGGTTGCTAGCTTTAGTTTTCTTGTAAAAAGTGAACATCACTCCAAAGAATTTTAAAGCATGCATAAGTACTTTATTTTATAGAAAAGTTTCATTTATTTATAATAGCGTTAAAGCCTGGGGAAAGAAAATTCCTTTGATGTTAAATATTCTTAACAAGAATTAAGAAGCTATTTTATTAATAAAAAATTTTACTTCTTGTGTATTAAGAAAAACTACCAAAAAGAAATTTTTTTTATCCTCATTTTGGTAATGCATATTTCAGATTTAACAGATATTTATTTCCAAAATTAGGAAGGATTTATAAGGAAAATAGGAAGACTTTTTTTTTTCATTCAGAAAATTTCACTCTTCTAAAAATAAATTTGAGCGAAAATTTTTCTTTGTACACAAAATAAAAATATTTTAACTATGTATGGCAGGAGAAATATACGTTTAAAATTTAAAATGTATTGGCTTTTTTTTTTTAAAACAGTCGAAAAAAAATTTCGAGAAACATTAAAAATAAAATATGTAATTAAATTAATTTAAAAGATTTTAAATATTAATTATAATTTTAATATTTAATTTAAAAAAAATTTTTAACTAATTTAAAAAGTTTAAAAACCATTACAAATGTTAAAAATTAATTTAAAACATTAAGAAATGTTTCATTTAAAATTTAAAAAAAAATTTTTATTTTATTTTAAATCTCTTGAATACTTGTAGTTTGTACAAGCGATACTCGATTTAATTGCCATATATTGACCAGCGTCTGAAGAGATCTGAAATTCACAGCAAATCAATTATGATATTCTTCTTCCATTCAATTAATGCCAAAAAGTTTCACATTAGCGACAGAAACTTTCACGTTAGCGACAGAAACTTTCACATAATCCCATGTGATCATATCCAATGGCGCAAAATCTGGAAAGTTTCCTTTTGAATTCAGTACTTTCTTAAATACGTTTTTTTTTTTTTAATTCTATTGTTCCACTTACATAATGCAGATTTATAGTCTTACAAATTTTTAAATAATAATCTTTTTAATAAAAGTATCAAAAAAGTAATATTGTAAAATCCAAATGTCGATATACCGATGAATTTCTGTTTAATTCTTTTAATTCTTCTAATTTAATTTTAATTATTCTATTCTGCGTATAAAAAAACCCCTTCAATTTTATATGCTGTTGCTCTCATAAGAGGTTTAAATTGAATTGTTAATACAAAATTTTTAAATTGAATTGTAAATATAAAGTTTTTAAATTTAATTGTTGGTATAACACTTTTGAACTGAATTAGTATAATACTATTAATTGAATTGCTAGTATAATACTTTTAAAAGAATTTTTAGTATTGTGCATTGGGCCCTGAAAAAAGAAAGTTATCATAAGGACCGGTCAAAGTTAACAAAATTAATAACATAATTTTTTTCAGTTAAGAAATAGCGTCAAAAATTTCAAATACGGACGCTTTCGACATTATATGTTATACTCGGAGGATGTTACAAATCAGATAAGATCATATATTCCATTCCATGTTCACATTTTTTTATTTATTTATATTCTTACTTTATTTGAAATACATTTTAATTTATTATTAAATAAAGAAAATTCTTTAAACCAAGAAAAGGAAAAAAAAATTGTTTTAAACCAAAAAAGGATGTCAAAAAGGGTAATTTTTAAAAGCCGTAAAAAACAAACTTTTAACTTTTGGAATGTTTTAAAAAATGTTTGAATGTTTGAATGAATGTTTCAATGTTTTGAACCATATAAGCAAAAACTTTAGATTTTTCTTTTAGAGGATCTAAAGCCTTTGGATAGTTGCAATAATATTCTTCCAATAGAACATCACCCGGGGGTTCCAAAAGTCAAAAACAAACATAAATGTGCTTTTAAGTCTCTCGAAAACTTTCCTCAAACTTCTGGTGAACGTATACTTTTTTGTGTAAGAGACCACTTTATATAAATCTCGGTCTTTTTTCTCTTATGGAAATATGGAGGCAAGCAAAAGATAAATCGATTTATTTTTTCGTCTTTTACAAACCTTCGTTTCCTCTTCCCAAAGTGAAGCAGCTTACTGCTTTTTCCGGAAAAAACATTTTTTTCTCTTCCAGTTTTCTCGTCGGCCCATGATTGCGTCTAATAATATACCGGGAGCACATTATGGAAAATTACCCCTGTGGGAGTCATCTTAATTCTGGAAAATTTATTCCTCAACAAGTTTTTAGAGCCTCCAGATTTACGGAAGCGGTTGAACATTTTAGATGGATGCGGCAAAAAGTAAAGTTAATGCTTTTAAAGAGAGGAAAATGATGCAGTTTGGAAGATAGTAGCACTATTTCCCAGAAATCCAATTTAACTAACACTTTATTTATCTAATCTCGTCGTGAACGTAATTTCGTATTACTTTTATTGCTTAAATAAATACATTATTTTTTTAACATGCTGGTGTTTTTTTGAAATATCTTCTTAGTATTTTATTTATTTATGTAAAAGACAGTTCAACTTTTAATCTAAATATTTCGCTCACGCCGCAGGGAAATTATGCGGAAAAAAATCCCATTTAGTAATTTTTTTTTTTTTTTTCATAACTTCAAAAAAATTATTTTTATATATTTTAGTTATAATATTTTTTAATATAATATATTTTTTAATATGATTTTCATGTTAACAAAATAAATAGCTGCTAATTAGTAATTAATTATAAAACATTAATGATGAACATAATCGAGTCGTGTTTCTTCTTTGTCCTGGCCTTTTAAAATATTGGATATTTTTTTAACGTATCATTTTATTTATAAATCAGCTTTTCTTTAATTTTAGGTTGCTAGCTTTAGTTTTCTTGTAAAAAGTGAACATCACTCCAAAGAATTTTAAAGCATGCATAAGTACTTTATTTTATAGAAAAGTTTCATTTATTTATAATAGCGTTAAAGCCTGGGGAAAGAAAATTCTTTTGATGTTAAATATTCTTAACAAGAATTAAGAAGCTATTTTATTAATAAAAAATTTTACTTCTTGTGTATTAAGAAAAACTACCAAAAAGAAATTTTTTTTATCCTCACGGTAATGCATATTTCAGATTTAACAGATATTTATTTCCAAAATTAGGAAGGATTTATAAGGAAAATAGGAAGACTTTTCTTTTTCATTCAGAAAATTTCACTCTTCTACAAATAAATTTGAGCGAAAATTTTTCTTTGTACACAAAATAAAAATATTTTAACTATGTATGGCAGGAGAAATATACGTCTAAAATTTAAAATGTATTGGCTTTTTTTTTTTTAAAACAGTCGAAAAAAAATTTCGAGAAACATTAAAAATAAAATATGTAATTAAATTAATTTAAAAGATTTTAAATATTAATTATAATTTTAATATTAATTATAATTTTAATATTTAATTTAAAAATTTTTTTAACTAATTTAAAAAGTTTAAAAACCATTACAAATGTTAAAAATTAATTTAAAACATTAAGAAATGTTTCATTTAAAATTTAAAAAAAATTTTTTATTTATTTTAAATCTCTTGAATACTTGTAGTTTGTACAAGCGATACTCGATTTAATTGCCATATATTGACCAGCGTCTGAAGAGATCTGAAATTCACAGCAAATCAATCATGATATTCTTCTTCCATTCAATTAATGCCAAAAAGTTTCACATTAGCGACAGAAACTTTCACGTTAGCGACAGAAACTTTCACATAATCCCATGTGATCATATCCAACGGCGTAAAATCTGGAAAGTTTCCTTTTGAATTCAGTACTTTCTTAAATACGTTTTTTTTTTTTTAATTCTATTGTTCCACTTACATAATGCAGATTTATAGTCTTACAAATTTTTAAATAATAATCTTTTTAATAAAAGTATCAAAAAAGTAATATTGCAAAATCCAAATGTCGATATACCGATGAATTTCTGTTTAATTCTTTTAATTCTTCTAATTTAATTTTAATTATTCTATTCTGCTTATCAAAAAAAAACCTTCAATTTTATATGCTGTTGCTCTCATAAGAGGTTTAAATTGAATTGTTAATACAAAATTTTTAAATTGAATTGTAAATATAAAGTTTTTAAATTTAATTGTTGGTATAACACTTTTGAACTGAATTAGTATAATACTATTAATTGAATTGCTAGTATAATACTTTTAAAAGAATTTTTAGTATTGTGCATTGGGCCCTGAAAAAAGAAAGTTATCATAAGGACCGGTCAAAGTTAACAAAATTAATAACATAATTTTTTTCAGTTAAGAAATAGCATCAAAAATTTCAAATACGGACGCTTTCGACATTATATGTTATACTCGGAGGATGTTACAAATCAGATAAGATCATATATTCCATTCCATGTTCACATTTTTTTATTTATTTATATTCTTACTTTATTTGAAATACATTTTAATTTATTATTAAATAAAGAAAATTCTTTAAACCAAGAAAAGGAAAAAAAAATTGTTTTAAACCAAAAAAGGATGTCAAAAAGGGTAATTTTTAAAAGCCGTAAAAAACAAACTTTTAACTTTTGGAATGTTTTAAAAAATGTTTGAATGTTTGAATGAATGTTTCAATGTTTTGAACCATATAAGCAAAAACTTTAGATTTTTCTTTTAGAGGATCTAAAGCCTTTGGATAGTTGCAATAATATTCTTCCAATAGAACATCACCCGGGGGTTCCAAAAGTCAAAAACAAACATAAATGTGCTTTTAAGTCTCTCGAAAACTTTCCTCAAACTTCTGGTGAACGTATACTTTTTTGTGTAAGCGACCACTTTATATAAATCTCGGTCTTTTTTCTCTTATGGAAATATGGAGGCAAGCAAAAGATAAATCGATTTATTTTTTCCTTTTTTACAAACCTTCGTTTCCTCTTCCCAAAGTGAAGCAGCTTACTGCTTTTTCCGGAAAAAACATTTTTTTCTCTTCCAGTTTTCTCGTCGGCCCATGATTGCGTCTAATAATATACCGGGAGCACATTATGGAAAATTACCCCTGTGGGAGTCATCTTAATTCTGGCAAATTTATTCCTCAACAAGTTTTTAGAGCCTCCAGATTTACGGAAGCGGTTGAACAGTTTAGATGGATGCGAGAAAAAGTAAAGTTAATGCTTTTAAAGAGAGGAAAATGATGCAGTTTCGAAGATAGGAACACTATTTCCCAAAAATCCATTTTAACTAACAGTTTATTTATCTAATCTCGTGAACATAATTTCTTATTACTTTTATTACTTTAAATAAGTATATCATATTTTTGCACATTTGGGTGCTGTTCTGAAATGCCTTCTTAATATTTTATTTATTTATATAAAAGACATTTCAAGTTGTAATCTAAATATTTCGCTCACTTCGCAAAAGAATTATGCAAAAAAAATCCATTTAGTAATGTCTTTTTTCATAATTTCAAATACATAAAATTTATTTATTAATATGAAAAATATTATAAAACTAATTGCTAATTAGTAATTAATGAAAATACTCGTGTCTTATTTCTCCTCTGTCTTGCCGGTTATATTATCGGATATTTTTGATGTATCATTTTATTTATAAATCATCGTTTCTTTAATTTCTAAATGTTAGCTTTAGTTTTCTTGTGAAAGGTTCACATTTACTCTAAATAATTTTAAGCACACATAAGCACTTCATTTTATATAAAAAGTTCACTTATTTATTGCTGCGTTAAAGCCTGGGGAAAGAGTATACGGAAATAAAATTCCTTTGATGTTAAATAAAGTAAAAAAATTTCAGAAGTTATTTTATTTAAAAAAAATGGATTTCACTTCTGGCTTATTATTAAGAAAAATTGCCAAAAGAAAGTTTTGACCTTAACTGTAATACATATTTCAAACTTAGAAAAAAAATACGGACTTAAAAAATTGTAAATACTAGAAAATTTAGGAAGGATTTATAAGGAAAATAGAAAGCCTTTTTTTTTCCAAAAATCACATTTTTTCTCAAAATAAATTTGCGTAAGAACAGTTTTTTGTATACAAAATAAAATTTTCTTAATTATGTATGGAAGGCGAAATATATACATTAAAATTTAAAATCCAATGGCCTTTTTATAAACAGTTGAACCAAAAATTTTATAAAGCTTTAGAAATAAAAAATGCAATTAAATTAATTTAAAAATTTTTAAGTATAAATTAAAGTTTTAAAATTTAATTACAATTTTTTTTAAGTAATTAAATAATTAAAAATCAATTACGAATTTTAAAAATTCAAAAATTCCAAAACTGATACTGTAAAATGACTTAGTAAAACACTTTTAAATTGAATTTTTAGTATTGTACTTTGGGCCATGAAAAAGAAAAGTTATCATAACGACTGTTTAAATGTAACCAAATTAATAAAATAATTTTTTTCAGTTGAGAAATGGCATCAAAAGTATCAATAAATGCTCACACTTTCGAGATTAGGTGTCATACATAGAGGATGTTACAATTAGAAGAGATCTTTATGTTGCATCAAATTTTCAAACTTTTTTTTTATTTAAATGTACACTTTCTTTAATTCACATGCATTTTAATTTATTTGTAACCAAAAAAGAAACTGCTTTAAAAAAAAGCCAAAAAGGGTAATTTTTAAAAGGTAAAAAAAAACTTTAAATAACTTTAAAAAAACTTTAAAAAAATTTTAACTTAAAAAAATTAACTTACTTTAATTTTAACTTAAAAAAAACTTAACTTTTAAACTTTTAGAATACTTTGAAACTTCAATATAAGTAAAATCTTTAGATTTTTCTTTTAAAGGACATAAAGCCTTTGGGTAGTTGCAATAATATTCTTCCAATAGAACATCACCAGAAGTCAAAAATAAACATAAATGTGCTTTTAAGTCTCCGGAAAACTTTCCTTAAACTTCTGGTGAATGTATACTTTTTTGTGTAAGAGACCACTTTATATAAATCTTGGTCTTCTTTCTTTTATGGAAATATGGGGCAAGGAAAAAAAAATCGATTTATTTTTTCCTCTTTTACAAACCTTCGTTTCCTCTTCCCAAAATGAAGCAGCTTACTGTTTTTCCCGGAAAAAAAATTATCTCCAGCTTTCTCGTCGGCCCATGATTGCGTCTAATAATATACCGGGAGCACATTATGGAAAATTACCTCTGTGGGAGTCATCTTAATTCTGGCAAATTTATTCCTCAACAAGTTTTTAGAGCCTCTAGATTTAAGTATAGATGGATGCGAGATGGATGTGAGTTAAACAGTATAGATGGATGCGAGAAAAAGTAAAGTTAATGCTTTTAAAGAGAGGAAAATGATGCAGTTGGGAAGATAGTAACATAATTTTCCCAGAAATCCAATTCAACTAACAGTTTATTTATATAATCTCGTCGAAAACGTAATTTCGTATTACTTTCATTACCTTGAATAAATATACCATTTTTTTGCACATCTTGTTGCTGTTTGGATATATATTCTTAATATTTTATTTATTTATATGAAAGACAGTTCAAGTTTTAATCTAAATATTTCGCTCACGCCGCAGGGAAATTATGCAAAAACAAATTCCATTTAGTAATTTCTTTGTTTCATAATTTCAAAATAATTAATTTCATTTATTTATAAATACGAAAATATTAAAAAATTAATTGCTACTTAGTGATTATATAGCATTATTGGTGAACATACTCGAGTCTTGTTTCTCCTCTGTACTGCCTGTTATAATTATCATCATTATCATTGGCGTAACAGCCCAGTGTGGGCCAAGGCTGTGTACCTACTGTTAGATTTCGAGACGAAATATTTGACTTTTTACGGGGTTGGATTGTCAGCTGTACGCCCGAAGCTCAACAGGCAAATAATACCGGGACATACGGCTTAAAGTGGATGCTTGTTATAATATTGGATATTTTTAACGTATCATTTTATTTATAAATCAGCGTTTCTTTAATTTTTGGATGCTGACTTTAGTTTTCTTGTAAAAGTTTAACATTCACACCAAATAATTTTTAAGTCGCATAAGTTCTTTATTTTATATAAAAAGTTCGCTTATTCATAATAGTGTTAAGGCCTGGGGAAAGAAAAATCTTTTGATGTTAAATATTCTTAACAAGATTTCTGAAGTTATTTTATTCATAAAAAGTTTTACTTCTAGAGTATTATTAAGAAAAGTTACTAAAAGGAATTTTTTTTTATCTTCACTGTACTGCATATTTCTGGTTTAGAAAAAAAAAATCAAGGGATATATATTTGCAAATGGTAGAAAATTTAGAAAGATTTATACGGAAAATAGGAAACCATATCTTTTATTTTTTCATTTTTTTCAAATCTCACTTTTCTAAAAATAAATTTGCGTAAGAATAGTTCGTTGTTTACGAAATAAAAATGTTTTTAATTATGTACGGAAGGCAAAATATTTACATTCAAAATTTAAAATGTATTGGCGGTTTCTATAAACAGTTCAAAAAAATTTTCCATAAACTTTAATTCAATTATATTTTTTTATTTCTGATTTAAAAATTTTTAAATATTAATTAAAATTCTTAAATTTAATTTAAAAATTTTTAAGTAATTAAAATTTTTAAAAATCAATTACAAATTTTAAAAAATTAATTAAAGAAGTATATTTAAAACATTAAAAAATTAAAAAATTTAAAAATTTATTTTAAAATTCTTGATTACTTGTAATTTCTACAAGCGATACTCGATTTGGGGCTAATGCCGCATGTTTCGGATTCGAGTCCCAACGGCGGCATGGATGTTTGTAGTGGTTTGTAACCCATTTTAAAATGTAGTTCCGATCTAATATGACTGTTGTGCATTAGATGTAGGGCTAACAACCCTATCTCTTAAAAAGAAAAACATCTCCTGTCTAGAAATCTGCCAGTAGTTAAAAGACCTTGGCCCCACAATGGACTGTTGAGCCATTGTTGAGGATTATGAGTATGTGGCATCCCAATTTCAAGATTTTTTTTTATTTTATTCATATGTATATTTACTTTAGTTGGCATACCCTTTAATTTAATCGTAACCAAAAAAAAAACTGTTTAAAACCAAAAAAAGGCCAAAAAAGGTAATTTTTAAAAGCCGTAAAAAAACTTTTAAACTTATGAAATGCGTTGAAACTTCCATATAAGCAAAACCTTTAGATCTTTCTTTTAGAGGATCTAAAGCCTTTGGGTAGTTGCAATAATATTCTTCCAATAGTACATCACCCGAGGGTTCCAAGTGTCAAAAATAAACACAAATGTGCTTTTAAGTCTCTTGAAATCTTTCCTTAAACTTCTGGTGAATATATACTCTTTGTGTAAGAGACTACTTTATAGGAATCTCGATATTTTTTTCAATTCCTTCTGTTAGCTCACACTTTCCCTATATATATCTTGTTCAAATTTTCAATCATTCATAAAATGCTTTTTATTCCTCCGCTCAAGTTCAAATACATTTTTTTGAACTCGTAGTGGATGACACTGGATGTTAATACAGTTTTTTTTAAAATATAATTAAATTTAAATAATTAATTTTAGTTTTTTTTTAAGATTTAAGTTGAATATATCTACCAAATAGATGGCGCCAGATAAACTTTAAAAAATGAATGAAAATTATGTATGAAAAACTTTCTGCAATATAGGGGGAAGTAGAAATTGTCTTTAAAAATTTTTTTTTTATATTACTTATTTCTTTTATGGAAATATGAAGGCAAGAAAAAGATAAATTTTTTTTTTTTTTCCTTTTTACAAACCGTCGTATCCTCTTCCCAAAATGAAGCAGCTTACTGCTTTTCCCGGAAAAAATTTTTCCCTTCCAGTTTTCTCGATGTCTAATAATATACCGGGAGCACATTATGGAAAATTGCCCCTGTGGGAGTCATCTTAATTCTGGCAAATTTATTCCTCAACAAGTTTTTAGAGCCTCCAGATTTACGGAAGCGGTTGAACATTTTAGATAGATGCGAGAAAAAATAAAGTTAATGTTTTTAAAGAGAGGAAAATGATGCGGTTTGGAAGATAGTAACACTATTTCCCAGAAATCCAATTTAACTAACACTTTATTTATCTAATCTCATCGTGAACTTAATTTCGTATTACTTTTATTACTTTAAATAAATACATCATTTTTTTGCACATTTTGGGGCTATTCTGAATTGCCTTCTTAATAATTTATTTATTTATGTAAAAGACATTTAAAGTTTTAATCTAAATATTTCACTCACGTCCCAAGAAAATTATGTAAAAAAGTTCCATTTAGTAATTTCGCTTTTCATAATTTAAACTGATGTGTAAACTCGTATCTATTACTAGTGTATACACATGTTACTGTATTCCGTATTTCTCAAACTTCTAGTGTGTATAGGCGTTATTTCTCATATTACTATTGTAGCAGTGGCATTATTGCCAACTTACAGTGTAGTCGTGCAAAATTTCAAATTTGTCTGAAATATTTAAGATTTTTAATTGATCCAACCTCGTACATTCAATAAGAATATATATTTTTAAAAATTGAAGGAAAATCTTTCGATTATTTTGCCTTTAATAGTGACCTTTTCATTTCATATTTTACGACAAATCTCATTAAAATGTCTTTAATGTTCATCTCGAAATTCCTCATACTACTAATGGGTACAATCGTGATTGCATACCTAATGTGGCACACTGCAATCATTTCTCGAACTACTTTTATGTACATATGTTATTGCATTCCTTATTTCTCATAATATAGTGTGCATAGGTGTTATTTCATTCTATATTCCTCATGTTAATATCATATATTGTGCCAGCAGCAATAACATTATTTGTAACTTACAGGATAGTCGTTGAAAATTTCAAATTTGTCTTAAATATTTTAGGTTTCTATTTGATCCAATCTCGTATATTCAATAAGATTATATATTTTTAAAAATTGGAGAAAGATTATTCGATTAAATTTTCCTTTAAGAATGATCTTGTCATTTCATATTTTAAGACGAATCTCATTAAAATGCCTATAATGTTCATCTTGAAAATCTCTTTCTCCTCCAAAATGAGTTAACTTAAAAAGAAAGTGGTCGTGAGAGAGAAGACGCATTTTAATTTCTGAAAGAATTCTCGAGCGAAACACAAGTCGAACATCCCACGAGTCATTTAATCCTTTCCGACTTAATTTCTGATGGCTCAAAGACAATTGAAAAATCCCGACAGAAAAGCTGCTCTCTCTCTCCCCGAGTCTTGCGGGACTCGTTAACTCGGATGAAAAATCCGCCGTCTTATCTCGGGAAGATCCTCTCCTCTGCAGCTTCCTTTTTAAAACTTCCGCCATATTTGGGTCCAATGTTCCTCTGGTTAAGGAACACGTGACCTCTTCTTAATAAGAGCGTCTTGGGAAACATGATCTCAGCGTTTGTTATCCAGAGCACAATGTGGAGGATTTCTTTTGAGAAATTTGCGATTTCAATTTCATTCTTAACAAAACAGCTTTGCTGCTCGAGATTAAAATTTCGAATAGCATTTCAAGAAAAATGAGCGTGCGACGTTGATTCGTTGTAAATATAAATTCTTATCTGAGATCTTTTGCTAACCAAGATCGTGGATTATTTTTCAATAAGTGTTCAATTATTTCATTTCTTTGGAAAATTTGCAGTTACTGTTTAAGTAAAAATTTCCTTCTTATGAAACTTAAAATTCAAGAAATTATCGCCGTAGTTTTCTGATTCTTCTGTGAGAATGTATTCTTCGGATCATTGCTTATATTTATATGGTTTCATGTTTTGTTAGATTAAAGAATTTAAGGGAGATTATTTTTTTAATGTATGCATCTCGCAATTTTATTTATCCGTTTAGATTTCGGTATTCAATTTAGTATTCCATTTAGATTCCACTATATTCTGGAAGGATTAATAAAAATTCTCATTTGAGATCATTTTCTTACTAAGATCAAGTGAGTCACAAGACCTTGTTCATATTGTGCAAACATTTGCACAAATACTTTAATTTGTTGAAATTTCTTACCTAAATTCCAATGTATATAGACATTTGGATTATACAATATTTCCTTTTTTATATTTGTATTAAAAAGATTTAAGATTATAAATCTCCATTATTTAAGTGGAAATATTACAGAATTTGAATAGAAGAAAAGTATACCAAATGAAACTTTCCAGATTTCCCTCAGTTGAATATTATCACATGGGATTATGTGAAAGATTTGGCATTAATTGAATGGAAGTTTTTCAGAAATGATTTCCGGCGAATTCCACATCTTTTCAGAAGCTAGTCGATAGATGGCATTAAATCGCATATATCTCGTACAAATTACAAGTAATTAAGTGATTTTAAAATAAAATGTATTAATTTTGTTAATATATTAATTTTTTAATAGGTTTAAATTAATTTTTTTTAAATTTCAAAAAAATTTTAAAATTTGAAATTGATTTTAAAAATTTTTTAATTACTTTCAAAATGCTTAAATTAAATTTTAATAAATATTTTAAAATTTTAAAATAATCTAATTAATTTTTTATTTTTTATTTTAAAGGCTTTATGAAATTTTTTTCAACTATTTATAAAAAAGGCAAAACATTTTAAATTTTTAAAATGTACAATATATTTCACCTTCCATACATAATTTAAAAAAAATTAATTCCTGAACAAAGAACTATTCTTACGCATATTTATTTTTAGAAAAGTGAGATTTTCTGAATGAAAAAAAAATGGCTTCCTATTTTTACTTATAAATCCTTCCTAAATTTTCAAGCGTTTGCAAACAAATATCTGTCGATTTTTTTTTCTAAGTCTGAAATATTCATTCCAGTGAAGATAAAAAATTCCTTTTTTTTTTTTTTTTCTTAATAATAAGTTAGAAGTGAAATCCATTTTTTATGAATAAAATAGCTTCTGAAATCTTGTTAAGAATATTTAACATCAAAAGAATTTTCTTTCCCCAGCCCTTAACACTATTATAAATAAAAGAACTTTTTATATAAAATAAAGTGCTTATTCATGCTTCAAAATTATTTGGAGTGAATGTTGAATCTTTTACAAGAAAACTAAAGTTAGCATCTCAAAAATAAGAAACGCTGATTTATAAATAAAATGATACGTCAAAAATATCCAATATTATGAAAGGTCAGGACAAAGAAGAAACAAGACTCGAGTATGTTTATCATTAATGACATATAATTAATTACTAATTAGCAATTAATTTTATAATATTTCTCATATTAATAAATAAATAAGTTTTTTTTTTTTTTTAAATTACGGAAAAAGAAATTACTAAATGGGATTTGTTTTTGCATAGTTTTCTTGCGACGTGAGCGAAATATTTAGACTAAAATTTTAAATGTCTTTTACATAAATCAATAAAATATTAAGAAGGCATTTCAGAATAGCCCCGAAATGTGCAAAAAAAGTGATATATTTATTTAAAATAATAAAAGTAATACGAAATTACGTTTACGACGAGATTAGATAAATAAACTGTTAGTAACAATATTATCCCAGAAATCCAAACTGCGGGCCTGAATGGCCAAGTCGATAGCTCTCGGTACACCAGGTTTCGGGTTCGAGTTCCGGCAGTTCCAGGGATATTTGTAGTGGTTAGGAATCCACTTTAAACCGTAGTCTACTAGGATCCCGGTCTACTAGGATCGTAGCGCGTTGCGGGGGTACTGTTACTCCGCGTCCGTAGCTTATCTTCAAGCTACACACACCTCCTGGTTAGTGCAAGTGGGTAACGGCGGTGCAACGCTTGCCTTAAGGCATCCAAGACCACTGTCTAAGTGTTTGAAAGCTGCGTTAGAAGAAAAAAAAATCTTCCAAACTGCATAATTTTTTACGCTTTTAAAAGCATTAACTATAAAAACACGAGTATGTTCATCATTAATGCTATATAATTAATTACTAATTATCAATCAGTTTTATATTATTTTTCCTATTAATAAATAATTAAATTTAATTTTTTTGAAATTATGAAAAAAATAAATTGCTAAATGGAATTTGTTTTTGCATAATTTTCTTGTGACGTGAGCGAAATATTTAGATTAAAACTTGAACTGTCTTTTACATAAATAAAGTATTAAGAAGACATTTCAGAATAGCAGCAAGATGAGCAAAAAAAAATGATATATATATTTAAAGTAATAAAAGTACTACGAAATTATGTTCACGACGAGATTAGATAAATAAAGTGTTAGTTAAATTGGATTTCTGGGAAAATAGTGCTACTATCTTCCAAACTGCATCATTTTCCTCTCTTTAAAAGCACTAACTTTACTTTTTCGGCATCCATCTAAGCTGTTCAACCGCTTCCGTGAATCTGGAGGCTCCAAAAACTTGTTGAGGAATAAATTTGATAGAATTAAGATGACTCCCACAGGGCTAATTTTCCATAATGTGCTCCCGGTATATTATTAGACGCAATCATTGGCCGTCAAGAAAACTGGAAGAGAATCATTTTTTTTTCTGGAAAAGCAGTAAGCTGCTTCATTTTGGGAAGAGGATACGAAGTTGTGTAAAAACGAAAATAATAAATCGATTTATCTTTTACTTGCTACCATATTTCCATAAAAGAAAAAAGACCGAGATTTATATAAAGGGGTCTCTTACACAAAAAAGTATACATTCACCCAGAAGTTTAAGGAAAGTTTTCGAGAGACTTAAAAGCACATTTATGTTTGTTTTTGACTTTTGAAACCCCCGGGTGATGTTCTATTGGAAGAATATCATTGCATCGACCCAAAGGCTTTATGTCCTTTAAAAGAAAATCTAAAGTTTTTGCTTATAGTAAAGTTTCAAAGCATTCTAAAAGTTTAAAAGTTAAAATTTTTTTACGGCTTTTTAAAAAATTTTCTTTTTTTTCTTTATTTGGTTTTAAACAGTTTTTTTTTTTTTTTTTTTTTTTTTTTTTTTGTTACGACTAAAATAAAGTGTATGTCAACTAAAGTAAATATACATATGTATAAAATTAAAAAAAAGTTTGAAAATATGAAACCACATTCTCATCATCATCGACAATGGCTCAACAGTCCATGGTAGGGCCAAGGTGTTTTATCTATTGGCAGATTTCTAGACAGAAGATGTTTTTCTTTTTAAGGGATAGGGTTAACGGCCCTACACCCAACGCTCAATTGTCAAACTAGACAGGGAAATATGTTTTAAAGTGGATTAAAAACCACTACAAACATCAGGACGCCGTTGGGACTGGAATCCGAAACATATGGCACCGAAAGCCACAGCGCTAGTCACTCGACCATCATTCCCAAAATGGAATACAGCTTATACAAATTACAAGTATTCAAGAGATTTTAAAATATTTTTTTCAATATTTTAAATTAAATTTTTTAAATAATATATTTTATAAATTTGTAATTTATTTTTAAAATGTTTAATTACTTTACTTTTTTTAAAAGGTTGTAGCTGATTTAAATTTAAGAATTTTAATTAATATTTAAAATTTTTTTAATTAATTTAATTACATTTTTATTTCTAAGCCTTTATGAAATTTTTTTCAGCTGTTTATATAAAATCCAATACACTTAAATTTTAAATGTATAAAATTTATTTTTAGAAGTGTGAGATTTTATGAATAAAAAAAAAATGGCTTCGTATTTTTCTTACAAATCCTTCCTAAATTTTCTAGCATTTGCAAACAAATATCTGATGATTTTTTTCTAAGTCTGAAATATGCATTACAGTGAAGATAAAAAATTCCTTTTTTTGTTATTTTTTCTTAATAATAAGCTAGAAGTGAAATCCTTTTCTTATGAATAAATTATCTTCTGAAATTTTAAGAATATTTAACATCAGAATTTTCTTTCCCCAGGCCTTAACACTATTATAAATAAGTGAACTTTTTACATAAAATAAAGGGCTTATGCATGCTTAAAAGTTGTTTGGAATGAATGTTAGCCTTTTACATGAAAAAAAAGCATTCAAAATGAAAGAACCGCTGATTTATAAATAAAATATACGTCAAAAATATCCAATATTATAAAAAGTCAGGACAAATATGAAACAAAACTCAAATGTGTTTATCATTAATGTCATATAATTAATTACTAATTAGCAATTAGTTTTATAATATTTTTCATATAAATAAATAAATAACTTTAATTTTTTTTTGAAATTATGGAAAAACAAATTACTAAATAAGAATTTTTTTTTATATAACTTTCTTGAGACGTGAGTGAAATATTTAGATTTAAACTTTAAATGTCTTTTACATAAATAAATAAAATATTAAGAAGGCACTTCAGCCCCAAAATGTGCAAAAAAATGATATATATATTTAAAGTAATAAACGTGATACGAAATTACGTTCACGATGAGATTAGATAAATAAACTGTTAGTTAAATTGGATTTCTGGGAAATAGTGTTCCTATCTTCCCAACTGCATCATTTTCCTCTCTTTAAAAGCATTAACTTTATTTTTTCCACATCCATCTAAAGTGTTCAACCGCTTCCGTAAATCTGGAGGCTCTAAAAACTTGTTGAGAAATAAATTTGCCAGAATTAAGATGACTCCCACAGGGGCAATTTTCCATAATGTGCTCCCGGTATATTATTAGACGGCAATCATAGGCCGTCGAGAAAACTGGAAGATAAAAAAAAATTTCCGGGAAAAGCAGTAAACTGCTTCATTTTGGGAAGAGGATATGAAGGTTTTTAAAAGAGGAAAAAAAATAAATCGATTTATCTTTTGCTTGCTTCCATATTTCCATAAGAGAAAAAAGCCCGAGATTTCTATAAAGTGTTTACAACACAAAAAGTATGCATTCGCCAGAAGTTTATGGAAAGTTTTCGAGAGACTTAAAAGCACATTTATGTTTGTTTTTGACTTTTGAAACCCTCGGGTGATGTTATATTGGAAGAATATTACTGCAACTACGCAAAAAACTTTATATCCTTTAGAATAAAATCTAAAGTTTTTGCTTATATTGAAGTTCCAAAGCGTACAAGTATTTTTTACGGCTTTTAAAAATTATCCTTTTTTAAACAATTTCTTTTTTCGTTGCAGATAAATTAAAATGTATGTTAGCTAAAGTAAATATGCATATAAATAAAATAAAAAATAAGTAAAATAAATATGCTTGTTTTTGTTGTTGTTTCTTATCCCACTTGGCTGGCCAAGCCCACGAGCCCATACGTGCTCATGATTGAAGGGGAAGGAAGCAGCTTCTGTTGTGATGGAGCACCCGTAGGTAGAAGCCTGACTTTGGCTCCGTGACACTCTTACAGTCATAGGAGACCGGGACCTACGGCTTAAAGTGGGTTCCGAACCACTACAAACATCCCGAAACCTGTGGCCTGAAACCTGTGGCACCGAGCGCTAGACACTCGGCCATTCAGGTCCCAAATTTGCCAACGGCACGCGGTGTTCCCAGGTGGTCACCCACCCAAGTACTGACCGCGCCAAATGATGCTTGACTTCGGTGATCTAACGAGAACCGGTATATTCAGCATGGTACGGCCGTTGGTAAAATAAATATACATAAAATAAAAATGCTGAAATCTGCTCGGCAAATTTCAGCTTATCATGTGAACATTCGAGAACGGATGAATAAACTCGGGAATATGCTAATGTTTAATAATGCAAGAGATATATGAAGCAATTGATTGGAATACTACAAGAATGGCCAAATTCAATAACCATATGAAAAGCAATGTTAAATAAATCAAGAACTTCATGAAGAATAAATTGTTCAAGAATCTCTAAAAGAATGTTTCAAAAGTTGAAAATTCTAGTCGTAAAGGAACAATGAGGAGGAATATAAGTAATAATAATGAATGAAATTGCGCATATACACACTAGTAGTACGATAAATAAGAAATGCAATAACATATGTTCATACGAGCGATTAGCACACGATCTCGTTTATATTTATAGCGTACCAACGTCCCACGCTCCTTTTCCTTGAAATGTTGTTCGAAATTTATTCTCGAGAAGCAAAGCTGTTTCGTAATAATGAAATTGAATTCGCAAATTTCTCAAAAGAAATCCTCCACATTGTGCTGTGGATAACAAATGCTGAGATCATGGTTCTCGAGACGCTTTTATTAAGAAGTGGTCGCATATTCCTCAACCAGAGAAACATCGACCCAAATATGGCGGAAATTTTAAAAAGGAAGCTGCAGAGGAGAGGATCTTCCCAAGATAAGACGGCGGATTTTTCATCCAAGTTAACGAGTCTCGCAAGACTCAGAGAGAGAGGGCAGCTTTTCTCTCTGGATTTTTCAATTGTCTTTGAGGCATTAGAAAGTAAGTCGGAAAGGATTAAATAACTCGAGGGATGTTCGACTTGTGTTTCGCTCCAGAATTCTTTCAGAAATTAAAATGCGTCTTCTCTCAAACCACTTTCAAGTTCACTAATTTTGGAGGATAAAGAGAATTTCGAGATGAACATTAATGCCATTTTAATGAGATTCGTCATGAAATATGAAATGAAAAGATCATTCTAAAAGACAAAATAATCGAATAATTGTTCTTCATATTTTTAAGTTGGATCTACATTTTTCAAAGTTGGATCAAATCCTTGATAAGATCGTTGTGGCATAGTGGATAAGAATTTGATCTAAGGATTGTTTTGAAACTTAACAAGCAACTCTATACTTCTTTTGTTCAACAACACTGAGTGGTAATAAAATAGAGTGCCCTTCCCTTTACGGAAAAAAACAGAATGCTGATGCCAACTTCTCTCGTACTAAAATTGGCGCTGCATTGGCACTTGGCCCCTTTTCCACAAAGTGTTTCTTTAGAAATACAATTTATATTAGTTTACAAATGAACATATTGAACAACATATGTATTCATCTCTAAGTGGCAACATGCGTTGCTAACGTGCAGAAGGGCTGAAGTTCGATTCTGTTTGTGGCATTGCTACTACTTTCAGAAACGAAGAAACTTGATGACGATTGTGGCAATATGTGTAAAAGCATTTCGAGCTCATAGTTAGGCTACCTGGTAGGAGTTTTCGGATTTTCTCCCAAACGACACTCAAATAATGACCTTTAAAAAATCAGTGCGCTTTTCGTGGTCTACATGAGGCCCACCGATGTTTCATCCTCACTTTTCTGACTAGTAGAGGACTAGCATAGCCCCAGATACGGTGGGATATGAATTATGAAGAAAAAGAAAGAAAAGCATATATATATATATATTTTTTTTTTTGTTAATTTTAAAGATGTCTTGTACGAGGAACGAGTTGCCTAGTACGAGGTCCTGGAACTACCTTGATCTTGGTTAGCATGTGATCTCAAGTAAGAATTTATATTAGTCCTTCAGGAAGAGAAAGTAATCTACGTGGAATACTGGAATTTTTATAGATATATGAAATCACGAGATTCATACATGTAACAAAAATGGAATGTAACAAGATATAGGTAATGTAACAGAATATATTTAACAAAAACAGTATCTAAATAGAATAATGGAATTGAAATGAATATATAAAATTACAAAGTCCATACATGTAACAAAAATAAACTCCCTTCAATTCTTTAATCGAACAAACTATGATTGGTTAAACTGCATAAATACAAGGAATGGTTAAAAAAAATACATTGTTTTTTCTTTCCAAGCAGAAATTTCTTAATTCAAGCAATAATTTCTTGAATTTTAAGTTATATGAAGATGAAATGTTCCAAAGAATGAAATCCCTTGAACAGTTACCACTGAAGAATAATACATAATCTTGGTTAGCACACGATCCCAGATAAGAATTCATATTTACAATGAATCAACGTCACACACTCCTTTTCCTTGAAATGCTATTCGAAATTTAATCTCGAGCAGCAAAGCTGCTTCGTAAGAATTAAATTGAAATCGCAAATTTCTCAAAAGAAATATTCCACATTGTGCTCTGGATAACAAACGCTGAGATCATGTTTACCAAGATGCACTTATTAAGAAGTGGTCACATGTTCCTTAACCAGAGGAACATCGACCCAAATATGGCGGAAGTTTTAAAAAGGAAGCTGCAGAGAAGAGGATTTTCTTGAGATAAGACGGCGGATTTTTCATCCAAGTTAACGAGTCCCGCAAGACTCAGAGAGAGAGCAGCTTTTCTCTCGGGATTTTTCAATTGTCTTTGAGCCATTAGAAATTAAGTCGGACAAGATTAAATAACTCGGGGGATGTTCGACTTGTGTTTCGCTCCAGAATTCTTTCAGAAATTAAAATGCGTCTTCTCTCTCACAGCCACTTTCTTTTTAAGTTAACTAATTTCGAGGAAAGAGAACTTCGAGATGAGCATTAAAGGCATTTTAATGTGATTCGTCATAAAATTTGAACTTAAAAGTTCATTCTTAAAGGCGAAATAATTTTCCTTCAAATTTTAAAAATATTTACTGTTATCGAATGTAGTATTTTGGATCAAATAAAAATCTTAAATATTTCACACAAATTTGAAATTTTATGCGAATTTCCTATATGTTGGCAATAATGTTACTGGTGCTGACACAATACATGATATTAGTATGAGAAATATGGAATGAAATAACGCGTATTCACAGTAGCAGTATGAGGTATAAGGAATGCAATAACATGTGTATATACTAGTAGTAGAAATTATAGTAGTATGAGGGATAAGGACTGCAATAATGTATGTATACATTAGTAGCACAAGAAATGATAGTAGTTTTAGAAGGAATAGGATAAATAATGAAGGAAATAGTGCATATACACACTAGTAGTACAAAAAATAAGGAATGAAATAAATTGTGTTCATACTAGTAGCATACAGAATTAAGAATGCAATAACGATTGTACACATAAATAGTAAAAGAAATGATAATAGTTTTAGAAGGTAAAAATTGGTCATGTGAACTCATACGTGTCACAAAACCAGAATCTAAATGAGATATTGAAATCTAAATGGAATACTGAAAACTAAACGGATATATAAAATCACGAGGTCTCGGGACTCACTTGATCTTGGTAAGCAAATGATCTCAAATACGAATTTATGTTAGTTCTTCCAGAATACAGTGGAATCTAAATGGAATACTGAAATCTAAACGGATATATAAAATCACGAGGTCTCGGGACTCACTTGATCTTGGTAAGCAAATGATCTCAAATAAAAATTTATGTTAGTTCTTCCAGAATACAGTGGAATCTAAATGGAATACTGAAATCTAAATGTATGTATAAAATCATGATGTCCCTACATGTAACTGAAATGAAATGTAGAAAATACATGTAATGTACTAGAATACATGCAACAAACATAGAATCTAAATGGAATATTGTAATTTAAATGGATCTATAAAATCGCCATACATGTAACAAGAATAAATTCCCTCCAACTCTTTAATCGAACAAACCTTACTGGTTCTACAAGTAAATACAATCAATATTTTAAAGAATACATTTTTGTCGTTAAACACTGAAGCGGCAATTTCTTGAATTTTAAGATTTATGAAACCGAAATTCTTACTTAAACAATATTTGCAATTTTTCAAAGAACTGAAATTCTTTGAACAATTATCACTGAAAAATAATCCACGATCTTGGTTAACTCACCATCTAAGATAAGAATTTATATTTATAACGAATCACCGTCACACGCTCCTTTTCCTTGAAATGTTATTCGAAATTTAATCTCGAGCAGCTAAGACGTTTCTTAAGAATGAAATTGAAATCGCAAATTTCTCAAATGAAAATCTTCCGCATTGTGCTCTGGATAGCAAAATGCAGATATCGTGTTCCTCAAGACGCTTTTATTAAGAAGTGGTCACGTGTTTCTTAACCAGAGGAACGTCGACCAAAATATGACGGAAGTTTCAAAAAGGAAGCTGCAGAGGAGAGGATCTTCCTGAGATAAGACGGCGGATTTTTCATCCAAGTTAACGAGTCTCGCAAGACTCAGAGAGAGAGAGAGAGCGAGAGAGAGCGGCTTTTCTCTCGGGATTTGTCAATTGTCTTTGAGCAATCAGAAATTAAGTCGGAAAGGATTAAATAGCTCGGTGGATGTTCGACTTGTGTTTCGCTCGAGAATTCTTTCAGAAATTAAAATTCGTCTTCACTCACAACTCACTTTCTTCTTAAGTTAACTAATTTGGGGGAAAAGAGAATTTCGAGATGAACATTAAAGGCATTTTAATGAGATTCTTCATTAAATATAAATTGCAAAGTCCGCTCTTAAAGGCAAAATAATCGAATAACTATCTTCAAATATTAAAAATATTTTCTGTTATTGAATGTACTAAGGTGAATCAAATAAAGACCGTAAATATTTTTGACGAATTTGAAATTTTGTGTCATTTTTTTAAATTAACAAATAGTATTATTGCGAATAGCACAATAAATGATATTAATATGAGAAATATAGAATGAAAAAACGCGTATTTACACTAGCAGCAGGATGAATAAGGAATGCAATAACATGTGTACATGCAAGTAGTACGAGAAATTTTTTTACTATGCGGAATTAGAAATGCAATAATGCTTGTATACACTAGTAGTACAAGAAATGACAATAGTTTTAAAGAAATATGAGAAATAATGAAGGAAATAGCATATGTTCATACTAGTAGCACACTGAATTAGGAACACATTAGCGATGGTACACACTAGTAGTACGAGGAATAAGGACTGAAATAACGCATGAGCACATTAGTAGTAAAAGAAATTTTAAATTATATAAATTCATGCTTTTCACACGATATATAAATTCATACATGTCACAAAACAGAATCTAAATTGAATATTAAAATCTAAATGAATATGTAAAAGCACGAAATCTTGTGACTCACTTGACCTTGGTAAGCAAATGATCTCAAGTAAGAATTTATATTAGTCCTTCCAGAATATAGTCGTATTTAAGTGGAATACTAATAGGGATACTGCAAACTAAATGGATATATAAAATCCCCGTGTCCATATGTGTAACAAATATAAACTCTCGGCAACTCTTTAATCGCAGAATCTATGATTGGTTAAACAGCATAAATATAAATAATGGTTAACAAAACCATTGTTTTTTTTTTCTTTCCAAGCAAAAACTTCTAAATTCAAACGATAATTTCTTGAATTATAAGTTTCATGAAAATGTAATTTTCACTTAAATTGTAACTACAAATGTTCCAATAAAATTAAATCTCTTGAACAATTATCACTGAAAAATAATCCAAGATCCTGTTAACAAACGATCTCAGATAAAAATTTATATTTATAACAAATCAGCGTCCCACGCTGCTTTTCCTTGACAAGTTATACGAAATTTAATCTCGAGCAGCAAAGCTGTTTCGTAAGAATGAAACTGAAATCTCAAATTTTTCAAAAGAAATCCTCCCACATTGTGCTCTGGATAACAATGCTGAGATCATGTTTCTCAAAGACGCTCTTATTAAGAAGTGGTCACGTGTTCCTCAACCAGAGGAACACCGAACCAAAATATGGCGGAAGTTTCAAAAAGGAAGCTGCAGAGAAGAGGATTTTCCCGAGAAAAGACGGCGGATTTTTCATCCAAGTTAACGAGTCTCGCAAGACTCGGAGAGAGAGAGAGCGGCTTTTCTCTCGGGATTTTTCAATTGTCTTTGAGCCATCAGAAATTAAGTCGGAAAGGATTAAATAACTCGGGGGATGTTCGACTTGTGTTTCGCTCGAGAATTCTTTCAAAAATTAAAATGCGTCTTATCTCTCACGACAACTTTCTTTTTAAGTTAACTAATTTCGGGGAAAGAGAATTTCGAGGTGAATATTAAAGGCATTTTAATGAGATTCGTCATAAAATATGAAATGAAAAGTTCACTCTTAAAGGCAAAATAATCGAATAATTTTTCTTCAATTTTTAAAAATATTTATTCTTATTGGATGTACGAGTTTGGATCAAATAAAAATCTTAAATATCTCACACAAATTTGAAAATTTTTGCGTCTATCCTTTAAGTTATCAATAATGTTACTGCAGCTCTCACAATATATGAAATTATTATAAGAAATATAAAATGAAATAACGCGTATACACACTATCAGTATGAGGAATAAGGATAGCAATAACATAAATGCGCACTACTAAAAGAACAGGAATTGCAATAAGTCGAGAAAGAACATGGGAATACGGAATAAAATAAGGTAGATACCCATTAGTAGTAAGATAAATGACAATAGTTTGAGTAGTGATAAAAGAAATAAGGAATGAAATAATTTGAATACGCTCTAATAGTACGAGAAATGATGGTATTATGAAGAATAAGGAGAATAATTCGTGTGCATGCTTGTAATATGAGAAATGATAATAGTAGCAGAAATAAAAATGCAATAACGCTTGTACAACTAATTGTATGAGAAATTATAGTGACATGAGGAATAAGGTACAATAATGCGTGTACAAACTAGTTGTGGGAGAAATAATTATAGTATGAATTATAAGAACTGCATTAACGCATTTGCATACTACTAGTAGTATAAGAAATAACAATTTGAGAAGTAATATGAAGAATAAGGAATAATATAAGAAAGGCACCCATTAGCAGTACGAGAAATGATTATACTATGAAGAATGAAAAAAATAATACTTGCACACTTTAGTAGTTTGAGAAATAAAAATCAATAACGCGTGTACAAGAAATGATAATGGTTTGATAAGACGAATAAGGAATAAAATAAGGCGGATATACACTAGTTAGTAGTTTGAGAAATGATGGTAATATGAAGAATAAGAAAAGTAATTCATGCTCATGCTAGTAATATGAGAAAAGATAGTAGTATAAGGAATTAAATAATGTGTGTATGTATGCTTGTAGTGTGAGGAATGATAAAAGTATAAAAATTATTATAAGGAATAAGGTTGAACTAACGTGTATACCATACGATTATAGTACGAAAATTGATAGTATTATAAAGAGAAATATGAGAAATAAGGAATGAAATAACATGAACACGCTAGTAGTATGAATGCTTTTAATATGTGAATTAATAATTATAAATTCTTACTTTAAAAAGGAATTAATTGCTATTTTTCTAAACATCTTTTAATAAGCATCGACAACAACAACAAATAAAAAAGTGTTTTCCCTAGTAAATTATTTATAATAATTCAAACGTGAAATTCAAACTCTGAATAAAAAAAATATTGTTTTGCGGTAAAACTACTGGAAATAATTTATTATAAGCCAGTAGTTCATTTAAACTTACTCAACCGTTTAGAAGAGAAAATAAAAAAAAATACCATCAAAAATCCTTAATTGATAGCATATTGTTAATGGAAAAATTAATTCATTATATGTATAAAAAAAATAAGCGAATATTTTTCTCCTTTTTGATCACAACAGTTCGATATTTAGGGAGCGTTAATACTCTTTTTATTTGTTTCGCAGCATAAAAATTTGTAGCGCTTCTTTTTTTTCCCGCCAACATATTTTGTTTCATTTTATATTAAGACTAATACTAATAAAAGTGCTTGAATTTTTTTATCATCAAAAATAATTTATCCCTCTTTTTAGGACTTCATTATAATGTAAAGATATTCATAGCTAGATATTAAGATGAACCTTTAATGTTTTTATCGTTTATTTTATTGCTCTTTCGATAATTAGTTCCCATTTTTACATAAATACAATAAGAATAATTTTTAAATTACCCAGTAGTTATTTTATCACACATGAAAAATTCATAAAATCAAATAAAACTTCTAAATTGATTTTATGCAAATTAAAATTAATTCTCAATGTTACGTTTTTATTTAAAATTCAGGACCATGTTTACTATTTATCAACATATGTGAAAGCATTATTGAACAAATACGTAATATCTATATCTGCACCTATATATAACTTTTATATTATATCATATAAAAAATAAGCCAAAACAATGAATATTTTTGACATTAGAAAATCATTACATTTCCAATTTCGTTTCATATCATCATGCAATATTTGTATATTTCTGCTTTCTATTGAACATGTGCTCTATATTCTATGTATGTTGTTTGTTATGCCATTTGATAGACAATGGACAACTAGACTAAGTCCATAAACCCGGTGTTCTCATGGAAAGGGATGGGCAGCTTCTGTTGTGATAGAACACCCGTCTAACATGGCTTCGCGTCCTTGAAGAAGGAGGTCAGTACCTTTAGGGAGAGACTATCCCTCATTTACGTATCGTATGGGATAAAATCCTGAAAACTCCAAGGTACCCTGACTAACAAGACAAGATGCTGAACATCGTTGAAGATGCCATGCACATAAACGCCATTGAGTCTTCTCGTTTTCTGAAACAGTTTCTACAGCGAAGTCGCCAGCAGATTGAACCAGCAGTGGCCATGTGCA
The DNA here is from genome assembly GCA_021605075.1 of Caerostris darwini. NCBI lineage: Eukaryota > Metazoa > Arthropoda > Arachnida > Araneae > Araneidae > Caerostris > Caerostris darwini. Next base: position 434,511 of record BPLQ01010207.1, read on the forward strand.
GGCAGCAATGCAATGTGCTCAGTGCTTAATCCTCACCAGCGGGGCATATTGCTATTGAGCCACGAGTCGGACATATCTTTTATATTATATATATAATAATTTAATATAAAAGGTAAAACAAAGTAATGAAAATTTTTGATATTAGAATAACATTTCAATTCCAATTTCTTTTCAAATATTCATGGAATATTTGTATATTTCTTCTTTCTGTTGGACGTATGCTCTATATTCTATGTATGTTGTTGTTGTAGTTTCTTATCCCAATTTGTCGACAGCAACATCTAGACCAAGTTCAAGAACCCATGTGCTCTCATGAAAAAAGGGAAAGATGGTCAATTTCTGTTATGATATAGCAAACGTAGGTAGATGAATGACTTGGCTTCGTGACGCTGATGAAAGGGTAAAAGATACATATCATATGGGTATATTTACATATCATATGGGGAAAACTCCCACCAGGTAGTCCGACTCACGAGGCAAGATGCAGAACATCACAAGCGAATCGTTTTTTGAAACAGTGTCTACAACAAAACCTCTAGCAGAATGAACCTCAGCCCTTAATGCTCACTAGTGGAACACTTTGCCACTGAGCCACATTGCGTATCTCTTATAATATAAATAATATAATTTAATATAAAAGGTAAATCAAAGCAATAAAATTTTTGACTTTATAATACCATTTCATTCCCTATTTCCTTTCACAAATACATGCAATATTTATACATTTCTTCTTTCTATTGGACGTGTGTTCTATATTCTATATATATTGTTGTTTCTTATCCCACTTGGTCGACAGCAACATCCAGTCCAAATTCATGAACCCTTGTGTTCTCATGGAAGGAGGCACGGTGTGGGCAATTTCTGTTGTGGTGGAGCAAATGTAGGTAGAAATATGACTTGGTTCCGTGTCGCTGAAGGAGGAGGACAGTGCTCTCCGCGAAAACTTTTAGTGGAATCTACACTGCATTTGCATATCATATGGGAGAAAACCCAGAAATCTCCCACCATGTAGTCCGACTAAGGAGGAGCCTTGATGACCGAGTAGCTAGTGGATTTCGGATTCGAATCCTGAGGTCCCATAGATGTTTTAGTGGTTCAGAATCCACTTTAAGCCGTAGGTCCCTGTCTCATATGACCATAGAGCATCACAAAGCCGAATCAGGCTTCTCACCCACATCGTTCCCAAACTGTAAAGAGGAAATTAATAGCGTGGTGTAACAGTAGCAGTAGTCTGACTAACGAGGCAAGGCGCTGAACATCACAAACGCCATCGAGTCTCCTTGTTTTTTGAAACAGTGTCTACAACAAAGGCGACAGCAGATTGAACCTCAGCCCTTAATGCTCACCATCTGAGCACGTTGCTACTGAGCCAAGAATCGGGCATATCTTTTATATTATATATAATATAATTTAATATTAAAGGTAAACCAAAGTAATGAAAATTTTTGACTTTGCAATAACATTTCATTTCCGATTTTCTTTCAAATATTCATGCAATATTTGTATATTTCTTCTTTCTATTTGACGTGTGTTCTATATATGTCATCGAAAATGGAATATTTGTTCCTTCAGTCCTTATATTTTCTGAGCGCTTTTATCATTATGTCAGATTTCTTATCATCTTTTCTTTAAATTATTTTATATTTCTCAAATCTATATAAAAAAAGTTAATCAAAAGGATTTTCGATAAATGAACTTATTTTTTGATTTTTGAAATCTGAAATTGGAATGGCGAAATATTTTTTATGAATAGTCGAAAATGAATACGTTTTATGAATAGTCATTTTTATGAATACGTTCTATAAATATGAAAGGGATTTCTGTAATTTCCTGTTCTTAAATTTTCTGAGGGAAATTTACATGTCATTGCGTACGATCAATAAACCTTTTTCGAAAATTTCATAAAACTTAATTCTATAAAATCACCATCTAAAAATGTTTTTTGTCACTAAAAATTCATAGAAATTTGTGACAAAATTAAATAATTTTTAAACGGGAGTGAAACAATGTGAAATCTGATCGACCTGTTATGATCGACAAACTCAAGAAATGGGTGTCAAAAATCGTCATATCATTTGGATTAAGAGATCAGTGCACTATTTAAATCCGTTCATATTCTGACTGATATTTTAGGTTTGAATCATGTCCCGAATGATTAGCTCCGAAAGAGATCAATTTTGTCTAAAACGAGCATCGGAAGCATGTTCGCTGAAGACATGATTTCTCGAACTTCTACAGACTCCATCTTCATAAAAAAAATAATAATTAAACGAGATATAGATTTATTAGTATGAGAGGCACCATCTTACTTTTTATACCACTTACTTTTATTCTGTCCCCAAAGTTAGAATTACCACTTAGAGGAAACATTTTCGACTCAATCGTAGCCATAAAAGAAAAGTGCGCTGGAGGAACAGAAGGCCATACATCAATCAGTTTATGGAAAATATTTGGAGGATAGGATCAAGCGCTGTCATAGTTGTATTCGATAAGATCTTAGATGAGGCCTTGGGTGTTTGCAGTGTTTCATAATCCACTTTAAACCGTAGGTCCCGGTCTCATAGGATCGTAGAGCAGTGCCCATATAGAGTTGTATCAAATTAAATTAAATTTGCCCATGTGGGTTTGGGTTAGAATTGCTCCACTTTAGCCCATGCATGTTGTAAAAGGCGACTAAAATGGGTAAAAGTGACCCTGGGGGTATAACCGGATGGGGTAAAAATCAGACTTCTCCCTTTGGATACCCCATGTCTTTCTGCCGCGCCGCGTGGTCAAGGTTTGGTTTGTCGCTCCACGGCCATTTTGTGCACACTTTGGGTTAATTTGATAGGGACCTACAGTTTAATGGGGATTTTGAACCACCAACAAACATCCATGCCATCACCTGGATTCAAAACTGAAGAATCTTGTACCAATGGCAAAGAGTTAGCCAATTGGCCGTCAGTTTACGCAAGGTCAATGACAAAAAGAAACTGCATTTTTTACCCTTTATCACGATTCTGGAGTGGTTTTTCATTGTTTAAAACACACGAGTTCATGGACTTGGTCTAATTCACCAAGTAGGATAAGAAACAACAACAATAATTTAAATTTTAATTAAATGGGGCAAAAAAGCTAAAATATATACCTTATTTCAATAATTGATACTTGTTTTTTATTTGCTTTTGTAATTAATTTTTAAAATTGTAAAACTTTTACTGTGACAAAAATAAAAAAAAATTTGTTAGACCACGCGAGTAAATGAAATTAGAAATCAAGGTAGGAGTTGCATATTTTATGCTATTGAAGTCAGATTGTTACTTGAAAATTTTGAATCTCGAAATATTTCTATTTTGAGATGTTTGTTGGTCAAGATTCGATAGTCTTAGTCAAGTAATTAAAAGATGATTTTTATTCAATACAAAAATTGTACTGCTTAACTAAAGATCATTTTTTTTTAAAAGTCAAATTAATTCTACATGTTGAAAAACGCAATTGGAGACTGGAAAAAGAGAAAAAAAATAATCTTATCTTTGAAGTAGGAAAGAAAATTCATAGAGAACTTTATTTTGTGATCCATTTGATTTGAAGGAATACAATAAAATAATGCAAAAATAGCCCATTAAACTCAAAATTAGCAATTCTAAGAATAAATTGGATTGTTTTTTTAGAAAATAAATAAAATCAAAAATCGTCCACGTGAAACATTTATTTTTCTCTGTACATCTATAATTAAGGATACAATGCTAATTAGTGTATCATTATTTTTTTCCAGTAGTTAAGACTTTTAAAAAAATTCATAATTGTAGAAATAATTGCTGATGTTAAGTTCATATTCCGAGAGGTATTTAAAAAAAATGTCAAGTGTCTCTATCAAAGAGACTGTCAAAAAACTGTCGACGTTTGTCTTATTTTATAAGCATGAAAACAATATCAAAGAGGAGGGCTGTAAGGAGGCAAAAAAAAACAAAGGAAGTTGTATGTCATTAAAGTTGTAAACATTAACGTTATCATTATATAGAATTATTAAAGATAAGTACTCATTTTTCTCTTCAAGTTAAATTCATATATATATATATATATATATATATAAACAGTCCAAAATATGAAAAAACTATTTAAATAAATAAGAAAATGTTTATTTGAGAGTACTGTAATTAAATACTATCTATATATTATATTCTTTTCATATTTTGGATTGTATTATCAAACAAGAATTCTACATTTGCTTTTAGAATTGATGGTATATAATTACTGTGTATTGCATTCATATAAAAAATTGAAGGGTTTTGAAAAAAAATTGACAAAAGTTTTGCTTTAGAAAAAGATTATAAGACTTTGCAACTGTGTTTTCATTGAAGATACTCCAGTCGACTCAATTGAGGGTCTCGTTGCTAGACTGTGATTTATAACTGAAAGCGCGAGCGAAATACCTAGCATCATTAGAACTATTGACAATCATTCCTTCGACGCTACCAAATCATGAATTAATTTTGAGCATTTATTGTGAACATTACATCAAAGAAGGTTTTGCAATGATGTTGTAAATAAACCGGGTTTTTCTTTTCCTATCTCATTTTTTGCGTTTGTGGCTTAATGAGTCACTTCCGACCCTACATTCTTATACAGAAAAATGTATGTTTTAGTAACCTGTACCACCCCTTAATGTATGTCCCATGATCGTTGAATCACCATATCATTATATCTCTGAAATTCAATGTTCCTCATTCATACTTCGATTCCTCTCTATTGTGACCAGGATCCTAGTGAACTGATAAACACTATAACTGCTACCACAACTATCATAGGGTTTTTTAAAGCGTGGGAAATAGGTATCGAAGAGATTAGAAAGAAAACCCATATGGTATGTTTTCTGAAATATCTTCAATTGAATCTTTTTAGGTATCTTCGAAATTAATTTAATTCAATAAGGTAAGTATCACTAATGAAAAATATATAAGTTAATATCGCAAAAGCCCTTTTTATTTTTAAATTTAAAATGCTATAAATTTACCAATTAAAATATTTGAAACATTTTTATAGGCATTTCTAATAAAAGAACTTGAAATAATGGTAGGATTTTAAAGGATTACGTGTTTTCTATATATTTTATTACTATAAGCATTTTATATTTTATTGCAAAAAATTTAAAAAGTTTCCTTTATAAAATCTTATCAGATTTAGTCTTTAATTTATCTGTATCGATCTAATGATTTGTTGCAGAAAATAATTTCAAAAAATTTAATAGAATTTAAACATTTCCTTTATTTCTCATATGAAATTTGATTTTTCCAACAGTCAGTTAATGTTTGAACAGTTATTTACACAATAAAATTTCTTGTATCCACTTTATTCTTAACATATTGCTTTGCATTAAAAAAAAATATTGTAAGATTTTTTTACGATTACACCTGAATAATATCCTTTTAAATATTTTTTAATAAATTTATAAAGTATTTTCTAAAATGCGTCTATTTTTAGAGAAAAAAAAACTATTTGAATTTGATAAAAAGAAATTAGATATTTTTTTCAAACTAAAATTATCTATTGTAAATATATCTAAAAGTTAACAAAAAAAGTATAATATAAGTTTATAATGTGACAAAAAATGTTTTGCAATAAATTTACAAATATAAAAATTGCTGAAAATAGAAAGAGATTGAGCAATATTCTGATATTGAATCAACAGTATTATCATCTTTCCCAAATTCAAAGCACATTAAAAGTATTACTACGATTTGCTGAACTTCCAGATAATAATGAAAATTGAAGTTTAAAAGATCGCAAAATGTGTTAAGAGAAACAAAAAAAACTATAATAATTTCGTTTAATAAAAAAGCACTTTAGCTTATTGGTGTAATGCATTATCAAAAAATGATTGAAATATAGTAGAAAAAAGTTAATAAGTAAGTTACTGATATTTAATTCATTTTATTGTTATGAAACAAAGAATTGTTAATTTTATAATTCAAGAATTTTAGTACATTTTTTTAAATATTAATGAAATCCATCCTATTTTTACACAAACTAGTCGAATAAATATTTATACTTAAATATTATATACTTTTACTTATACTTTATGTTTAAAAATAATTTTGAACCTTTTTTCCCACTTATTCATAAAATGAAAAATATTGAAATTACACGTGTGATAAAATGTTTAACACAAAAACAAGAGAAAGTTGAATCAACAGAATTCGTTTCTTCACAAATTCAAAACGCATTAAAAATATTAGTGCGATTTGTTGAACTTCAAATTGCTTAGTTATATAGCGGTTGAAATGATGATAAAAATCACAGCTAGCTCTTAAACAATTTGTATTTTATACTTCCACAAAATGGCAAAATATGAAATAAAAAACAAAAATAATTTATTAAAAATCACAGTATTATATTTTATCATTATTTAAAATTGTTGGTCATAATATTTAATAATATATTACTTCATTTGTGAAATTAAATGATTTTAGGCAAATTTTTTGCAGCTTTTCTTAACTTTATGTTAACCACGTTTAATTTGAATTTGCTACCAAATAAGAGCAGGCATTCTTCTTGAAGGCCAAACTTTCATAAAACTAAACTTTTCTAGATTCAAGAATATGTAAAAATAAAAAATAAACTATGAAAACAAGAACATTATAAAATTCTAAGCACCAAAATCAGAAAAAGTTTTGTTTTGTAAATTTAAGCATCTAAATTGAAAAACTTTTGTTATATAAATTAAACTGATGATGAAATAACTTTTTAAAGATATTCCAGTTTTATAAATGGTCCGACTAAAACTAAATTATTTCATGCAAGTTTCCTGCAATATTTTTAACATTCTATTAATCACATTTGACTTCAATTTGCTACCAAATTAGAGTAGACATTGTTCTTGAAGACCAAATTTTCATAAAACTAAACTTTCCCAGATTCAAGAATCATAATAATAAAAAAACTAGGAAACACAAGAAAATTATAAAGTCCAAAAAAACCAAAATAGAAAAGTTTTGTTTTGTAAACAGAATCACTTAAATGAAAAACTTTTGTTTGGTAACCTAAACGGACCAGTACATAACAAGAAATTCCAAATCCTAAATAACAAAATAGAAAACGTTTTTGCTTCATGACTTACGCATATAAATTGAAAAACTTTCGTTTGGTAAGCTAAACTGACCAATAAATAACAAGAAATTCCAAATCCTAAAAACCTAAACACGCAAATAGAAAAAGGTTTTGCTTCGTGACTTAGATTCTTAATCATTTGTGAAATTAAACGTTTTTTTAAGTTGCAGTTTTTTTAACTTTACGTTAACCACGTTTGATCTTATTTTACTACCAAATAAAAGCAGACATTCTTCTTGAAGACCAGATTTTCATAAAACTAAACTTTCCCAGATTCAAGAATCATAAAAATAAAAAATTAAAAATTTATAAAACACTAGAAAATCACAAAATCCTAAACACAAAGGTAGAAACAAGTTTTGCTTCTTGACTTAAACATCTACATAAAAAACCTTTGTTTGGTAACCTAAACTGACCAATAAACAACAACAGATTCCATTTTTTTTTCAGTGAGTTTAAAAAGTTGTCAATTTGCCTACCTGGCTTAAAACCACCCGGCGTCGGCAACTTGTTGGTGGAACCGGACACTTTCGACACACGGTCAGGTCTCGCGGTCGTGGTGGTGGTTGTTGTCGTCTTGATAGTGGTCTTCTTCCTCTTCGTGTCTTGCCTCGCTGCCAGGGCGACAGAGCCCAGCAGAAGAAACAGGAGCAGCCCCCGCATGGTTGGAGAAGCAACACCAACTCTGGCGGACACGTGTGGAATCGTCTGCTACATCGGATGCTGGAGCACCCCTTCCTCATCTCCCCCCGCACAGCGCATGCGCCAAACGACTGGGGATTCTAGGGGGAGAACTGTTGAAGTGAAGTAAAAGAATTATGGAGGAGGAAAAACTGGGAACTATAAATGGAGTTTATTGAGTAGAGCATTTATCTGCTTGTAAATTTGGGTTCGATAAAATTCATGATACATTTTCTTTGGCAAATTACATTGAGATTAAAAGAGCATTAAATATCAAGTAAAAAAGATTGTCGTCTGTCGAAGTAGCATCAAGTGCAATAATTAATTTTTCCTTAAATAAATTTTAATCTTGACAGGCGTAAATCGAATTTGTATTTATAGAGAAGTGAAAATTAAAATTCAGTAAAATAGATTCAAAAAACTTTTTTTTTCCTCCGTCGTTTTGAAAAAAATTTCATACTGAACTATCTTTTAAAATTAATATGTTGCTTAGTTATCACCTATCGAAAATCTAACTATCATTTGTCGAAGTATCATCAAGCATAAGGATTATCATTTCTCAATACGGCTTCAGATCATGATAAAATGCTATCTAATTATCATTTATCGAATAGATAATTATCATATAAGATAAAATCATCAAGAACATGAATTATCATTTGTCAAAAAGGCATCAAACTCAGATAAAATGTCATTTAATTAATATTTATCGAAAGCATAATTATCGTATGACTTAAAGGCAACAAATACAAGGATTATCATTTGTCAATATGACATTACATTCTGATAAAACGCCATCTAATTTTCATTTATCGAATATATAATTATCATATAACTTTAAGGCATCAAGTACAAGAATTATCATTTGTGAAAATGGCATCAAGTCCGGATAAAATGTCATCTAATTACAATTTATCTAATATATAATTATCATATGACTTAAAAGCACCAAGCACAAAGATTATCGTCTGTTGAAGTGGCATAAATCTCAAATAAAATGACTACTTATTATTTATCGAACGTATAATTAACATTTGATTTAAAAGCATCAAGATCTTAAGAACTATATTTGGACCTAACAGAGAGGGTGATGTTTGAAGGAGGCGTTACAATCATGAAATTTCAAATTTGTTTAGAGGAAAGGATATCATAAATTTCATAAAGTCAAAGAGAATTCGATGGTTAGGACACAGAGAATGGACGATAGCAGAAGCACAAAAAAGATTTTCAAGGGGAAGTGCCAGGGCCAAAGAAGAAAGGGAAGTCCAAAATGAGATGGATTGATGAAGTGGAAAAGGATATGAAGAACTTAAAGATCACACATTGGAAAACCAAAGCTCGAGACAGACGACATTGTAATCAGGAGCCTGATGGCCGAGTGGCTAGCGCTTTGGTCTTTGCGCTCTCGGTACCACGGGTTTTGGGTTCGAAGCCCGGCGATGCCATGGATATGTGTAGTGGTTCGGAATCCCCTTTAGGCCATAGGTCCCAATCTCACATGAGCGTAGAGAGTCACAGAGCCCAATCAGATTTTTTCTCATCCGCATCATTCCCAAACTGTATAGAGGCAACTCAGCTCTAGGCACAGTGATAGACAGACACAGTGTAGTAGACATTGTAATCATATTGTTAGGAAAGCCATTTTTCAGCATGGAGTGCCTGGGAGTTAGTTAGTATAAAATAAATTATAATTATATAATTAGTAGTATAAACTATAATTAGTAAAATAAACTACTCTTATTGGTATAAAATAAACCATCATGTTTGATAATATATATAGAGAGATATATATATTTGTGTAAATTTCATTTTTTCTTTCCATATGTAATTTCTACTTTTGCACTACTCTAAAATTATTTAAGTCAAATTTTGCGATAATTTTTTAATAGCTATGTTTAACAAAAATCTTAATAATTCAAAAATTAAATCAAGTGTAACTTTTCATTTTCCTATCGTACTTGAGATCACTCGCGCATGCTCGATTCGACAGCTTTTACTGCACCGAACCGGGGATAAAAGGTACTCATCCCTTTTGTTTTGAAAAATCTATTTCTGGAAAAAGTCGTTACAGCGGGCTTGATGTTTTGATTGATGATGGGATTTGATTGTTTTTGAAAATTGTTGGAGTGGAGGGGGGACTCAACATTTGAGGGGGTGGAGTTGAGAAGTACTACGACTTCTTTTTCACGTGAGGCTAAAGGACAAGGTAGGTTGCAGGGGGTGGAAAAGTTTAATTTCGAATTTTTAAAGTCGCAATACATTTCCTGGCTTCCTAAAAAAAAAATTTGATAGTAGAAAATCATTGTCATCTTAAAAAAGGAGAAATAAATTCTTTTTTTTTTTTTTTTTTTTTTATATTGTTTTTCATTTGAAATACTAAACTTGTGTATCTACTTTTTTTTTTTTTTTTATTTGTGTGTGTTCTTTCGTAGTTATTCTCCAACAAAAAAAAATGCTTCTATTTTATAATAACTTTTTTTAACATCCTTTTTTAACTGGTTAAAATAAAAAAAAAATTTTCTTGCGAAGGATTTTAGGAGCTTGGATATTGAATCGATTTTTATCCTGGATTCATAGGACAACTCAACTTCTATCTTGAAAACAATATTATAGAATTGAAGTTACATCCGAATCTCAAAATATTTTTTTTTCCAATGCAGCTGGCAAACAGACATGGACATCTTGGATACCTTAAGGCAAGCGCTGCACAGACGTTACTCACTTTACATTTCCCAGGGGGGCGTGTAACTTTGAAGATAAGCCACGGACGCGGAGTAACAATGCCCCCGCAACGCTCTACGATCCTAATAGTCCGGGACCTACGATTTAAAGTGGATTCCGAACCATTACACACATCCATGGCACAACCGGGACTCGAACCCGAAACCTGTGGTACCGAGCGCCACAGCGCTAGCCACTCGGCCATTCAGGCCCCTGAATCTCAAAATATAGAAAGAGTTTTATCCCCAAATCTTTGCAATTGTTCAATATTCTCTAAAATTGAAGTGGACGCTTTCTTCAATTTCAATGCTTACTTAACAATAATGGAATGGCACATCATAATTTCGAAAAATTATGGAATTCTGAGAGATACCAAAGTAATAAAATCAGTTTTTAAATCCTAATGTTATGTTATAATCAGAATGTTAAAAGCCACCTTATAAAATAAAAGCATTAAAACCCACTGGCAATTTAAAAACAATAGAGGTACATTTAACCAAAATGAAATCAGTCTTGAAATCTTCGTATAAGCAGATTAAAAGCCAGATCATAAGATAAAAACAATAAAAAAATCTCTTGTAAGATAAAGCAATATAGATCTAAAATTTTAAATAACCCAATAAACAAGAATCTCTGGCGCTCGGTGCTGCAGGTTACGCGTTCGATTTCCGATTGTGCCATGGTTGCTTGTAGTGGTCCGGAATCCACTTTAAATCATAGGTTCCGATATAATATGGTTGTAGAGCGTTAGGCGTAGGGGTGACCACCCTATCCAGTAAAAAGAAACCATCTCCTGCCAGTAGGCAGATGGCCTTGCCCCACTTGCCAATGAAGAGAAATAGACAGAAATCATTATTAATATGCCATTAGTTTTTTTTCAGTAATCCCCGTAGGACGATAATGACCGAGTGTCTAGCACTTTGTCGCTCGGTGCCACAGGTTTCGTGTTTGAATCCCGAGTCTCGATAGGCGCCAGTAAGATTTGGTTTGGTTTGGCTTGTCGCTCTACGGTCATCTTGTGCGCACGAGGGCTAAGCAGACCGGGACCTACTGTTTAACGTGGATTCCGAACCACTCACAAACATCTATGCCACCACCAGGATTCGAACCTGAAGCCTGGGATACCAAAGACCAGAGCGCTAGCCACCAGGCCGCTGCGCCAGTATGACGACTGCCTTAGCCAACCACGGGCTGTTAGGGCAATAAGGAGAAGGAAGAATAAAACCAATATTTGCATTTTGTTCATGAGATATCATTATTATATTATGATATACTACTACTTACTATCAGTTTAATTATATTATGATCTACTTAAAGGAAATAAAAATGTTATTCCAAAATATAGTAAAAAAAGGAAGTTCCCATTCACTTAATTAGGAAAAACCATTTCTTCTAGTGTTGTTTTCAATCATGTTACAACCATTTCTACGCGTCGAGTTTGCTTCTAGAGTACATCAGAAAAGAAAAATAAGAATAACTAGAAATGTAATTCATAAGAGGCCGCACAAGTATGTTTTCTTTTTAACAATACATAAAATATTATTCTTTCGACAAAGCAAAAGTTTGTGTGTTCAGATTTGTCAGTTATAAACACTCTTCTTCGCTCATTTTCATTTATAAAGACGAAGCCTGTTTAAATCCAATTCCCATTTTGTCAAAAAAATATTTTTGTTTTAATTTTTTCCTGGTGAAAAAAAATTTCAATTTTTCCTTAACAGCTTCCTTTTATTTTGTAAATTTGTGACAGATAATTTACAATTTTTTTTCCAATTTAGAACATTGAAACTAACTATTAATTAATTAACAAATTAGTTTTCTAAAATATAGTTTTATTTTATTTAAACAAGACAGTTTGTATTCAAAATACAAATTTTTATTACATTTCAAATTTTATTCTTTTATTTATTTTTCATAGTACAAAAGCATTATAATTTCTTTCCCTGGAGTTGTTGTTCTAATGCAGCTGACAATACAGAGACAGTTAATCTTCATGCCGTAAGCAAAGACTGCATCTATTTTATACATTTAGTACCACACAGAAGGTGCGTGTATCTTGAAGATAGGCTAAGGACGCAAGTCACACTACCCCCACAACACTCTACGATCCTATTAGACCGGGACCTACAGTTTAAAGTGGATTCCGAACCACTACAAACTTCCATGGCGCCGCTGGTACTCGAACCTGAAACCTATGGTACCGAGCGCCAAGACGCTAGGCGCTCGGCAATCAGGCCCGTTTTTTTTTTTTTTTTTGGGGGTTTGCCACCCCTTTTTAAGAAAAATTTGTTTATGGGAAAACTGACTAGTGCATAGTGTTTTACCAAGGGCGGAACAAGTTAAGAACAGGTTTTTGACAGCTTTATAAGTATTGCATTTTTACTCACTTGAAAGATATTCTTATGCTTTAAATTTACCTATAAAAAAAGACATATATCCTATAAAAATAAAAGTACAGAATGAATAGGTATCAAAGTATTATAGAAAAGCATGAGCCACGCAAAAGATAATTGACCTTTTAAACACAAAGATACTGTTTTTGCAATACATTCTTTTCAACATCGGTGGGCTTCATGTATACCACTAACGGAAAGAGCCACTAAAGAAAGACAATGACATCTGGAAAGATTTTAAAGGCTAACTGAATATTGAATGCTGCCATATTGAAGAAAATCCGAAAACCTCCCTTTCGTCAGCTTCATTATTGACGCAAAGCCTCTTTGCACATTACCGTCATCGAGTTTCTTCGTTTTTGAAAACAGTGACTACAACAATTTCGCCAGCGGATTCAAACATCGACCCTCCAACAGTTTAACTGTATATGTTGACACTGGGGCACGTCAGGAATTTAATATCTTAAGTCTTATTTGTTCTTAATGATAGAGTAGCCTCCATGAGATATTCTTTCATTGTTCAATTCAAGATAGCTTTTTATAAACCTTAGTGCTGAGAAAAGTCTCTCAACACTAACTTGGTTTTCTGGTACAGCACTTGCTGTCTTTCCTACTGGTTGTATTATTGAAATTAATCATTCAACTGAATTGCCTCCATAACATTCAATTTTAACATTAATTCCATTATTTTATCTTACCCCTTTGCTCCTGTACTCAGGGCAATGTTGCAACCATACCAGTTAAATATGTGAGTGTGCGAGAAAAAACTTACAATTATAAAAATACAAGAGTACAAAGATTTATGATGCAGGAAAAAAAATGATATGGTAGCTAACATACCAGAAACTATGAAATTAGACTAACATAATCATAATCGAATTTACAAATATACAATGCAAAGGAAATGGAATTTTGGAAAAATGAAAATAATTTTAATAAGAAATTCAGGTGTGGCATTTTTAAACCGAGTCCCGACTCCGACTCTTGTTTTTATTATTTATTACAACAAACTGATAAATTTTTTTCTTAAACAATAATAAGACGATAAAACTCTAATATGAAGCAAAAGTAAGAGAAAGGTTTAACAATTAGCTGTTTAAAAATGCCATCATGCATCTAATACACAAGACAATAATAAAAATTTTAATAACACCATTACATAAGTCTCTAATATGTACGCTTTGCATTTAATAAAAAAAATTAATGAAGTTTTTATTAGAAACGAAACTATGTATGACCAAAAAATCCCTAAGAAACATGTTAAATAGTGTAAAATCGTGAATTTCTTTTCAATTCATTGCATCTGAGCTGTATTTTGGAACATATTTCTGGGCTCTTAGAAAGTTTTCAATTACGAAAAACTTTAAGTCTAAAAGACTTCAATTAAATGTCGTAAATTCGACATTGCTTAGGATCAAAAACTATTTGGAACTCTTATTGATATTTTAAACTCATTTTGGAGAAATATAATGAAAAACAGTATGTCCTGTCTCTTTACCACCATCGTAAAAAAAGAACATCTACGTTTTTAAGGACTTTCTAAAGATTAAACTAGGAAAATACTTTAAAATGTTTCAGCTTTAATCCTCAGAAAATCTTTTATTTATTTATTTATTTAATTTTGTATGTTTTCAATAGAATACTTTCTAATGCTTATTGAAATAGTACTTGTAATAGTACTTTCACTTTTCGGACTAAATTCTTTGTTGGTTTTTAAAAATGAGAAAAACTCAATATATTTTAACTACAAAAACATCTAACTAAAATATATGACAAACAAATAACCTATAAACAATTATAGGTTATCCACGTTTATCCACGTTTGACACCCTGATTGACTCTGTCCGTTGTTTCACATGGGGCTTTCTGATTAGTCAAAGATTCCTTGGAACCGATTTGAAGATAAATGTCACATTTTTTTACCAAATATACATAAATATTAAATATTTACATGCAAAATTGTAACCTGATTTATATGAATTCGACCTAAGCAATTTTCATCAAAACCACCTGTCACCACTGTATTAAATCTTAGAAAAGTTTCCACTGTTTAAAAAAAAATTCAAATTTAATGAACTCTATATATCCACTAAATAAACGCAATCTCGCTCAGCAAGTAATCCACAACAACATAGATACACCCGAAAAGCAAATAAACTAACGACACGTAAAATTAATCTTTAAGGCTGGTTGCCTTATCTATTTTTCTGCGCGCATTAATTCTTGTTGAGGTAGTAACTGAAGGACACTCGCTGACTTCCTTGTATTCATGCGCGAGCAATCACGAAGGCAGCTGTTAACAAATTGGTTTCTTTCAAAAATTCACCACCTCGGAGACTCGGAATTAAAAATTTCATTTGCTCGCGGGATTAATTAAATTTGTCTTCAAATTAATTAATGTGCAGACATTTATCATTGGGTTGCATTAGCCCGTCGAGGAAAGATTAGCGGCACCAAATTGCTTGATTAAATATGCGCTAATTGATTTTATACCGGTTGTTTAACCGTGATTTTCTAATTTTAATTCCAGACGCTTGATAATTAAATTAATTTTAAAACTTAATAAGCAATTATTTTTAGTTCTACAATAAAATATAATATCATGGAATAGTTTAAAACTGTCGCCTTAACTATTATGTACTTAAATTTCTCAATTGCTTTAAATATATTAAGTAACTAAGGATTTTGCAAGTTGAGTTTCTGATTTCTTAAAATTGATAATACTTAAGTGATTTTAATGAAAATGTGAAAAATGGTTGAATTACTGTAAATGTTAATTAATTGAATATTTAATTACAACTTGAATACAGTTGGCTCCTTTTTTATTTAATGTGTCAAACTTTATGTTAGATTTTTCAGGTATTGAGAAAATTATTAAGATAAGAGATGTTGTTGGTTGGTTGGTTGGTAAGAATCAGCAAAAATTTTACGTTGTTTGCATAATAATACTGGGTATTTCTATCGGAAATTTTATCAAGTAAACAAGTAATATAAAAAGAAAATTTTTAAGTCAATTTCTACTTACGTCAACAAAGAAAAATCATATTCTCCCATACTAAACTAAAATGAATTAATTTAATTTAATGAACGAATTAATAGAGAGTGTGAACTAATAGTAGGAATTGAAAAAAAGTATATCAAATTTCCTTTTTGCAAAATTACTTAAATTGTATTTTATTTTATAGCAAGCAATCATTTATTTAATGTTTTATGGGTACACGTTATTATTATTATCAATTATGGGGAAGTCATGGATAACGTCGCCTATTGTGCATGAACCTTTCTGTCACTTTTTTTTTTATATTTGTGGACAAATTTTGTGTAACGCCAGTGGCATGCTAACAATTTTTAAAAAATTTTAAGATTGCTATTATTTTCTACCATTTTCTAATTATTTTTTACTGCAGTTTATACTTAAATTTATTACCTAATTTTTAATTTAATGTAAGGTTTTCTAAAAAGAGAAATCTTAGTATTATTTTAAATATGTTAAATGTTTATTCGTGTTTTATAATACATTAAATATTATATATTAAATTTGTTTTAATAAGCTTTTCATATGAAAATAACACCAAAGATAGATAATTTATCCTAAATTAGAGGGAAAAATTTGTAAAGATTAACTTCGGAGGGAAAATAAATTTGCATTAAAGAAGAAAAAAAATGTAAGAATTTTTTTTAATTTAGACATAACTTAACCTGAATTTAATTTAAATTCGTAAAAAAATTTATTATATATATTCTGAATCTTAAAATTTTATGCAAAACTTTTCAAATATTAGCTAATATGCATATAAAATTTTTTTATCTTTTAATATATTAGTTTATTATATTACCGCTAAATAAATATATTACTTAAAAATTAATTATTATTTACTATTAGTATTAGGAATGTTTTTCATAAAGTGTAAAATTTGGTATTCCTCAAAAATATATAATGAAATATTATACTATATTACTTTAAGAAATCATAAATGCGTTAGATATTTCTTTCCTTTTTTCCCATATTTTTTTTTTTAGTTTTTTTAAAACTGCAAATTATAAACTTAAGAAAATATTTTCAAAATCAAATAAATTGGCTAAATTACAAATTAATGAACAATTATTAGAAAAGAATAATACATTCAAACAAATAAAAAGTGTATTTTTATTTCATATTTAAAATCAAAACATCATTACGAAAAATTCTTGAGAACCAAACGAAAACTAATTCCTTTTATTTTCTATAGAAAACACTCTTTTTTTATGCATTTTTTAAAAATAAAATCCCCTTTTATTTCTTTTTTAACGCTTTTTCAGAATAAAAAAAAAAAATCGAGTGAGTGTTCTTTTTTTATCCTACTTCTAATAATGAATTAGCCAACCACTGCGTACTTCAGTTGAAGAATAAAATCGACCGGTAAATCATGGAACCTTTTTTTTTCACGGATGTCAATTCAACTCGAGTCTTCTTTTTCCCCTTTTCCCTGATAAAGCAACTTTGTCAGCTGCTGGAGATGTATGCATTCATCCCCATCGCTGCACCTAACTTTCTCGGGCAAGTTTCCCTTTTTGCTGAAGTTGTCATAAAGTATAACGACGAACTCCCAATTTATGGAGGTCCACGACACTTTTTTTCCCTTAAAAATGAATTTCTTTTAATCATTTATAAAATGGATCCTGGTTCCGGATTATTTTTTTTTAATCCACAAGCATATACGCTGTGGTAAAAAAAATTCGCTAGTCCTATTTATTATCATTATTACTATTATTGCTTGTTTATTTGTTTATAAGGAAAACTTTTTTTTACAAAAGGGTTATTTCTGCTAATTATGAAATGTAATTTATGAATTTGAGTAAATAAAAAAAATTAACGTTCTTAAACGTTTAATCATGATAAATAACTATACATATTTAGAATATAATGAAAATAAATCGAATATTTGCCAACTGTGTAAAATATGTAGAAATATTTATTAGGCTAAAAGTATTTCTCTTGTAACGTAATGGTTCAAATTTATTTACAAGCAATTAATCAGTAGCTGAATAAGCAACTGATTGAGTTTATCTTAAGTTATATTGAATATGAATAATGAATTCACGAATATAAGAAATATTTGTTAGGGTAAAATTAATTCTCTTGTGACGTAATTTTCGAACTTATTTATTTACAAACAATTCATCAGTAACTGAATAAGTATCAATTATTGAGTTTATCTCTCTTTTTAAAATTTGAAGCATAAAAACTGAATTTACATTTTATAATATAATGAAAATAAATCAAATATTTGCGAACCATTTAAAACATGTAGAAATATTTGTTCGTGTAAAATTACTTCTCTTGTGACGCTATGTTTCAAACTTATTTATTGCCAATAGTTAATCAGTGATTAAATGAAGAACAATTATTGAGTTTATCTCTCTTCAGAGTTTAATTATTTAGTAAATTAATATCTCACATCAATAATACAATTGTCATTTGATAAAGGTTTCAATCAATATAAAATGCATTTATTGCAGCTTCATAAATTTACAAATTGCTCGTTTTAATCAAATGTAATCTCTCCTTTTAACAATTTTTTCTCTATTATTTGCATCATTACAAGACTGAATTCTATAACATTTTCAAATTCATTTTATCTATTATTTCCGTCTTAATTTTTAAATAATTGCAACGAAAAATTACTTTGATCATTATTTTTTAACGAAATTCCATTAATTTCATTTTAATCGTTTTAAAAATTCAACGTTAAATTCTTCTCTTTTTTTTTTATAACAAACGGCAAACTGACTTTGCGAATTAACTTAATTCAAGAATTTGTCTCTTTTTTACAGGATAAAATAATGTAAAATAATTAAGTACAGAAATATTAAAATTCGCTTCATGTTAATTTTTTTATTTCATTTTAGTTTAATTGGTTTGTTTTGTTTCTCCCTTTTATATAAAATTTATAATTTACTTTTTTATCACTTCTGTTTTTTCTGCATCTTCTATAATAATATTTTTTTTCTATTTTATTTTATAATTAATTATATATTTTAAGTCTATTAACGGATAAGTTGTTTTGTAATAATATTATATATAATAATAATACATATATAAATAGTATAAAACTATATAGTATTTCTGAATAATTCTTTCTTCAAGATAGGAAGATGACCCTATTATTTCACTATTTAACTTTATAATTAGAATTATAGATTTTACTATATTAGTCTGCTTATTTGTCTGGCTGTCAGTGCTGCAGGTTTCGGGTTCGTATCCCAACGGTGTCATGAATGTTTGTAGAGGTTTGGAGTCCACTTTAAACTGTAGGTCCCTTACTAATAGGACTGTAGAGCATTGGGCGTAGGGCTGACAACCCTACCCATAAAAAGAAAATATTTTCTGTCTCGAAATCTGTCAGTAGGCAGGAGGCCTTGGCTAACTATGGAAATGTCAATGAAGAAGTTACGCCAAAGAAGATGTCTTCTTATTTGTAAGCAAATTTATATGTCAAAGAACTTATAATTTAGCAAGAGAGTAGTAGGGTTATGGGTTCAAAAGCCAAATTGTTCAAAGTAAAATGCTTTATAATGAAGTTTAATGTAATTGCTTCTAATTAATTTAATTCGCTGAATAAATAAATTATTTTTTTAGAATTTTTCCTCTGGTTCAAACAGTATGAAAGTTTTCGGTTTATGAAATATAAATTCAAATTAATATTTGAGTAGTGCAAAGTTCATTGCGATTTCTAGGAATCGTTTATACTACTGTGCCCAAAAAGTAAAACCAATTTTCAATTTAAATTTATGAACATTTATTTCTGTATTACATTTTATTATTTTACATTTATTTTCAATTCCGTGGCATATGAAATTTCAATTTTTTTTTTTTTTTTTTTAGGTTGCTGGCACTGTCCTTGACATCTGTGGGAAATTTCCATCAAAATATTCATTAGTGTTTGAGTTACGTTTGGCTTTGAGAAATGCTAAAACTGATTCCGGAAAGGTCTTGAAATGTCTGAATTCATTGAGCAAAACACTTGCATTAAATTTAGTTTGCAGAAACGTATAGAATGTTGCTGAAGTCATTTGGTGAGCAAACTATATCGGAAAGAAAGGTTTAAAAGTGGTATACTAAACAGTTCAAAGAAGGCAGAGAACGCGTTGAACACGAAGAGCCCTCTAACCGACCATCCACCTCAACCGACGAACCTCACGTCCAAAAAAATAAAGATTTGGTGTTTGCAAAACGTCGATTTACAATTAGAGATCTTGCTGATGATGTTAAAATTTCAAAAGGATCAGTCAATTCCATTTAAAAAAATGTTTTGGCCTCTGACGCATCAAATCTCAATTGGTACCGAAAACACTGAATTTTTTGGAAAAACATCGTCGCGCTAAAGTGTGTGAAACAATGCTTTCTGACTACCAGGACAAGTTGAAATGCATCATAACTGGAGATGATACTTGGATTTATGCTTACGACCCGGAAACAACCGATCAATCGAACGGATATCGTGACAAAGATGAAGCAAGTCGTTTAAAAATAAAGGTCATGTTGACTGTTTTCTTCGATTACAGTGTTGTAGTGCATTATAAACGACTTCTATCTATGGTGTTATGTTAAAGCTATCCTGTATCGAATGAAAGAATGGGATGCGACTAATCTAAAGAAAAGTATCGCTGGTTGCAACCGTTGATGGCATGCATTAATTGCACGAAGCACATCAAAATGGTACTCGATTTCTTGCCTATAGCATACCCTCATCAATAGTATCTATACCATGAATGAACTTCTCTAAATGAGTGATGTCTTGTAACATTGAACAATATACGATATTTTAGCATTACTCTGGATGCCTTGTATACCAGATATCATCAACTCGACTTCTATCTACGGCGTTATGTTAAAGATGTCGTATACCGAACAAAAGCACAAGGAGTGACAAATTTAAAGCAGAGAATAACGTTACAACAATAGAGGAAAGGTGCGACGCAACGAACAGGGTATGTTCATGTACATCTAATGGTGTTCATATATTGAAATATACATCACCATCAGGGGAGAAACAGCCCCACGGTGGGCCAAGGCCGTCTGTCTACTGGAAGATTTCGGGACAGGAGATGTTTTCATTTTACGGGATAGGGTTGTCAGCCTTACTCTCTACGGTCATATTAGACAGGTACCTACTGTTTAAACTAGATTCCGAACCAATACAAGCATCCAGGACTCGTACCTGTGTTACCGAGAGCCAGAGCGCTATTCAATGAAGTATACAATTAAATTAAAGGAAAAATTAATTGAAACAAAAAGGAACCTTAAATATACATATAAGTCTCACTTGTAATAATTTCTATGAAGCTATCTTTCTATTTGCCTTTATAAATAAATTTTTGAAACAGCAAAAACACTTTATGGACAACCTGTATACTAAGTTATGTTTAGCAAAATAAAAAAAAATGAAAGAGGTACTTAAAATAAGAGACATACAAATTAATTTTCAGAAAATGTAATAAAACTATTGTGCATGTATTAAAGACAATCCTCAAATGCATCCACCATGATTGAACTCGTAACATCTTTACTAATAAAACTATTCATAATTAACGCTATTCCCGGTAAAATTACAAAACAGCCTTTCAGCTGCTTCACTCGATCACCTTTCGCGCATGAGGACTCATTGTTCGACAAAGGCCGCTTCATTTCCTGTGTGGAGACTCCTGTCCGTATCGGGATTGCGCAAATGGTTTTGACATTCAAACGCTTAATCAATAACTTCCCATTCGATGAAAGGAATCCGCCATAATAACTTCTGCTCACTCCGTTTGTAGTCCTTGAGAATAATGAGAACAAAGTGCAGAATGCAAATAGAATTGCTGAATCCAAATCTGGAAATAAGATTTCAGTGCCCTCCACTCCTTATAGCTTGACAGCTGACGACAATTTAAGAAATTCCTTCAAATGCAGACTTTTATATTCTGTAATCGAATAATGGGAAATGAGAAGTACTTATGATTGTTTGAATAGCTGGAGTAGGATTTGTTTTATTTAAAATATGAGAGCAATTGGAGTACTACTAAATCATGTGACAAGAGTAGAAGAAAGAAGTTATGCAATATGATTTTGAATAGTTTGGAAATGAAGAATGGCATGGTTAATAATGCACTAGGACTTTCGAACTGAAGGTTTTTGGTCGAACAAACTATCTCTAATCTTGAATAATAAATCCGTATGCCGCAAATGGATTTACGAACAATGAGTTGTAGAAGTACAATGCTATCCCTCAGATGCTATCCTGAGGGATATTGTTTTTAAACTGCTGTAATGAAACGTGGGTGAAATGTAGCAAACTTCCAGTAATACACCTTTGGTAACGATGAATTTGCTACATGTCCACACTTCTAGGGGTGTATGCTATAAATCATCAATCATCATCAGTGGGATAACCCCCCCCCATGATGGGCCAAGGCCGTCTGCTACTGGCAGATTTCGAGAAAAGGAGATGGTTTTTTTTTACGGCGTAAGGTTGACAATCCTACGTCAATAATGCCTTAGAGCTTTCGAACTAAAGATTCTTTATTGAGAAAACCATATAGAACTGAAGACTGCTTTGAATAATAAATTCGTAAGTCGCCTAACACGTAGCAGTAATGAATGTAATAATGTACGTTGTCCGAACACTGAGTTCTAGAAGGATAGTGCTATCCCTCAGATGCTATTCTGGGGATATTGTTTCTAAGCTATTGTGATGAAACCATGGGTGGAATGGAGCAGACTCCCTGTAATGCTTGGTAACTCTGAATTTGATACCGGTCCACACTTCTAGGGATGTATGATATAAATCACCCTTATCATCAGTGGCGCAATAGCCCCATGGTGGGTCAAGTTTATTGTATGCCATTTTGCTGGAGCATTGAAATCTGGAGCACCATGTCTATACTATAAGTATTTCATTATTTGTCGTACATTTAATGTGGTAAAATCAATTTAGATTTAAAAATGTACACTTTGTTAACTTTAAAGAAATAAGTTAGCAATATTCTCTCAGCATCTATAAATATTCTCAGCATCTTCATATCAATTAAGGAAAATTATTGCTGGACAATTGAAATCTAGGTCACCATGTATAGACTCTAAAATCAATTTAGAAGTAAAAATTTACTGTTAGTTAACTTAACCGTTTATTATCATAGAAAATGTGATGCGATCTGTTTTGAGTTTACAACTTTAAACCTTTGAATGTCAACAAGGTAAATATTATCAATATCTGCATGCCAATGCAGAAATTTATTGTGTGGGAAAGGAAATTTATTGAAATTAAGGAAATTTATTGTGTGCCGTTTTGCTGAACCATTACAATCTGGGTCGCAATGCCTATGCTAAAATCATGTCCATTATTTTTTATGTAGATAAGACAGTAAAGTCAATTTAGAAGTAAAAATGTACAATTTGTTAACTTAACTATTTATTATCATAGAAAAAGTGATGAGATCTATTTAAGTTTACAGCTTTAAACCTTTCCATCTCAACAAGATAAATATCCTCCTCTTCTGCATGTTAATCAAGCAACTCACTTACCGTTATCTTGCTGAACCTTTGAGTTTTGGGTCATCAACTTCGAGCTAGGACCACTAAATTACACCCCTCCACTAATAAATCCATCTCATCCCTTCATCGAATTATAAATAGTTGGGCGACGAAACCGGAAGTTTCGTTGGTTTCCCCCAAATTCGAATGCCACCGAGATAAATTAATAGCTGACAAGGAATACGGTACCTCAGAAACCGGAAGTCACGAGTTTGAATGCCACTCAAACTTCACATCGCGAGATTCATTGTGGCGCTCCTAATTAATTCAGCCGCTAAATTGGAAGGAAAGCTTTGACTTCGACCTTAACTTCATTAATAGGTATTTAAAATATTCCGAAGGGCCAACGTTTGTTCTTCGAAAACCGATTGATCGGGGATTCGTTGGGCAGGACTTTTCTAGAATTTCATGAAATAATTGATAATTCCAAAAATAATGCCTCAGTGCTTTTGAAAAGGGTTTTAAAATATATGGTAATATTAGCATAATCTAAAGTTCTAAGACAAAATTTAAGGAACTTTATTGAAAGGGCATTTCAATATTATAAATGGATATATTATACGATTCCATATTTAAAAATATGCATTGTCATCTGTTTAATTAACATTACATACTTATATTAAAATAAAATATAATTTTGTTCCATAATCGGTCAAACGTTCCAATAAAGAAATAATTTTTTCTCAATTTAGTATTTTATTAGAAAATATAAATTATTCTCATTAATTCGGTAGTTTTATAAATTGCCACAGAAGTAGGTGCCATAAATTATTGACTTTTGATATTGATGTATTTATTATTGGATGGTTAAAAGAGTAATTTAATAATTATACTGTTTCAAAGTCTGACCTCCATAACATTTCATATAGTCACAAGAATGCAAGAGCTAAGTAAAATGAATTTTGAAATCATTATACAAAACCATAAGGACCTTCTTAATCCAAGAATTATAATCAGAATATACTGTTTCAGTAAATTATGTGAATCTTACCAGACACAGTTTAACCAGTTCTTCAATTAATAGTCCATCTAATGATTTCACACGACTCAAGGCGACATATGTTTAACCTACCGTGTATAGAATATACCGTAGTTTTAGTAAATTCTATGAATCTTATCAGAATCATTTAAAAAAGTGCGATATTTCTTATGTTCATTGTAAATTAAACATAAAACATTTTAAAAGAAAAGTAAAAGAAAATTTTACTAAATAAATGTACGTTTCTCATTTTTGATTTATTTCTCAGTGACAACGTGGGCCGCTGGGGAGCATCACGGCGGGTGGTTCAATCCGCTGGCGGCATTTTTGTAGACCTTGTTTCAAAAAACGAGAAGATTCGATAGCATTTGTGATGTTCAGCATCTTGACTCGTTAGTCGGACTACCTGTTGGGAGTTTTCAGGGTTTTCTCCCATGCGATACGCAAGTGTGAGTAGTTCCCTACTCCTTAAAGTCCTCCTGGAAGGCCCTGCCCTCCTTCTTCAGCGACACGAAGCAAAAGTCAGACATCTACCTACAGGTATTCCATCACAACAGAGGCTGCCTCCTTCTTCCATGAGGGATACAACAACTTTTCTGATGAATGTGAAAAAATTCAATTTCATACTTTTTTTTTCAACTTTTTCTTGCTTAAAAGATTTGCAAAAGGAAAATGCAAAATAAAACATTTCAAATAAAAGAAACAAATCCAAATAACATTATTGAAATAAGCAAACATTTTGCCATTAAACACAAAAATCTCAAATATGCAGTCAAATATACGTCATAATAATAGTTGCATATCAATGCAATCGTTTAACATAGTCTGCGTGATTTAATGATGTTTTCTTGCTTTAAAACTAAACTTAGTTAATTCAAAAAGTAATAGAAACACAACTTCATCAATGCGTAAACATTTAAATCTCTTGTCCTTTTGGCCGTTTCGATTTGAATTCGAAATATGAATTGGAAATCCTTCTCCGAATCTATTACCAAGAAACGTTGGCGCGCGACCCAATAAATCAAGCTATAAATCCTCTTTTTGCGAAAAGCTAAATCCTTCCAGGTTCGAATCCTGGCAGTAGCATGGATGCTTATGAGTGGCTCGAAATCTACGTTAAACTGTAGGTTCCAATCTAATTAGCCTTAATTGTGCACAAAATAATGTTCAGCAGCAAACCAAACCCATATGATAAGCAAATGCAGGGTAGTTCCCCCTAAAATTCCTCTCGGAAGGCACTGCCTTCCTTCCTCTGCTACAAGGAGCAGAAATCATACCTCTACCTACGAATGCTCCGTCAAAAACAGAAGCTGTACCCCTCTTCGCTCCTTCCGTGAGAGATACGACAACAACAACAACTTTTCTCATGAATGTGAAAACATTGAATTTCGTATTTTTTTTCAACTTTGACTTACTTAAAAGATTTGCAAAATGAAAATGCATAATTAAACATTTCAAATACACAAAACAAATCCAAATAATAATACAAAAATAAGCAAATACTTTGCCATTAAACACAAAATGCAGTCAAATACCACAAATATGCATCATAATAGTTGCATATCAATGCAATCATTTAACATATTCTGTGCGATTTAATGATGTTTTTTGCTTTAAAACTAAACTTAGTTAATTCAAAAAGTAATAGAAACACAACTTCATCGATGCGTAAACATTTAAATCTCTTGTCCTTTTGGCAGTTTCGATTTGAATTCGAAATATGAATTGGAAATCCTTCTCCGAATCTATTACCAAGAAACGTCGGCGCGCGACCCAATAAATCAAGCTATAAATCCTCTTTTTGCGAAAAGCTAAATCCTTCAAAAACACCCAGCTAAGTAATTTTACTGAATCATCAATCTTGTTGGAATATTTCCTAACCGCGAACGAATGCATTCAATAAAGCGAAAAGTCAACGAATTTGCAAATTATTTTTTTTTCTTTTCTGACTGTAAAGCATTTATCACACAGCTTGGAGAATAACAAAATTCGAAAAGGGAACAAAAAGTTTGTTCTTTTTTTTCTCTTTCTTTTAGCGACATTCGAATTGAGAGTTAGGGATGTAAATAAATACAAATATGCATGTATGCATGCGCATTATAAAAGTCACGGCGGCATTTTATTTTTCGGCGTTGAAGACATAAAAGAATGAATAAAACGTTCTTTTATTCCTTTTTGAAATGTAAACTTTTGCCAACTGGAGGTGCTTACTCATACTAAGACAAATATCTCTTCGGAGAAAGGTAGTTTTATTTTGAAAACTTTTTATTTTTTATTTTTATTTTTACGTATTTTGGAATCTTTTATTGTTGTTGTTTTGTTTAAAGAAGGGCTTAAAAGGGACTTAGTTCTTCTGTTGTGAATACAAATCGTAGAAATCTGTTGGAATTTAAAGATTTTCCGAAAAAAAAAATACATTCTTTAAACTTCAATCCCTCAGAGATTAGACTTCGAACGCCAGTGTGCTTCGAATAACTTACGACACATTTTACGGTTAAAGAATATTCGACTTATGAATAGATTTGTTTTATTTTCTAAAAGAAAAAAATGTAGAACGCATTCACAATATTTTAATTTAAAAAAGGAATTAGATTCTTTATCGATGAAATGTAAATTAAATTCCTTTTTTATTTACAATTTTTGTAGTTTTGTTTATAATTGCTACTGCAATTTTTATTTAAAAAATGAACAAAAGAATTTATTATTTTAATGAAATTTTATTTATCTATTTGTTGAAAAATATTTTAAAATATTATTTTTTTATTTAGAACAAATGGAATGTGGCAAATGGAATTAAATTTATTCCAAAAAATAATGTAACTAAATAAATGATGATATAAATAATTGATTAAATAAATGGCAATAAATGGAAATTATTAAACAATGATTATATAAATGTCAAAAATGATTAAATAGTGATTATATAAATGACAATAAATGGAAAATGATTATATAAATGACAATAAATGGAAATGATGAAATAAATGACAATAAATGGAAATGATTAAATAAATAAATATAAAATAAAAAAAAAATAAATATAAATATAAATGATTAAATAAATAACAATAAATGGAATTAAATTTATACCAAAAAATATGAACATACGATTTTACTGGAATTGAAAAGATTGTTTGAAATAAAATAAATTTATAAAATTTTTCTAATATTAATTAATGCACTATTTTTAAGAGAATATTTTTCTATATTCAATGATAATTAATTATGTTTCTTTTTCATATGAAACGTGTTAATCTAGTTTTGGAAGTAACTATGAATAATTTTATATTTAAAAACAAATTCATAATAGAGAGTTTTTGCATAACGTTTTTTGCAAAAAAACTCTATTTTGTGTTGTACTATTTTATTTTTTCGTATAAAGTCTCTCATAAGGTATAGCATTAAAAAAGCATTTTTGTATAAAATAATATAGAAATTTTCATTACAAACAATCATTTCAATGCTATTTTTAGCACTAATATTTTAAAATAGTATTTTGTTTGTTTAGAATAGTTATGAGGCAAATAACAATAATGGAATTAAATTTATTCTAAAAAATAGAATCATACGATTTTCTTGGAATTGAAAAACTGTTTCTTTTTAATGAAACAATTTTATAAAATTCTTCTAATATTAATTAATGCACTATTTTTAAGAGAATATATTTATATTTTCAATGATAATTACTTATGTTTCTTTTTCATATGAAACGTGTTAATCTAATTTTAGAAGTAACTATAAATAATTTTTTATTTAGAAACAAACGTATATTTTATGCTACGCCATTGTTCTTCGAATAAAGTCTTTTAATAGAGAATGGCATTAAAAAAGATTTTTATTTTTCTTAGAATAGAAATTTTATTTCACTGAATCATGTAAAAGTGTTTTTAGCATCCTTATATTAAAATAGTGTTTTTTCATTTAGAATACTTATGTGACAAACAACTATAAATTTATTCTAAAAAATGGAATCATTCGATTTTTGGAATTGAAAAAATTGTGATTTTTTTAAATAAAATAAGTTTATAAAAATCTTCTGGTATTGTTTAATGCATCGTTTTTAAAAGAGCGACTTTTTTTTATTTTCAATGATAATTATTTATGTTTTTTTTTTTCCTATAACATTTTTTATCTTGTTTTGGAAAATTAAATAACTATAAATAATTTAACGTTTAGAAGTAAATGCATATTTTATGCTACGCGATTATTCTCCGAATAGAATATTTTAATAGAGAATGGCATTAAAAAAGTGTTTCATAGAATAGAAATTTTCATTTCATAGAATCATGTTCAATAGTATTTTTAGCATCCTTATTTTAAAATAGTATTTTCTCATTTTGAATGCTTGTCTAGCAAGCAACAAATAACATTAAACTTATTCTTAGAAATGGAATCATGCGATTTTCTTGGAATTGAAACACGGTGGGTTTTTTTTTAAATAAATATGTTTAGTAAAATCTTCCAGTATTAGTTAACGCACCATTTTTAAGAGAACAATATTTTCCTCATTTCTATTTTCAATTACAATTATTTCAATTTTTGTTATTATTACATATAAAATTATCGCTATTGTTTTGAGGAAACTGGGATTTTCGTGTCTCGGACGGCTTTCACCGGTTCTTATTGTTTTTTTGTTTTTTTAATTTCTTTCATGACTTATTGGTTTATTTTAAATTTCTTTCACGAGCTATTCTTATTGATTCGTTTAAATTTATTTCACGAGCTTTTTATAAAAAATATTTTAATTTTTTCATAACATTTTCATATGTAATATTAGCATATAAATTTTTTTCATGTGCCAATAATTATATAATTAAATAACGCAAAAATGTTCTAAAGGAACGTCTGGTGAAAGGAAGAACAATTTTAATTTCAAAGTGAAAATGAGATTTTTCAAGAAAACAAAATCTTTTCGAATTCTATAGTTTTTTATTTTTTATTTTTTGGATTGCTGTTGACATTTTTCTCTTACATTAAATTCGAAATTTTATCTGTGACCTGTATATTGGTCCAGCCTATTATAATTTATCAAAATAATTTTTTTTAATTTTTATATCTAGGAAAAATAAATAACTATAAATAATTTTACTTTTAGAAACAAATTCTCAAATTGTGCTGCTATCTTGTTTCTCAGATAAAGTTTTTCATAGGAAATGGCATTAGAAATATTATATTTTACATGTTATAGAAATTTTCAATACATAGAATTATTTTAATAATAATTTTATCAAGGACTTCAGTTACATTCATTTTTTATGACATATTTCAAAAAAATTCTTCATAGTCATAGAAAGATATAATTGCTTTCCAAAATGATTTTTAGAAGTATCAATTCTCATTTGCGTGTTACAGTGGAGAGAACTCTAGAAAATTCTCATCACTCAGCCTGGCTGTTGATGTGATTAGCTAAACGCACATTGCAATAATTGCCGTCGTATCTCATCTTTCCCAAAAACAATGAAAGTAACACAGACTAATAGGGAGCGAGAATTTTTCTACCGTAATGCAATAGCCTGCACGCCTTATCTCTAGGCTAGTTTTTCTTTTAAGAAAGCACAGAAGCATTTAAAATCATTTTATTCAGGGGTGGAGAACCTGCGGTCCGCCTTCAATATTTTTCCGGCCCATAAGATTTATCACACTTTTACAAAATATATTTATTTTATAATGGCCATAGTAGGGAAAACTAATGTATTAAAAAAATACATTATGTGTGCATCCACATATTCAAAAATTAACTGTCGAAATGATGAGAAAAAATTAACTTTGATTTTAAAATAATAGTCTTGCGAATATAGGACAGATATTGCCTGTTTTATTTGAGTTTACAGTTGGTCGATTGACCCAACGCAAAACACGCTCAAACATAAGGGACGCTAAACTGCATTACCAATTACGATGTGCAAGTACCCAAAATGGGATCAATTTGCAAAAGCTAAGTGAAAGAGTGGAGAAACAAATATCGCACTAGTAAAATAAATATTTTTTAAGGATTTCATATTTTTATTTATATATATATATACACTCAAGAGCCAAAACATTATGACCACCTGTTAATAACGAGTTGGCCTACCTTTGGCGCGCAACAAAGCTTCAACCCGCCTTGGTATTGATGCCACAAGTCCTTGGTAGATGGCCGGAGACAGATTGTACCAGATGTTTAAGCAACGGTCACGAAAATCCGAGATATTGCGAATTGGTGGTCTTTGAACTCTGAGCTGCCGTCCCAGGACATCCCAAATGTGTTCTATCGGATTGATATCCGGTGAGTTAGGCTGAAGTTAGTTAGTGCTGAATTCCAGTTAATGTCAAAGGACATTAACTGGAATTCAGCATCATGTTCCTGGAACCAGTCCAACACAATTTTAGCCTTGTGACAAGGGGCGTTGTCCTGTTGGAACATTCCATTTCCAGCTGGAAAAACAGAGGCCATGTAAGGGTGAAATTGGTCAATGATGTTCAGATAAACATGGTCTGCTCTACCACAACCACGGGTCCCAGAGAGGGCCCAAGAGAACGTCCCCCAAAGCATAATACCGTAACCACTGGCCTGTGTATGACCTACTGTACATTGAGGGAGCAACTGTTCGCCTGAAAGACGGCGTATCCTGACACGGCCATCGGCGCGATGAATGACAAACCGTGATTCATCTGACCAGGCAACTTTCTCCCACTAATCCATGGAACAGTCCCGATGTTCCGGGTCCAGCGCAGGCGCATTTGGCGATGGCGCTTGGTCAGCAAAGGCACACGAGTGGGACGTTTGCTGCGTAGCCCCATATCCAACAGTGTCCGCTGAACAGTGTGCTCCGATACTATTCTACTTGGCCCTGCATTGTGTTGGGCTATCAGCTGAGGCACTGTCTGGCTCCGGTTTTGCTGCACCATGCGAGACAGTCTCCGACGACCTTTTTCTTTGATAGCGTGTGGACATCCAACACCATGTCGTCTACTACTGGTTTCACCGTCATTCATCCACCTTGCATAAGTGCTAACAACTGTAGATCGCGAACAACCCACGAGTCGGGCAGTTTCGGAAATACTTGTTCCGAGCCTTCGAGCCATTACAATATGCCCTCTATCAAAGCCGCTTAGATCCGCAGCCTTTCCCATCACACACAGAAGTAAGTGAAAGAATGATTCTTCAGAATCTCCAGCAGCAGTTAAATACCACTTCCACCTGATAACGTGCCTTCCACGTCATCCAGGCGAGTTCATTGCAAAATGTAGGGGTGGTCATAATGTTTTGACTCTTGAGTGTATATTATATTTCATTTTGAGTGTTACATATTTCTTTACACTGTGCGTTTAGTATCATTATTATTATATTATCTATGTTTGCATGTAAGAATAATAGTAAACACAATAATAATAACTCATTATGCTTCAACTTTTCACTCCAAATTAATGTCTATAGTGGGTCTAAATCTAATAGGGGAATATATAATTTTAAATGCGGCCCGCGGAGTCATGATGCATTTCCAAAGTGGCCCTCAAGATCATTTGGGTTGGCCACCCCTGATTTTACTCTAGTTGATCGATGACTTAGGAAAGAACAACTAAAATAACAACATATTTTTAAATCATTAAAGAGCTGTCGATGTAAGAAATGTATGGCAGCTGGTTCAGGAATAAAATATTAATGCTAATTACTGTTTTCGTCATTAATTCATCAAAATAAATGATTGGAAAGCGACGTACCAGATTAATCCTGGGAAATAAAGTTTCTGATTGATTACCGCTCACTGATCTTTACAGTGAAGAAAACGATTACATTTTGCGAGACAAACCAAAGTTACCTCTGATTTTTAAAGTTCAAAATAGTTTTAGGTTACTTTTAAAAGATTCATTTTGAATGTTTTCTATTCTACAATATTTTTTGTGCTGGGGTTCAATTTTTAAAGTTCATTTACTGAATGTAGATGTTATTCAAAAAATTCTTGAAAGATTCGGGATAAAAGCAGCTTTGCCCGATCCTAATTATAACCTGAGCAACTCAGCTCTAGGCAGCAATAATGTGGGTGGTGTGGTGTAGTAGTATTCTAATGCTAAATGCATATTAATGCTAAATTTAAAAATGCTATCATACATATAATGCGCAAGACAATAATAAAAATTTTAATAACAACATTACATAGGTCTCTAATACGTACGCTTTGCATTTAATAAAAAGAATTAATGAAGTTTTTATTAGAAACGAAACTATGTATGAACGAAAAAGCCTTAAAAAACACGTTAAATAGTGAAAAATTGTGAATTTCTTTTCAATTAATTGCATCTGAGAGTTTTGAAACTTATTACTAGGTTCTCACAAAATTTTCAATTACGAAAAAACATTCATTCAAAGAAGTCTAAAAGACTTCAATTAAATGTCGTAAACTCGACATTGCTTGGGATCAAAAGTTATTTGGAACTTTTATTGATATTTTAAACTCGTTTTGGAGAAAAATAAAAATAACAGTACGTCCTGTCTCTTTACCAACGTCGTAAAAAAAGACCATCTATGTTTTTAAGAACTTTCTAAAGATTAAACTAGGAAAATACTTAAAACATTTTCAGCTTTAATTCTCAGAAAATCTTTTATTTATTTATTTAATTAATTTTGTATGTTTTCAATAGAATACTGTCTAACTTTATTGCAATACTTTATTAGTATGGTACTTGTAATAGTATTTTCACTTTTCAGGCTAAATTCTTTGCTGGTTTTTTAAAAGGAGAAAAACGCAATATATTTTAACTTCAAAAATATCTAACTAAAGTACATGGTAAATAAATAACATAATAACTCTTAGATTTGTCAGAATTTTGTTTCCTTCAAAACATCTTAAAACTGCCAGACTCGTGGCTCAGTGGCAACGTGCGCCGCTGACAGCATTGGGGCTGAGGTTCAATCCGATGGTGGCATTGTTGTAGACACTGTTTCAAAGACAAGGAGTCTTGATGGCGTTCGTGATGTTACCTCATTAATCAAACTACTTGGTAGGAGTTTGTTGGCTGTCCACAAATAATTTTGAAATATTGTAGAAGATAAAAAAAAAAGTTAGAAGCGAAAAATTATAGCAGTAGAAATAAATATATATATTTTTTTTTGCAAACTAATGTCCTAGTTTGAGCCTAATGGCCGAATGACTAGCGCTCTGGAGCTTAGTGACCCAAGTTTTGGGTTAGGGTCCCTGTGGTGCTATAGATTTTTGTAGTGGTTCGGAATCCCCATTGAAATCTTAGGCCCTTGTCTAATATGACTATAGGGCGTAGGAATAACAACACTACACCCTAAAAAATAATCTCCGGTCTCCAAATCTGCCAGTAGACAGACGTCCTTGGCCCACAATGAAGGTGTTGTGCTAATGGAGAAAAAGAAGAATGTCTTAGTTAGTCCATAAGTAAAAACCACTCCATAGTTAGCTGTCGTATAATTTAATAATATTGAAATCCGCAGTACAGCACAATTTATGTATGTAATAATATAGTAAAATCCCGCACATTATAACGCTCTAAGCCTTCCTCTTCAACAATTATGTCTGTTTCTAGATTTGTCTTAATTTAACTCAACCTTTTCTGTTCTTCCCTACCTTTTATTTTCTTTGCTCATTCCACAAGGAGCCCTCTGAATGGCCATTCTGTCTTTTATTTCTTTCATGTGATGCATTCTGATTGACCGCACTTACTGTCTGATTGACCATTCGGATATTCCATTCATTCACTTCATCTTGATTTACTGCTCTGTCCCTCTGCTTGTTCCACACGGGACATTCTGATCGGCCATTTTGTTCTATTCGTTCATATTTGGAATCCTGTTTTTCCACTCTGCCTCTCTGATCGCTCAACACGATATTATTTGATTGGCCCTTCTGTGTTTCTATTCATCAATGTAGAGCATCTTGATTGACCGCTCTGTCCCTCTGATCGCTCCACACGGGGCTCTCTAATTGGCCATTCTGTCTTTTATTCATTCACGTTTGGTATCCTGATTGACCGCTCTGTCCCTCTGCTAGTTCCACATAAGGATCTAATTGACCATTCTGTATTTCCATTCGTTCGTGTAGGACATTCTGAATGGTTGCTCTGTCCCTCAGCTCATTCGTCACGGGGATCTCTGATTGACCATTCTGATATTACATTCGTTCACTTGGGGCATTCTAATTGAACGCTCTGTCCCTCGGTTCGTTCCACACGGGACACTCTGATTGACCATTTTGTCTTCCATTCGTTCCCATAGGCCATATTAATTGACCGTTCTCTCCTTATGCTTGTTTCTCACGGGGTCTTTCTCATGGGATCTCTAATAGTCTTTCCATTTGTTCAAGTATATCTTGATTGACTGCTCTGTACCTCTGATCGCTCCATACGGGACTCTCTGTTTGGTCATTCTGTCTTTCTATTCGTTCCATGTTTGGCATCCTGATTGACCATTCTGTCTCTCTGCTTGTTTCCCGTGGGGCTTCCTGATTAGCCGAAGATTCATTGGAACCGAGTTGATGTTAAATCTCAGATCTTGGTACCACATAAATACAACTTTTGAACATTTATATTAAAAATTGTAACATGATTTATGTGAATTCGACCTAGACGATTTTCATCGAAACTACCTATCACATGACTTACTGCATCAATTCTTAGAAAAACCACTTTTTAAAAATAATTCAAATTTAATGAACTCTATATATAGACTAAATAAACGCACTATCGCTCAGCCAGTAATCCACAACAACATGAGAAATACGACAAACAGCAAATAAACTAACGACACGTAAAATTAATATCTAAGGCTGGTTGCCTTATCTCTTTTTCTGCGCGCATTAATTCTTGCTGAGGTAATAACTGAAGGACATTCGCTGACTTCCTTGTATTCATGCGCGAGCAATCACGAAGACAGCTGTTAACAAATTGGTTTCTTTCGAAAATTCAGAACGAAACTTAGAGACTCGGAATTAAAAATTACATTTGCTCGCGGGGTTAATTAAATTTGTCTTCAAATTAATTAATGTGCACACATTTATCATTGGGTTGCATTAGCCCGTCGAGGAAAGATTAGCGGCAACAAATTGCTTGATCAAATATGCGCTAATTGATTTTATACCGGTTGTTTAAACATGTTTTTCTAATTTTAATTACAGACTCTCGATAATTAAATTAATTTTAAATCTTAATAAGCATTTATTTTTAGTTCTGCAATAAATTATAATACATGGAATAGTTTAAAACTGTCACCTTAACTAGTATACGTTTTAATTTCTTAATTGCTTTAAATACTATATTAGGTAACTAAGCATTTTGTAAGTTGAATTTTTGATATCTTATAGTTTCATAATACGTACGTGATTTTAATGAAAACACGAAAAAATTGTTTGATTATTATAAATTTTAATTAATTAAATATTTAATTATAAATTGAATATAATGGCCTCTTTATTTATAGCGTCAAAGTTTATGTTCGTTTTTTCAGGTATTGAGAAAATTAATATGATAAGAAATATGTTCTTGGTTGGTTGGCAAGAATCAGCAAAACTTTTACGTTGGTTGCATAATAAGACTGGGTATTTCTATCGCAAATTTTATCAAGTAAAAAAAGTATATCAAATTTCCTTTTACAAAATTAATTAAATTCCATTTTATTTTATAACAAGCAATTATTTATTTAATGTTTTATGATGGGTACCCTTTATATTTATCAGTTACGGCGAAGTCATGGATAATGTCGTCTATTGTGCATGAACCGTCCTGTCACATTTTTTTCAATTCCTTCTATTATCTCACACTTTCCCTATATATATCTTGTTCAAATTTTCAATCGTTCATAAAATAATTTTTATTCATCCACTCAACTTCAAATACGTTTTTTTTTACTTGTAGTGGATGACACTGGGTGTTAATACAGTTTTTTCAAATATTAATTCCGTAATTAAATTTAATTCATTAATTTTAGTTTTTTTAGATTTAAGTTGCATGTATCTACCAATAGATGGTGCCAGATAAACTTAAAAAAATGAATGAAAATTATTTATAAAGGACTTTCTGCAATAGAGTGAAAAAAAAGTAGGAATTGGCTTAAAAATGTTTTTTATATATTACTTGCTTATATAGATAATAATTAACTGCCTTTTACAAATGAGATTGACAAAATTTTTCACAAATTTAAACTTTTATTAATTGAGGGCAAAGTATAAATGTAGTTAGGATGAAATAGCTTTATTAATATAAATTAAAAAATTACAAAAACATTTTAATCAGCTTATTATAAGTTTTGCTGACATGCTAGCAATTGTTTTATAAAAACTGATCCAATTTTTAAAATAATCCTGCTATTTCCTACCGTTTTTCTAATTATTTCTTGCTATAGATTATACTTAAAAATTTTTATCTACTTTTTAATTTAATGTAAGGTTTTATAAAAAGAGAAATTTTAGTATTATTTTAAATATGTTAAATGTTTATTCATCTTTTAAAATACATTAAATATTATGTATTAAATTTGTTTTAATAAGTTTTTCATATAAAGATAACACCATGATTAGATATGTATTTATCTTAAATTAAGGGAAAAAATTGTAAAGATGAATTGTGGTAAAAAATTTCGTAATGTATAAGAAAAAAAAATTTTTAATTACACTTAACTCGACCTAAATTTAACATAAATTCGTAAAAAAAAATATCACCTTAAAATTAAAATAGTATAATATATATATTCTGAATCTTAAAATTTTTTGTAAAACTTTTCAAATATTAATTAATATGCATACAAATACTAATTTTATCTTTTAATGTATTTTCATTGCATTCAATATTAATGAGATGAGTGAACTTACTGCTAAATAAATATATTAGTCTTACAACCATTACAAGAATATTGTTAAGAACGTTTTTCATAAAGTGTAAAATTTAGTATTCCTCAAAAATGCATAATGAAATAGTATACTTTAAGAAAGTATAAATGCATAGATATTTCTTCTTTTTTTTTTTTTTGGCATATTTTGCTTATACTACTGTGCCCAAAAAGTAAGACCAATTTTTTTTTTTTTTTTTTT
The DNA here is from genome assembly GCA_021605075.1 of Caerostris darwini. Lineage (NCBI taxonomy): Eukaryota > Metazoa > Arthropoda > Arachnida > Araneae > Araneidae > Caerostris > Caerostris darwini. The sequence goes on from BPLQ01010207.1 coordinate 471,945, forward strand.
TTGAAAAACTCTTTATTTATTCTTCAAGTTTATTTCATCGCCTTCAAAGTAATCCCCTCCGGACACAATGCACTTACGGCAACATTTTTTTCCAAACCTCAATGGACGCTAAAGAGACATCGGCAGGCATGGCCTTCAAAGCGCGCGGCGATTCACGTTGAATCTCTTCAGTCAACTCAAAACGGTGTCCCCGGAATGGTCTTCTGAGTTTAGGGAATAACCAGAAGTAGCACGGTGTGACTGCGGTAGTTGTGGAACGATATGGGTTTCATTTTTGGCAAAAAAGTCACGAAGAATCCATGCAGTGGGAGCTGGCGCATGCAGTGTTTTCGGTACCAATCGATGTTTGATGCGTTTCAGGCCCTAAATGGAGTTGACCGACCCTTTTGAAATTCCAACATCATCAACAAGGTCTCTAATTGTAAATCGACGGTTTACAAGAAAAATCTTTACAAAAATTTTAATTTTTTGGCCGTGAGCTTCGTCGGTTGAGGTTGAGGATCGTTCAGAGGGCTCTTTGTCTTCAACGCATTCTCTGCCTTCTTTGAACTGTTTATACGACTTCTAAACATTTCTTGTCCGATATAGGAATGCCCACCGAATGCCTTCTGCGACATTCTATACGTTTCCATAAAGAAAATTTATGCGAGTTCTTTGCTCAATTAATTCAGACATTTCAAAAATCGCCGGAATCAGTTTTAGCGTCTCACAAAGCCAAGTGTAACTCAAACACTAATAAATATTTTGATGTTAAATTTCACACGGATGTCAAGGACAGTGCCAGCAATCAAAGAAAGAAAAAAAGCCCCGGTAATTTTAAATTGAAAATTGATCTTACAATTTGGACACAGTAGTGTTTTTAAACTACGAATTATAAATTTAAAAAAAAGTATTTTCAAAACCAAATAAATTAGTTAAAATACAAATTAATAAACAATTATCAGAAAAGAATAATACATCCAAACAAATGTAAGCCTATTTTTATTTTATTTTATGTTTAATTTTGAAACATCATTCCCAAAAATTCTTGAGAACCAAACGAGAATTAATTCCTTTTTATTTTCTATAGAAAACTCTTTTTATATGCATTTTTTTTTTTAATAAAATCCCCTTTTATTTCTTTTTTAACGCTTTTTCAGAATAAAAAAAATTCGAGCGAGTGTTCATTTTTTTCTCCCACTTCTAATAATGAATTAGCCAACCACTGCGTACTTCAGTTGAAGAATAAAATCGACCGGTAAATCATGGAATCTTTTTTTTTCACGGATGTCAACTCAACTCGAGTCTTCTTTTTCCCCCTTTTCCCTGATAAAGCAACTTTGTCAGCTGCTGGCGATGTATGCATTCATCCCCATCGCTGCACCTAACTTTCCCGGGCAAGTTTCCCTTTTTGCTGAAGTTGTCATAAAGTAGAACGACGAACTCCCAATTTATGGAAGTCCACGACACTTTTTTTCTTTAAAAAATGAATTTCTTTTAATCATTTATAAAATAGAACCTGTTTCAGATTATTTTTTTAATCCACAAGCATACTTAAAAAAAATTCACTAGTATTTTTTTTATTATCATTGTTATTACTTGTTTACATATTTATAATGAAAATATTTTTTCCCAAAGGTGCTATTTCAGCAAATTATGAAATTTAATTTATGAATTTGAGTAAAAAAAATTGCCTTTTTTAAATATTGAATCATGAAAAATAAATTCATATTTTAGAATATAATGAAAATAAATCGAATGTTTGCCAACTATTTAAAATACGTAGAAATATTTAGTAGGGTAAAATTACTTCTCTTGTGATTTTATATTTCAAACTTATTTATTTTCAAGCAATTAATCCAGAGGTGGCAACCCACGGGCCCGACTTAAATATTTTTCAAGCCCGTGAGATTGATCACACTTTTACAAAACATATTTATTTTATAATGGCCAAAGTAGTAAAAACCATTGTATTAAAAAAATACATTATGTGGGCATCGATATATTCAAAAATTAGCCGTCGAAATGATGAGAAAAAAATAAAGTTGATTTTGAAATAATATTCTTTTGAAATAATATATCTACCAATACCTAAATACACCAATACCCAAATTTAGATCGAATTGCAAAAACTAAATAAAAGAGTGTAGAAACACATAACGCACTAGTAAAATAAATTTTTTTTTAATAATTTCATTTTTTATTTCGTTGATATTTAAATATTTTTTTATATTTCATTTTGAGTGTTATATATTTCTTTACAATGTGCGTTTAGTACCCTTATTATTGTTATATCTATGTTTACATGTAAGAATAATATTGAATACAAAAATAATAACTCATTATGTTTCAATTTTTGTTCCAAAAATATGTCTATAGTGGGTCGAAATCTAATATGGGGAGATATAATTTTATATACGGCCCGCGAAGTTAGGATGCATTTCCGAATTATCCCGCAAGCCCATGTGTGTTGGCCACCCCTGAATTAATCAGTAGCATAATAATTATTAAGTTATCTTTATTCAGAATTTAATTGTTTAGTAAACTAATATTTCACATCAATAATATAATTGTCATTTAATAAAAGTTTGAATCAATATAAATTTATTTTTTGCAGCTTCATAAATTATCAAATTACTTATTTTAATTAAATGTAATCCCTTTTTAAATTAACAAGTTTTTCTCTATTATTTTCATCGTTACAAGATTAAATTCCATAACATTTTCAAATTCATTTTATCTTTTGTTTCCTTCTTATTTTTTAAATAATTGCAACGAAAAATTACTTGGATCATTATTTTCTAACGAAATTCAATTAATTTCATTTTAATCGTTTTAAAAATTCAACGATAAATTAATCTTCTTTTTATAACAAACGGAAAACTGACTTTGGGAATTAATTTAATTCAAAAAATTGTCTCTTTTTTTTTTACGGAAGAAAATTATTGTAAAATAATTGAATACAGAAATATTAAAATTCGTTTAATGTTAGTTTTTTTCTATTTCATTTTACTTAAATTGGTTTGTTTGTTTCGTCCTTTTATATAAAATTATAATTTACTTTATTGTCACTTTTATCTGCTTTTTACATCTTCATAACGATACTTTTTTTATTTTTATAATTATATATTTTACCTCTATTAATGAAAAGTTTTCTTTATAATTATATTAAATATAAATATAATACGCATATAAAGGGTATAAAATTATATAGTATTTCTGAATAATTCTTACTTCAGGGTAGAAAGACGAAATCAGCTAAATTTAAATCTTATTACTTCATTACTTAACTATATCATTTGAATTATAGATTTTACAATACTAGTCTGCTTATTTCTCTGGAGATCAGTGCTACAGGTTTTGGGTTCGAATCCCGGCGATGACATGGATGTTTGTAGGGGTTTGGAATCCCCTTTAAACCTTATGTCCCGTTCTAATAGAACTACAGAGCATTTGGTTAGGGCTGACAACCCTAGCCGTAAAAAAAAACATTTCTTGTCTCGAATTCTGCCAAATGCAGACGGCATTGGCCCACTATGGGGCTGTTACGCCAATGAAGAAGAAGAAAAGTTTGTTTATTTGTAAGCAAATTGATATAAATCAAAGACTTTATAATATTACAAGAGATATTAAGTGAGTTATGGTTTAAAAGCCAAAATTGTTAGAAAATTGTCATATAACGAAATTTAATGTAATTGCTGATAATTAAATTAATTCACTGAATTAATTAATTATTTTTTTATTATTATTATTTTTCTCTTGTTCAAAGAGTGTGAAAGTTTTTGATTTATGAAATATAAAATCCAAATTACTTTGTGAGTAGTGCAAAGTTTATTGCAGTTTCTAGGAATCGTTTGTTATTAGCATCTACGTTACAGTTGTATTGTTTTAAAATAATTTTTCACACAGTTATTATGTTGTTAATATAATGATGTGTTTATAACGTTGTTTTATTATGAGACTCGTAAAATTCCTAAAAAATATGCGAGATAAGTAATACTAAATGTTACTAAAGGTGATTATAATTAAAGTCCCACGTTCAAAATGCTAGATTCAGATAGGAACTGAAGATATTTGAAGAAAGGGGAAACAGGTTTAAAAACAGAAGAAAGTTCCACCAATTGGGTATGACCTTGCCATGGGGGATGGGACACTTAAATAGTTCCACTAACAGCGTCACAACTGTTGAATGACTTGGAAGTCATTTTTTCCGTCCAAAAACCGAAACAATCAAGTACATTGAACACTACAGTTGGTTTAATGTGCAACTCATGCCAAATACGTTGTCATTTCGATTCAAAATATTGCTGGCAGCCGAATTCACTTTCTTTGTGAAGCTTACAGCGCCATCTACTAATACACTTTGGAACTTTTTTTGGATGATGTACCTTCTTCAAGTATCTTCAGTTCAAATTTGAACTCATTGTGACGAGTGGTTCATTTTTTACAGAGCTTTGAAAGTGGGGCCTTAATTATAATCACCCTGTATATAGAGAAAAATGGATATAAAGATAGGAGTTGTAATTCAAAAAGTTAACTTTATGAATTGAAGTGCAGCAGTTAAATTAGCCTGATTATTTCACCATTTCGTCAAAGTGGTGACTAAAAGCAGTAGGGTGTCCCATTGGGTTTTTATATTGTTATTTTTGTTGACAGTGTTTGTGCGTTATTGTGTCAATGTTTGATTACACAAATGTTTGATTGTGTATACACAAGGAACAACATCTTAAAATGAGTAATTACCTTCTCATATTCTCACAAGTTTTCAACTCTTACATAATAGTTTGCAATCATTTTCCGGTATGCAAGAAAAAAATTGGAAGATTGGAAAATTGGGGAAAATTGAAAGAGGAAAATTCGCAAGACACCAAGTCAGATAGTTTCAAATAAAATGATGTAATAGATGAGAAATATAATTTTGGAGGGGTTTTATCTGCAATAAAAATAATTCAAATTTTTAACCATTAAAACTTTAATTACATATTAATTAAAAAATTATATGAAAAACACTCTGCAATAACTATAAAAAAAATAGCATTGCGCTGCGTAAGTCAACCTAGTACTCCTAGAACAATTCATTAATTCTTCTATTTCTACTTTTAAACCGGGTGTTTACTTTTTCATCGAATAGTTGGTAGAGCAGTTATGCTGTTTTTTCTGCTTTTTGTGATCGCCTTAAAGTCAAATGACCCCCTAAAGTCTATGGTGTTAAGTTAAAGATGTCGTTTATTAAACAAAAATACGGGACGGGAATAATCTAAAGGAAAATATGGCTGATTGCCGCCGTTGATAGTATGCATTAGTTGCAGGAAGCAGATCAAAATTGTACTAGATTTCTTGCCCGCAGAATGGGTGTTTATCAATGGTGTTAATGCGCTCAATGATCTTTTGCTCTAGATGAGTCACATCTCGTAACTTTGTTCGATACACAATATTTTCAACTTATCTCGTATATCAGATTTCATTGACTCGACTTCCTTCTGTGGTGTTATGTTACGGATATCGTACACTGTGAAAAAAAGTAGAAGGACAGTCATTTTTTGACAATATGCTTTTATTTTATTGCTTTTTATCTGATTTTTATAGAGAGTTGTTTTGTTAGAGTTTTAATTTACAGTGAAAGTTAAATGAGATTTTTTTTATTTACCATCTTTTAACTTAGAATGCATCTTCATCAACTTTGGGTGTGTGAAAAAGTAGAAGGACACATCCAAAAATCTATTTGCTGTTGAAAGTGAATCAGTGTTTCGTAATTTTAATTCCTTTTTAACAAGAATAAAATATTTAGCTAAAAATTCATAGTTTTTATTGGTTTTAGGATGCCCAGAGGAATACCCTTAAGTAAGTTTCAGAAGGGCCAAATAGTTGCCTATAAAAAATGAAGGCAAAGGTGTGAGAGAGATTGCACGGCAGCTACGAATCTTCCTAATACTGTTTGAACTTCAAGAAACCCTGAAAGTGACAGAAGAAAAAAGAAGACAGGAAGACCAAAAAACTCACCCAAGGATCAACGAAAAATCATTCGTGAACTCAAAAGACTGGTGGAAGTGTCGGCAAGGCGCAATTTCAATCAAGGTACACATATAACCAAAAGAACTGTCTATAACTACATAAAACGCTCAAAAAGTTCGTCTTCAAAAAACGGATGCACCATCCGAAGTGGAATGAAGGACACATGAAGAACCGACTGCAGTGGGCTAAAGACCACATGTCCTGGAAGAATGGACCTCAGTTATATTTTCCGATGAGAAAAATTCAATTTGGATGGTCCAGATGGTTATCAGTACTATTAGCACTGTCTTGGTATTGAAGAAGAAACTTACTCTACTCGACAGATGGGGAGGAGGTGGTTTAATGGTATGGTTAGCAGTTGGCTATGGAGGCAGGACAAGTTTAGTCTTTCTAAATGGTAGACAGAACCATACAGACTACATCCAGACTCTAAACTCAACTCTTCTCCCGTATGGTACTGAGTTAGGAGGAGATGACTGGATTTTTCATTAAGATGGAGCCTCATTTCACACTGCAAATGGTGTTAAAGATTGGTTTGCAGCAAACAATGTTCGATTTTTACATTGGCCTGCTAAAAGTCCTTATCTCGACATTGTAGAGAACATATGGGCAATGATTGTATGTCGTGTTTACAAGGGTGGAAAGCAGTTTAAATCTGTAGCTGAGCTGCAGAAATCATTAAACTTTGTATGGGACAATTTTTGCCAAACAAAAATTCAATCTTTATACAGTTCGATGCCAAATAGGATCTTCGAAGTAATTCGACCCAACAGGAAAAGAATTCCATATTAATTTATATAGTACACCTCTTTTTTAGAAGTGTCCTTCTACTTTTTTCACTGATCATGAGATCGTCAAAACAAATTTTTTTATTAAGTATACATTTTTTTTAATTGTATACTTTTTTGCTTTATCTAGATACAGGTATCATCAGCATGTAAAAACTGTGTGAATAAATTAATTGTTTAAAAAATGCGTCATTATTCATTTATCAAAAATAATCTAATGTCCTTCTACTTTTTTCCCGCAGTGTATATCGAACAAAAGTACGAGAGATGAATAATCTAAAGGAAAGGATCGCTGATTGTCACTGTTGATAGCATGCATTAATTACATCAAAATGGTGCTCCATTTCTTGCCTGTAGATCATCTTCATCAATAGTACCAAGGCCATCAAGGATTCTTCTGCTCTAGATGAATCAGGTCTCGTAATTTTGATTGATACACGATATTTTTAACATTACTATGAATACCTCGTATGATATCATTCCCCTCTACATCTTTAATTTGTTATGTTAAGAATATCGTGCATCGAAATAAAGTACTTGACAAATTTAAAGCAGAGAATAACATTACTATCATAGATTAGAGGTGTGACGCAACGAACAGGGTAAGTGTACCATCTTGATGTACAACCAATGCTGCTCATATAACCATATATTGAAGTATACATATAAATTAAATTAAAAATTAATTGAAAAAAATGAAACCTTAAATATATATAGGTCTCACGTTGTAATAATTTGAATTTATCTGTCTTATCATTTGGCCTTGTAAATAAGTTTTTGAAACAGCAAAGACACTTTGTAGACAATCTGTATAATAAGTTATGTACAGCAAAAAAAATTAAAAGAATCACTTAAAATAAAGGACATGCAAATTAAATTTCTGAAAATGTAATAAATCTATTTCGCATATATTAAGGACAATAATGTAATACGTATACCGTGATTGAACTCATAGCATCTTTACTAATAAAACTATTCATAATTAATGCTTTTCCCGTAAAATCACAAAACAGCCTTTAAGCTGTTTCCCCCAATCACTTTTCGTGTATGAGGACTCATTGTTCAACAAAGGCTACTTCATTTCCTGTGTGGAGACTCCTGTCCGTATCGGGATTGTGCAAATGGTTTTGACATTCAAACGCTTAATCAATAACTTCCCATTCGATGAAAGGAAACCGCCATAATAACTTCTGCTCACTCCGTTTGTAATCCTTGAGAATAATGAGAACAAAGTGCAGAATGCAAATAGATTGGCTCCAAATCTGGAAATAAGATTCCAGTGCCCCCACTCCTTATTGCTTGATAGCTGATGACGATTTAAGAAATTCCTTCAAATGCAGACTTTTATATTCTGTAATCGAATAATGGAAAATGAGAAGTACTAATAGTTTGAATAGTAGTAGGATTTTTTTTTTATTTAAAATATGAGAGCAATTGGAGCATTTAAATCACATGACAGGAGCAGGAGAAATAAATTATGCAATGTGATTTTGAATAGCTTAGAAATGAAGAATGGCCTGCTTAATAATGCACTAGGGCTTTCGAACTAAAGATTCTTGATTGAGAAGGCTATATCGAACTGAAGACTGCTTTGAATAATAAATCCGTATATCGCAAAGCCCAAACACTGAGTTCTAGAAGGATAGTGCTATCCCTCAGCTGCTATCCTGGGGAATATTGTTTCCAAACTATAATGATGAAACGTGGGTGGAATAGAGCAGATTCTCTGTAATAAACTTTTGGTAACGCTGAATTTGTTACATGTCCACACTTCTAGGGGTGTATTATATAAATCATTAATCATCATCAGTGGCGTAACACCCCCTTGGTGGGCCGAGGTCGTCTGCTGCTGGCAGATTTCGAGCCAAGGAGATGTTTTGTTTTTACACAGGGTATGTTTTTGTAGGGTTGTCAGCCTTATGTCCAACGCTCGACGGTCGTATTAGACCGGGACCTACGGTTTCAAGTGGATTCCAAACCAATACAAACATCCATGGCATCGCTGGGACTCGTACCGAAACCTGTGGTACCGAGCGCCTGAGATCTTGTCATTGAAATGTACAATAAAATTAAATTAAAAATTCTTTGAAACAAAAAGGAATATTAAATATATAAGTTTACATCTCACTTTATAATAATTTCCATTTATCTATCTTTCCATTTGCCTTTGTAAATAAGTTTTTGAAGCAACAAAAAAAAAAAAGACTTTATGGGCAACCTGTACAATATGTTATGTACAGCAAAATAAAAAAATACAGAAGTACTTGAAAAATAGACATACAAATTAATTTTTAGAAAATGTAATAAAACCAACATGCGTATATTAAAGACAACAGCCTAATGCATTCACCGTAATTGAACTCGTGACATCTTTACTAACAAAACTATTCATAATTAACGCTATTCCCGTAAAATTACAAAACAGCCTTTCAGCTGCTTCACTCGATCACCTTTCGCGCATGAGGACTCATTGTTCGACAAAGGCCGCTTCATTTCCTGTGTGGAGACTGCTGTCCGTATCGGGATTGCGCAAATGGTTTTGACATTCAAACGCTTAATCAATACTTCCCATTCGATGAAAGGAATCCGCCATAATAACTTCTGCTCACTCCGCTGCAGTACTTGAGAATAATGAGAACAAAGTGCAGAATGCAAATAGAATGGCTGAATCCAAATCTGGAAATAAGATTTCAGTGCCCTCCACTCCTTATTACTTGATAGCTGATGACGATTTAAGAAATTCCTTCAAATGCAGACTTTTATATTCTGTAATCGAATAATGGAAAAGGAGAAGTACTTTTAATTTGAATAGCTGGCGTAGGATTTTTTTATCAGAGAAGTTGGAGCATTTAAATCACATAACAGGAGTAGAAGAAAGAAGTTATGCTTTATGATTTTGAATAGTTTGGAAATGAAGAATGGCTTGCTTTAATAATGCACTAGAGCTTTCGAACTAAAGGTTCTTGATCGAGAAAACTATATAGAACTGAAGACTGTTTTGAATAATAAATCCGTATGTCTCCTAACACGTAGTAGTAATGTACATAATATTGTACGTTGTCCAAACACTGAGTTCTAGAAGGATAGTTCTATCCTGGGGAATATTGTTTCTAAACTGCTGTGGTGAAACCATGGGTGGAATGGAGCAGACTCCCTTTAATGCTTAGTAACGCTGAATTTGATACAGGTCCACACTTCTAGGGATGTATGATATAAATCGCCATTATCACCAGTGGCGCTGCAGCCCATGGTGGGCCACTGGTGATAATGGTGATAACTGTTCAAGTTTATTGTATGTCATTTTGCTGGACCATTGAAATCTAGATCACCATGTCTATGTTATAACCATTTCATTGTTTTTTCGTGCATTTAATGTGGTAAAATCAATTTAGAAGTAAAAATATAAACTTTGTTAACTTTAAAGAAATAAGTTAACAAAGTAAATATTCTTAGCATCTTCATATCAATTAAGGGAAATTATTGTGTGCCCTTCTGCTGGACCATTGAAATCTAGGTCACCATATTTATACTCTAAATCCAATTTAAAAGTAAAAATGTACTGTTTATTAATTTAACTGTTTATTATAATAGAAAATATGATGAGATCTGTTTTGAGTTTACAACTTTAAACCTTTGAATCTCAACTAGGTAAATATTCTCAACATCTGCATGTCAATTAAGGAAATTTATTGTGTGCCATTTTTTTGGACCATTACAATCTGGGTCGCAATGCCTGTGCTAAAATCATTCCCTTTATTTTTCATGTAGTTAAGACAGTAAAGTCAATTTAGAAGTAAAAATGTACAATTTGTTAACTTATCCATCTATTATCATAGAAATAGTGACAACTTTTTGAAAATTTATGTTTAAACCTTCACTTGTCAACAATATAAATATTCGATGGTAACATCAATTTAGAAGTAAAAATGCATGCCTAATTGCATAATTGAATTTGTTAACTTAACCGTTTATTATCATAGAAAAAGTCGAAAGATCTTTTTTGAGTTTACAGCTTTAAACCTTTGAATCTCAACAAGTCAATTATTCTCAACATCTGCATGTCAATTAAGAAAATTTATTGTGTGTCATTTTGTTGAACCATTGAAATCTAGGTCACCATGCTTCTACTCTAAAATCAATTTAGAAGTAAAACTGTATAGTTTGTTAACTTAACCGTTTATTATCACAGAAAAAGTTGTCAGATCCTTCTGAGTTTGCTGCTCTATACCTTATCTCAACAAGATAAATATCCTCCACTTCTGCATGTTAAACAAGCAACTCATTTAACGCTATCTTGCTGGACCTTTGAGTTTAGGGTCATCAAGTTCGAGCTACGACCACTAAATTACATCCCTCCACTAATAAATCCATCCCATCGCTTCATCGAATTATAAATAGTTGGGCGATGAAACCGGAAGTTTCGTTGGTTTCCTCCAAATTCGAATGCGACCGAGAGATAAATTAATAGCTGAAAAGGGATACGGTACCTCAGAAACCGGAAGTCACGAGTTTGAATGCCACCCAAACTTCACATCGCGAGATTCATTGTGGCGCTCCTAATTAATTCAGCCGCTAAATTGGAAGGAAAGTTTTGACTTGGACCTTAACTTCGTTAATAGGTATTTAAAATATTCCTGAAAGATCAACGTTTGTTCTTCGAAAATCGATTGATCACGAATTCTTGAGGCCGGACTTTTCTAGAATTTCAAGAAATAATTGATAATTCCAAAAATTATGCTTCAGTGCTCTCGATAAGGATTTTAAAGTCCATGATAATATTAACATAATCTATGGTTCTAAGGCAAAATTTAAGCTACTTTGTTCAAATGGTACTTCAATATTATAAATGGATATATTATACGATGCAATTTTTAAAAATATGCATTGTCATCTATTTAATTAACATTACATGTATTTATTAAAATAACATATTAAATTGTCCCATAATTGGTCAAACGTTCCAATAAATTTTCTCAGTTTAGTATTTTAACTAGAAAATATAAATTATTCTCATTAATTTGTTTGCTCAAAGTTGCCATAAAATATTGACTTTTGATGCAATTATTACTGGATGGTTAAAAGAACAATTTAATTTTCAAAGTCTAACCTCCATAGCATTTAATATAGTCATAATAAATAAATTGTTTTCTCAATTTAGTATTTTATAAGAAAATATAAATTATTCTCATTAATTTGATTGTTTAAAGTTGCCATAAATTTTTGTCTTTTCATGCAATTATTGCAGAATGGTTAAAAGAACAATTTAATAATTATACTATTTAAAATTCAGACCTCCGTAACATTTAATATAGTCACAAGTATGCAAAAGATAAGTCAAAAGAATGTTGAAATCAATATACAAAACCATAAGAACATTCTTCCTTAAAGAATTATAATCAGAATATACTGCTTTAGTAAATGTGAATCTTATCAGAATCAGTTTTAAAAGTGTGATATATCTTTTATGTTCATTATAAATTAAACATATTTCTCAATTTAGTATTTTATTAGAAAACATAAATTATTCTCATTAAATTGTTTGTTGAAAGTTGCCATAAATTATTGCCTTTTGATGTTGATGTATTTATTAATGGATGATTAAAAGAATAAATTAATAATTATATTATTTCAAAGTCAGATCTCAATAATGTTTAATATAGTCACAAAAATGCAAAAGCTAAGTAAAATGAATGTTCAAATTAATATACAAAGAACCATAAAAATATTCTTAATCCAAGAATTATAAACAGAATATACTGTTTTAGTAAATTCTGTGAATCTTACCAGAATCAGTTTCAAATGCGTGCTATTTTTTTTATCTTCATTATAAATTAAACATATACATTTCTCAATTTAGTATTTTATAAGAGAATATAAATTATTCTCATTCATTTGGTTGTTCAAAGTTGACATAAATTTGCTGCAATTATTACTGCATGGTTAAAAGAACAATTTAATAATTATACTATTTAAAATTCAGACCTCATTTAATATAGTCACAAGTATGCAAAAGATAAGTCAAACGAATGTTGAAATCAATATACAAAACCATAAGAACATTCTTAATCCAAGAATTATAATCAGAATATTTTGTTTTATTAAATTCTGTTATTCTATTAGAATCAGTTTAAAAAGTGTGAAAATTTTCATGTTCGTTATAACTAAATGTAAAATTTTTTTAAACAAAACGTAAAAGAAAATTTTATAAAATAAATATACCTTTCTCCTTCATGACTCGTGGCAACGTGCACCGCTGTGGAGCATTAGAGTGGAATTCAATCCATTGGCGGCTTTGTTGTAAGCACTGTTTCAAAAAACGAGTAGGCTCGATGGTGTTTGTAATGTTCAATATCTTGCCTCGTTAATCGGACTACCTGGTAGTGTTTTCCAGGTTTCCTCCCATACGATATGGCAGCCGGATGGCCAATTGAGTACTGTTCTGGCCTTTGGTATCATAAGGCTTCAGGTTCAAATCCTGGCGGTGGCATGGACGTTTGTGAGCATCCACATTAAACTGTACGTCCCTGTCTCATTAGCCTAAAGTGTACACAAAATAAAGTACAGTGGCAAACCAAACCCATACGATAAGCAAATGCGGGGTAGTTCCCCCTAAAAGTTCTCCCGGAAGGCCCTTCCCTCCTTCTTCAGCGATATGGAGCAGAAGTCAGACCTCTACCTACGGTTGCTCCATCAAAAACAGAAGCTGCATTCCTCTTCCCTCCTTCCATGAGAGATACGACAACAACAACAACTTTTCTCATGAATACGAAAAGATTGAATTTCATTAATTTTTTTTTTCAACTTTTACTTACTTAAAAGATTTGCAAAATGAAAATACATAATTAAACATTTCAAATACACAAATCAAACCCAAATAATAATACAGAAATAAACAAATACATTTGCCATTAAACACAAAAGGCAGTCAAATACTACAGATATGCATCATAATAGATGCATATCAATGCAATCGCTTACCATATTCTGCGTGATTTAATGATGTTTTTGCTTTAAAACTTATCTTAGTTAATTCAAAAAGTAATAGAAACACAACTTCATCAAAACGTAAACATTTAAATCTCATGTCCCTTTCGGAGTTTCGATTTGAATTCAAAATATGAATTGGAAATCCTTCTCCGAATCTATTACCAAGAAACGTTGGCGCGTGACCCAATAAATCAAGCTATAAATCCTCTTTTTGCGAAAAGCTAAATCCTTCAAAAACACCCAGCTAAGTAATTTTACTGAATCATCAATCTTGTTGGAATATTTCCTAACCGCGAACGAATGCATTCGATAAAACGAAAAGTCAACGAATTTGCAAACGATTTTTTTTTCCTTCTGGCTGTAAAGCATTTATCACACAGCTTGGAGAATAACAAAATTCGAAAAGGGAACAAAAAGTTTGTTCTTTTTTTTTCTTTCTTTCTTTCAGCGACATTCGAATTGAGAGTTAGAGATGTAAATAAATACAAATATGCATGTATGCATGCGCATTATAAAATCACGGCGGCATTTTATTTTTCGACGTTGAAGACATAAAGAACGAATAAAACGTTCTTTTATTCCTTTTTGAAATGTAAACTTTGATAACCGGAGGTGCTTACTCATACTAAGACAAATATCTCTTCGGTAGAAAGGTAGTTTTATTTTGAAAACTTTTTATTTTTACGTATTTTGGAATCTTTTATTGCTGTTGCTTTGTTTAAAGAACGGCTTAAAAGGGACTTTAGTTCTTCTGTTGTGAATACAAATCGTAGAAATCTGTTGGAATTTAAAGATTTTCCGAAAAAAAAATACATTCTTTAAACTTCAATCCCTCAGAGATCAGACTTCGACCGCCAGTGTGCTTCGAATAACTTACGACACATTTTACGGTTAAAGAATATTCGACTTATGAATAGATTTGTTTTATTTTCTGAAAGAAAAAAATGTAGAACGCATTCACAATATTTTAATTTAAAAACGGAGTTAGATTCTTTATCGATGAAACGTAAATTAAATTCCTTTTTTATTTATAATTTTTGCAGTTTTGTTTATAATTGCTACTGCAATTTTTAGTAAAAAATAATGAACAAAATAATTTATCCTTTTGATAAAATTGTATTTAACCATTTTGTTGAAAAATATTTTAAAATAATATTTTTTTATTTAGAATAGTTATGTGGTAAATGGAATTAAATTTATTCCAAAAAATAATGGAATTAAATAAATATGATAAATATATAAATATGATTAATTAAATAAATGATATAAATAACTGATTACATAAATGACAATAAATGTAAATGATTAAATAATGATAAATAGTAAATAATAAATGATTAATAATGATTAAAGAAATAATAAATGATAAATAGTAAATAATAAATGATAATAAATGGAAATTATTAAATAATGATTAAATAAATGACAATGCAAATGATTAAATAAATGAATAAATGGAAATGATTAAATAAATGAATAAATGGAAATGATTAAATAAATGAATAAATGGAAATGATTAAATAAATGAATAAATGGAAATGATTAAATAAATGACAATAAATGGAAATGATTAAATAAATGGCAATAAATCGAAATGATTAAATAATTGACAGTAAAAGGAAATGATTAAATAATTGGCTAAATGGAAATGATTAAATAATAATTAAATATATGTCAGTAAATTAAATTAAATTTATTACAAAAAAAATAGAAACATACAATTTTCTTGCAATTGAAGAGATTGTTTTTAAATAAATTTATAAAATTCTGCTAATATTAATTAATGCACTATTTTTAAGAGAATATTTTTCTATTTCCAATGATAATTAATTATGTTTCTTTTTCATATGAAACGTGTTAATTTAGTTTTGGAACTAATTATAAATAATTTTATGTTCATAAAACAATTCATATTTTGTTCTGTACTGTTTTTCCTCATATGAAGTCTTTCATAATCATAAGGTATATATGACCTTAAAAAAGCATTTTTTTTTTTTTTTTTTTTTTTTTTTTTTGTTATATAATATACAAATTTTCATTACGAAGAATCATTTCAATGATATTTGTAGCACTAATATTTTCAAATAGTATCTCCTTTAGAATAGTAATGTGGGAAACAACAGATAGTATTAAATTTATTCTAAGAAATGGAATCATGCTATTTTCTTGGAATTGTAAAAAACTGATGTTTGTTAAGTAAAATAAGCTTATAAAAATCTTCTAGTATTAATTAATGCACCATTTTTAAATGGTAATTATTTCTGTTCTTTTCTTTCTTATAAAATTTGCTATCTTGTTGGTGAAATTTAAGTAGAAGAAGCAAAGATTCTTTTTTTAGAAGCAAATGCATTTTTATGCTACGCAATTATTCTTCGAATAAACTCTTTTAATAGAGAATAGCATTAAAAAAGTAATATAAAAAAAACTTTTTAAAGTCAATTTCTACTTTTTTTTCACTCTATTGCAGAAAATCCTTTATAAATAATTTTCATTCATTTTTTTAAGTTTATCTGGCGCCATCTATCGGTAGATATATGCAACTTAAATCTAAAAAAAACTAAAACTAATGAATTAAATTTAATTACTGAATTAATATTTGAAAAAACTGTATTAACATCAAGTGTCATCCACTACAAGTTAAAAAAATGTATTTGAACTTGAGTGGAGGAATAAAAAGTATTTTATGAACGATTAAAAATTTGAACAAGATATATATAGGGGAGAGTGAACTAATGGAAGGAATTTAAAAATATACTTCAAGTGCTGTTTATGTTCAAGCACGCAAAAATTTATGTGCCGTATATGTGAATGAAGCCTTGAAAGTCAAAATTAGTTTGCAAAATTTCGTTCTGGTGATTTTTCACTGAAAAATGCGTAACTATCTGGCTGTCCAGTTGAAGCTGATGAGACCCATATCAAGGTCATTAAAGATTCAGATTTCCAACTTATAATGCAACTTATATAGTAAACTAATATTTCGCATCAATAATATAATTGTCATTTAATAAAAGTTTGAATCAATATAAATTTATTTTTTGCAGCTTCATAAATTATCAAATTGTTCATTTTAATTAAATGTAATCCCTTTTTGAGTTACAATTTTTCTCTATTATTTTCATCGTTACAAGATTATATTCCATAACATTTTCAAACTCATTTATCTTTTGTTCCCTTTTTAATTTCTAATTAATTGTAACGAAAAATTACTTTGATCATTATTTTTTAACGAAATTCAATTAATTTCATTTTATCGTTTCAATGATTTAATTTTTTTCCTTTTGGATAATAAATGGCAAACTTTCCAACTTAATTTAATTCAAGAAATTGTCTCTTTTTTAATAGGGTAAAATAATCTAAAATAATTAAGTATAGAAATATTAAAATTCGTTTCATGTTAATTTTTCAATTTTATTTTGCTTTAATGGTTTTTTTTCTTCATTTCATGTAAAATTATGATTTACTTTATTGTCCCATTTCTCCACATAGTCTATGAACGGATAAGTTTCTCTATAATAATATAAATATAATAATAGTACATATATAAGTATTATAAAATTATATAGTATTTCTGAGTAGTTAGTGTTTCTTCAAAGTCGTAAGAAGAAGATTCGAATAATTTCTTTTTCATATCTATTTATCCCAGAATTCTCAAGGGCGTGTCTGGAATTGTTTTTCTTACTCACTCTATTTCTTTGAACTTTATAATTCTAAAAAAACCAAATTTTTAAATAATGAACATTGTAATTTCAATGATGTCCAGAATTTATATCTTTTCTGACATTTAAAAATTAAATAGAAAAAAACCTGTTAGCTTGATAGTTATTTCTTTTATTATAACCCTCTTTGTGGGTCTAAGCATTGATGATCAGATTATTTTCAGTAAGAAGTGAATGTATAAGATTTGTTACCTGGAAGTCCTTTTATCATCGATTTGTTCGACTCGTAAATCAGTGGCAACGTGTAGAAGGCCTGAGATTGAAATCTTCTGGCGGCATTATTCTAGCCACTGCTTCCAGAAACCAGAAGATATAATGGTGATCGTGATCATGCATGTAAAGCATAATGCATCGATAGTCAGGTTGTCTGATAGGAATTTTCCGTGTTTCGGCGCAGTTACCTCTAAATGTCCTCCCGAAAGGCACTGTCCTCTCTTCAACTTCGGTCGGTGAGCTGTTATATGTATAAGAGTCCCACTGATGTTCCGGATAGCCCAATGTCCATCTTTAAGAATTTCTAGATCATTAGACATTTACCAATCAAGTTGAATATCAAACGAATTTTTTTGCATAACGAGAAAAGGGGGAAATGATTCATTCTTTCCCCTTAAATAAAATTTCTGTTGTTATTCGAGTACTATACCGATGAGATAGGAAATAACTTAAATACTGCTTCATACTAAAATATACAAATATAAAAGCAGTTAATGAAATACATATAGAAATCAATATTTATCAAAATTTCCCTTTTTCCAGAACACCAGGTTTGATGCTTATAAAAAAAATCTTCACAAGAAAACTTCGACCTTGTCCTTCAAAATATTTCGGAAATGGGACATTGTCTGGTCATTTCTGACAATGCTGCCATGGATTGTTTGAGTATGTTGGGGTCATACTTCTCAACAAGATTTTTTGACATCCATCCATTTGGCAAAGATTTCGATGCATACCAGGCATATTTTAATAAAATGTTCGTTCAAATATATATAACCAGCGTTCTGGATCTCTGTACTAAAGGGTTCGACTGTGCCATGGATGTTTGTTGTGATTCGGAATCCACCTTAAACCGTAGGTCCCAGTATAATTGTAATGCATATTCTAAATTATTTTAACTTGGAACATTTTTCTACACATAAAGGGAAGGAAATACGCAGCGAAATGTAAACTCTACTGAACATTGATTTCATGATAACAACTATGTAGTCCTCAACTAATTTAAATGCATTTTGTTTAATACTTTGAATATGCATATGTATATGTACTCTCGATTTAAAGCTCGATTTTTTTTATTATTACATACTTCAAATTCTCATTTCATTAATTAATTTTTTATTTATTTTGCTTAACATCTTCTTAATCATTAGATAAATATTAATTTGCCTTATACATACATATATATATTTATAATATACAAAGAGATTCTTTCTATTTTGGGCGGGACAGGGGGTGAATTGCCACTAAATATTATTTTTCTTTAATTTTTTCCTAATATGCCTGAAATGAAGTATCCTTAATTATGTAAGTTAATTATGCAAGTCTTAAGCATTTATTAAAATTATTTAGTTAAAAATTATACTGAGCAAACATGCATTCTTAAAGAAATAAAAAGTAATTAGGTTTTTTTACATAAAGAACAATGTGCATATATTTCTCGATTTTTTGTTATTACATTATTATTATAGAAAAGAATAAAAACATTTTAAGCATTAAGTGAAACAGATGAGTCATGTCTCGTAACTTTCATGGATAAACGATATTTTTAACAATACTCTGGCTACCGCGTATACCAGATATCATCAACTCGATTTCTTTCTATGGTGTTACATTAAAGATATCGTTTATTGAACAAAAATACTTGATGGGAATAATCTAAAAGAAAGGATTGCTGATTGCCACCGTTGATGGTATTATTAGTTGCATGAAGAACATCAAAATGGGGCTCGATTTCTTACCTGTAGCATATCCTCATCAATGCCATCAATGATCTCCTGTTCTAGATGAGTCGTGACTTTAAATGATGCATGATATTTTTAATATAATCCTGGATACATCATATACCAGACATCATTCATATCGACTTCTTTCTCTACGTTTTTCCGTTAAAGATATCGTATATCAGACAAACGTATGGGACGTGACAAATTTAAATCAGAGGCTAACATTAATACCATAGATGTACGACGCAACGAACAGCGTTGACGTACAACTAATGGTGCTCATATATCCCTATATTGATGTATGCAATTAAATTAAATTAAAAATTAATTGAATTAAAAAGAAGCATTAAATATATACGTCTCACTTTATAATAATTTCTGTGCATTTTGTCTTTCCATTTGCTTTTGTAAATACATATTTGAAACTGGAAAGACACTTTATGCACAATCTGTATAATACGTTATGTACAGCAAAAAGAAATGAAAGAGGTACTTAAAATAAGGGACATACAAATTAAATTTCAGAAAATGTAATAAAACCAATGCGCATACATTAAGGACAATCATGTAATACATCCATCATGATTTAACTCGTAACATCTTTACTAACAAAACTATTCATAATTAATGCTATTCCCGGTAAAATGACGAAACAGCCTTTCAGCTGCTTCACTCGATCACCTTTCGCGCATGAGGACTCATTGTTCGACAAAGGCTGCTTCATTTCCTGCGTGGAGACTCCTGTCCGTATCGGGATTGCGCAAATGGTTTTGACATTCAAACGCTTAATCAATACTTCCCATTCGATGAAAGGAATCCGCCATAATAACTTCTGCTCACCCCGTTTTTAGTACTTGAGAATAATGAGAACAAAGTGCAGAATGCAAATAGAATTGCTGAATCCAAATCTGAAAATATGATTTCAGTGTCCCCACTCCTTATTACTTGACAGCTGATGACGATTTAAGAAATTTCTTCAAATGCAGACTTTTATATTCTGTAATCGAATAATGGGAAATAAGAAGTACTCATAATAGTTTGAATAGCTGGAGTGGGATTTTTTTTATTTAAAATATGGGAGCCATTGGAGCATTTAAATCGCATGACAGGAGTAGAAGGAACAAATTATGCTATATGATTTTGAGTTGTGTGGAAATGAAGAATGGCCTGATTAATAATGCATTGGGCTTTCTCGATCTTAACAGATTGCGCTAACAGTTTAAAATACTTAACTCGCCAAAAAATGTCCAACCGAAGGCTGCCGTGAATAATAAATCAGTAGGGTCGCAAAGTCCAGACAATATACTATAACCATTCCTATTCCTTTTCGTGCAATTAAGATAGTAATGTCAATTAAGAAATAAAAATATACAGTTTGTTACTTTTTTCCATTTATTATCAAGCTAAAAGGGTTTAGATCCTTTTGAATTTTCAGCTTTAAACCTTTGCATTTCAACAAGGTAAATATTCTCAACTTCTGCATATCAATCAAGGAAATTTATTGTATTCCATTTTGCTGTATCATTGAAATCTGGGTCACCATGCATATATTATAACCATTCCTACTATTTTTCGTGCAGTTAAGATGGTAAAATCAATTTTGAAGTAAAAATATAAATATAATTAAATTAGCCATTTATTATCATAGAAATAGTGTTGAGATCTTTTTTGAGTTTACAGCTTTAAACCTCTCCATCTCAACAAGATAAATATTCTCAAGTTCTGAATATCAATCAAACAACTCACTTAACGTTATCTTGCAGGACCTTTGAGTTGAGGGTCATCAAGTTCGAGCTACGACCACTAAATTACACCCCTCCACTAATAAATCCATCTCATCCCTTCATCGAATTATAAATAGTTGGGCGATGAAACCGGAAGTTTCGTTGGTTTCCCCCAAATTCGAATGCGACCGAGAGATAAATTAATAGCTGAAAAGGGATACGGTACCACAACAACCGGAAGTCACGAGTTTGAATGCCACCCAAACTTCACATCGCGAGATTCATTGTGGCGCTCCTAATTAATTCAGCCGCTAAATTGGAAGGAAAGCTTTGACTTCGACCTTAACTTCATTAATAGGTATTTAAAATATTCCTGAAGGACCAACGCTTGTTCTTCAAATATCGATTGATCGGGGATTCGTCGGGCCGGACTTTTCTAGAATTTCACGAAATAATTGATAATTCCAAAAATTATGCTTCAGTACTCTCGAAAAGGGTTTTAAAATCTATGGTCATATTAGCATATTCTATATTTCTAAGGCAAACTTTAAGGCACTTTGTTGAAAGGGCACTTCAATATTATAAATGGATATATTATACGATTAAATTTTTAAAATTGTGCATTGTGATCTATTTAATTAAAATTGCAATACTTTTATTAAAATAAAATATTAAGTTGCCCCATAATCGGTCAAATGATCCAATAAAGAAATAATTTTTTTTCTCAATTTAGTATTTTATTAGAAAATATCAATTATTCTCATTAATTTGGTTGTTCAAAGGTGCCATAAATTATTGACTTTTGATGTTGATATATTTATTACTCGATGGTTAAAAGAATAATTTAATAATTATAGTATTCCAAAGTCTAACCTCCATAACAATTAATATAGTTACAAGAATGCAAAAGTTATGTAAAAGGAATATTGAAATTAATATACAAAAAAACCCATAAGAACATTCTTAATACAAGAATTATAATCGGAATGTACTGTTTTAGTAAATTTCTGAAATCTTACCAAAATCAATTTAAAAAGTTTAATGTTTTTTTTATGTTAATTATAAATTAAACATAAAATTTTTTTAACAAAAAGTAAAAGAAAATTTTATAAATTAAATATACTTTTCTCATACCTGACTCGTTACTCAGTGGCAACGTGCGTCTTTGGGGAGCATTAGGGCGGAGGCTCAATCCATTGGCGGCTTCGGTGTAAACACTGTTTCAAAAAACGAGGAGACACGAAGGTGTTTGTGATGTTCAAGATCTTGGTTCATTAGTCGGACTACCTGGTGAGAGTTTTCCGGGTATTCTCCCATACGATATGGCAGTCTGATGGTCAATTGACTAGCGCTCTGACCTTTGGTATCATAGGCTTCAGGTTCGAATCCTGGCGGTGGAATGTATGTTTGTTAGTGGTTCGGAATCTACATTAAACTGTAAGTCCCAGTCTAATTAGCCCAAAGTGAGCACAAAATAATGTACAGCGATAAACCAAACCCATACGATAAGCAAATGCGGGGTAGTTCCCCCTAAAAGTCCTCCCGGAAGGCACTGCCCTCCTTCTTCAACGACACGTAGCAAAGGTCAATCCTCTGCCTACCGATGATCCATCTAAAACAGAGGCTGCATCCCTCTTCCCTCCTTCTATGAGGGATACGACAACAGCTTTTCTCATGAAAGCGAAAACATTAAATTTCATATTTTTTTACAACTCTTACTTACTTAAAAGATTTGCAAAATGAAAATACATTATTAAATATTTCAAATACACAAAACAAATCCAAATAATAGTACAGAAATAAGAAAATATTTTGCCATTAAACACAATATGCAGTGGAATACCTAAAATATGCATCATAATAGTTGCATTTCAATGCAATCGTTTAACATATTCTGAGCGATTTAATGATGTTTTTTGCTTTAAAACTTATCTTAGTTAATTCAAAAAGTAATAGAAACACAACTTGATCAATACGTGAACATTTAAATCTCTTGTCCTTTTGGCCGTTTCGATTTGAATTCGAAATATGAATTGGAAATCCTTCTCCGAACCTCTTACCAAGAAACGTCGGCGCGCGACCCAATAAATCAAGCTATAAATCCTCTTTTTGCGAAAAGCTAAATCCTTCAAAAACACCCAGCTAAGTAATTTTACTGAATCATCAATCTTGTTGGAATATTTTCTAACCGCGAACGAATGCATTCAATAAAGCGAAAAGTAAACAAATTTGCAAACGTTTTTTTTTCCCTTTTGGCTGTAAAGCATTTATCACACAGCTTGGAGAATAACAAAATTCGAAAAGGGAA
This sequence comes from Caerostris darwini, assembly GCA_021605075.1. NCBI lineage: Eukaryota > Metazoa > Arthropoda > Arachnida > Araneae > Araneidae > Caerostris > Caerostris darwini. Next base: position 495,396 of record BPLQ01010207.1, read on the forward strand.
CAAAAAGTGTGTTCTTTTTTTTTTCTTTCTTTTAGCGACATTCGAATTGAGAGTTAGAGATGTAAATAAATACAAATATGCATGTATGCATGCGCATTATAAAAGTCACGGCGGCATTTTATTTTTCGGCGTTGAAGACATAAAGAACGAATAAAACGTTCTTTTATTCCTTTTTGAAATGTAAACTTTGCCAACTGCAGGTGCTTACTCATACTAAGACAAATATCTCTTCGGTAGAAAGGTAGTTTTATTTTGAAAACTTTTTATTTTTACGTATTTTGGAATCTTTTATTGCTGTTGCTTTGTTTAAAGAACGGCTTAAAAGGGACTTAGTTCTTCTGTTGTGAATACAAATCGTAGAAATCTGTTGGAATTTAAAGATTTTCGAAAAAAAATACATTCTTTAAACTTCAATCCCTCAGAGATTAGACTTCGAACGCCAGTGTGCTTCGAATAACTTACGACACATTTTACGGTTAAAGAATATTCGACTTATGAATAGATTTGTTTTATTTTCTGAAAGAAAAAAATGTAGAACGCATTGTCAATATTTTAATTTAAAAAAGGAGTTAGATTCTTTATCGATGAAACGTAAATTAAATTCCTTTTTTATTTATAATTTATGCAGTTTTGTTTATAATTGCTACTGCAATTTTTAGTAAAAATGAACGGAAGAATTTATTCTTTTGATCAAATTATATTTAACCATTTGTCGACAAATATTGTAAAATAAAATTTTTTATTTAGAATAGTTATGTGGCAAATGGAATTAAATTTATTCCAAAAAATAATTAAATTAAATAAATGATGATATAAATAAATGATTAAACAAATAACAATAAATGTAAATGATTAAATAGTGATTATATAAATTGTAATAAATGAAAATGATTAAATAATAAATAAATGGCAGTAAATGAAAATGATTAAATAATAAATAAATGGCAATAAATTGATATGATTAATTAATGATTAAATAAATGGCAATAAATTGATATGATTAATTAATGATTAAATAAATGACAATAAATGGAAATGATTAATTAATGATTATATAAATGACAATAAATGGAAATGATTAAATAATTATTTTATAAATGACAATAAATGGAAATGATTAAATAATTATTATATAAATGACAAAAAAATGGAAATGATTAAATAATTATTATATAACTGACAAAAAAAAGAAATGATTAAATAAAGGACAATAAATGGTAATGATTAAATAAAGGACAATAAATGGAAATGATTAAATAATGATTATATAAATGATAATAAATTGAAATGATTAAATAAATGGCAATAGATGGAAATGATTAAATAAATGGCAGTAAATGGAATTAAATTTAATCCAAAAAATAGAATCATACGATTTTCTTGGAATTAAAAAGATTGTTTTTAAATAAAATAAATTTACAAAATTTTTCTAGTATTAATAAATGCAAAATTTTTAAGAGAATGATATATTTCATTTTCAATGATAATTAATTATGTTACTTTTTTTATATGAAATGTGTTAATCTAGTTTTGGAAGTAAGTATAAATAATTTTATGTTCAGAAACAAATGCGTATTTTATGCTGTACTATTTTTCATCGAATAAAGTCTTTCATAAGATATGGCATTAAAAGGGCATTTTTGTGTTATATATTATAGAAATTTTTATTACAAAAAAATAATTTCAATGATCTTTTTAACACTAATATTTCAAAATAGTATTTTCTCATTTAGAGATAGTTATATAGGAAACAACAACAAATAGAATTAAATTTATTCTAAAAAGATAGAATCATACGATTTTCTTGCAATTGAAGAGACGAATGTTTTTAAATAAAATAAATCTATAAAATTCTTCTAGTATTAATTAATGCACTATTTTTAAGAGAATATTTTTTTCTTTTCAATGATAATTAATTATGTTTCTTTTTCATATGAAACGCGTTAATCTAATTTTGGAAGTAACTATAAATAATTTTATGCTTAGAAACAAATTCATATTTGTGCTGTACGTAAAAGAAAGTTAATCTAATTTTGGAAGTAATTACAAATAATTTTATGTTCAGAAACAAATTAATATTTTGTGCTGTACTATATTTTTTCGTCTTTAATGTAAGTCATTAAAAAAGCATTTTTGTGTTATATAATGTAGAAATTTTCATTATAAAGAATCATTTCAATGATATTTTTAGAACTAATATTTTAAAATAGAATTTCTCATTGAATTTATGGGTATTGTGTTTAGGTTTCGTTTGATTTGTTCATCTACGGTCATTTTTTGCACACTTTAGGCTAATTAGACCGGAACCTATAGTTTAAAGTGGATTCAGAACCACTAACAATCATCCATGCCATTGCCAGGATTCGAACCTGGAGCCTGTGGTACCAATGGCCAGAGACTAGCCAAATGGCCATCAGGCGGCTAATGTTCTGAGGAGCTGAGATTTTTGGGTCTCAGACGATTTTCACCATTTTTTATTGGTTATTTTTTTTTAATTTCCTTCAAGAGAAGATTATTCTAAATTTCTTCCACGAACTTTTTTATACATAATATTTTTAATTTCTTTCACAAGTATTTTATACGTAATAATTATTTTAATTTCTTTCATGTGCTAATAATTATACAATTAAATAATGTAAAATTGTTGTAAAAGATCATCCGATAAAAGCAAAGACAATTTTATTTTAAAGTAGGACAATTCTATAGGAATTCTATTCAGAAAATTCTGAATACAATTCTATAAGAATTATTTTTTCTGAATAGAATTCCTATTAGAAACTATAGAATTCCAAACGAATTCTTTTTCAAGAAAAGAAATTTTTTTATTTCTTAAGATTTCTTTATGCGTTTTTTTCTTACATTAAATTCTAAATGTTATGAATAATTCGTATATCGGCCCAAGCGATTATAATTTGTCTATTTTTTTTGTTCTTGTTTTTATAGTATCTAGAAAAAATAAGTAACTATAAATAATTTGACTTTTAGAAACAAATTCACATTTTATGCTGTTATATTGTTTCTCGGATAAAGTTTTTCGAAGGAAATAGCACTAAAAATATTTTTATGTTTCATGTTATAGAAATTTTCAATAAATAGAATTTTTTCAGTAATATTTATATCATCAAGGACTTTAGTTATGTTCATTTTTTATGACATACTTCAAAAAAATTCTTCATATTCATACAGAGATATAGTTGTCTTCCATAATTATTTTTAGAAGTATCTATTCTCATTTGCATGTTAAAGGGAAAGAACTCAGAAAATTCTCATCACTCAGCTTGTTTGTTGATGGTGATGATCTAAAACAGTGTTCATAACTGCCGTCGAATCTCATTTCTCCGGAAAACTATGACCATAACACAGATTAGTATTGAGCTGAATTTTTATGCCTTTACGCAACAGCCTGCACTCTTTATCACTAGGCTAGTTTTTTTTAAGAAAGAAAAGATGCATTTAATATCATTTTATTTAGGGATGGCCAGCCACCGGCCCGTGAGATTTATCACACTTTCACAAAATATATTTGTTTTTTAATGGCCAAAGTAGTGAAAATCAACGTATTAGAAAAATACATTATGTGTGCATCCCTATATTCAAAATTAACTGTCGAAATTATGAGAAAAAATTAAATAATATTCTTGCGAATATACGACATTTATTGTGTGTTTTATTTGAATTTAAAGTTATGAGTTCGCAGAATAATTAAATTATATTCTGCGAACACATGAACATTCGTGGAACATTTAATCTAATAGGCTCTGTGTTTCACTTTAAGTGACCTCATTGACTCAATGATCCTCCCTAGAGGCTCACAGTTGATTTTTGATAGCAGAGCAAACCACACTCTTAGTTGAAGTTGTTAGCGCGTTTGGTTCAATTTACACCTGCGAATCGCTTTTTTCCATAATGAAATTGGCCCAACACAAAACAAGCTCAAACATAACAGACGCTAACCTGCAACAGCCATTACGATGTGCAAATACCCAAATGGAGATCGATTTGCAAAAGCTAAGTGAAAGAGCGGAAAAACACATATCGCGCTAGTCAAATAAATATTTTTTAATGATATCATTTTTTATTTCATTTATAATTATATTTTTTTAATATTTCCTTTTCAGCGTTATATATTTTTTACAATGTGTGTTTAGTATCATTATTATTATATTATCTATGTTTACATGTAAGAATAAAAGTAAACACAAAAATAATCAATCATTATGTTTCAATTTTTCACTCCAAATCAATGTCTATGGTGGGTCTAAATCTAATATGGGGATATATAATTTCAAATGCAGCCCGTGGAGTCATGATGCATTTCCAAAGTGGCCCGTCAAGATCATTTGGGGTGGCCACCCCTGATTTTATTCAAGTTGATCGATGACTAAGGAAAACTACAACTAAAGTAACAACACATTTTTAAATCGTTAAAGAGCTGTCGAGGTAAGAAATGTATGGCAGCTGGTTCAGGAATAAAATATTAATGCTAATTACTGTTTTCGTCATTAATTCATCAAAATAAATTATTAGAAAGTAACATACCAAATTAATCCCGGGGGAAATAAAGTTTCTGATTGATTACCGTTCGATGATTAAAGTGAAGAAAAGGTTTGACATTTTGTGAGACAGACCAATGTTACCTCTGATTTCAAAAGTTCAAAATAGTTTTAGGTTGCTTTCAAAAGATTCATTTTGAATATTTTGTATTCTACAATATTTTTTGTGCTGGGGTTCAATTTTTAAAGTTAATTTACTTAATGCAGATGTTTATCTCAGATTATTCAAATAAAATGTTACAGCCTAGATGGTCATGTAGGTTTCTTAAAAGTTTCGGAATCAATGTATTTTTGCATAATCCTAATCATAACCTCAACAGCTAGAAGAAGAACGTCCCAGGTTCGAATCCATTGGTTATGTACATTTATACACACTACTTTCAGAAATGAGGAGACTCGATGGCGATTGCAACAATGTGTTAAAGAGGAAAGCCTCTTCTTCAATGGCGCAACCACCCCAAGTTGAGCCAAGGCCGTCTGTCTACTGGCAGATTCCGAGACAGGAGAAGTTTTCTTTTTTACAGGGTAGGGTTGTCGGTCCTACTCTCAAATCTCTACAATCATATTAGACCGGGGCCTACTGTTTATAGTAGATTCCGAACCACTACAAACATCTAGGGCACCGCCGTCACTCGAACCCGAAACCTGGGGCGCCAGAGCGCTAATCACTTGGCCATCAGGTCTCATAGAGGAAAGCTATTTGGTGGAAATTTCCAGTATTTTCTCCCGCTCCTCATGCAAAAGGGGGTAGTTACCCTTAAAACACAGAAGGCAATGCCCTCTCTTTTTCACCCATCGGCGGTATTTTCATAGAAGGCATAGGTGGATCTCGGACTCACTAATGGAAAAAAATAACGAATTTATAATTTTTACAATGAAACACCTGTCATTTTTCCGAAACATGGATAATTTCATTACATGTATAATAATAGTTTATACATGTATAAGAATATGTATAATAATAGTTAATAGTTTGTACAACAACTTTCTAAATCTTCCATGACTCACTGAAGGTACACTCTTCTTTTTTTCCCATTACTCTATAGAGTTTTCATGCACGCTGACTTGAGTTATTGAATTTTATTTAAATCAGGCAATCTCACAGATGTATTCAACAATTTTAGAATTGTAAGAATTTGTGATTTTTTTTTACTAAATGTTCATTTAAGTGATAAAATAAATTCAAAAGGAAAAATGTACACTTCGGTGACTACAGCATCTACAGCTTTAAGGGAGTTTTTGTGCTTATTACCCACAGAAAACACAAATGCGCAGTAAGTACTCAATATGCAATACCCTCCCCATCATCCCCCGTGTACGGAAATTACGTGGTATGTAATAGTAGAACACCTTCATATATGTGCAGTAAACAAATACTTTCCAGAAAAGTAAAAAAAATATCTATATTTGTTTCATACAATAAACCCTTAATAAAAATGCTTTTTCTCATGTTCAAACAAAATGCAACTGAAAGCATTTACTACATAGGCATGGAAAATTCAAGAAAAGGATGTAATTTTTTAAGTAGGCAGCTATTAAATTGTATAAAATGTTTTTTATCAATACAAGCTAAAAAACAGGAAGGCTCCTGTTTCAAATCACTCGGCGTCTTGTTTGTTTGCAGCTGTTGTATGACATGAGCACTCAATGGCAGTTAAAACAGCATGTGTAAATATGTAGAACTGACAGTCAAGATGCTCTCATGGGAGTTTCTGTGATTTCTCTCATGCGACACTCAAATATGAGACAGTCATCTTGAAAAGCTTTTCTTTTCTTCCCCATCTATGACCCAAATAAAAGACACTACTTCTCGCCACATTCGACAGTAATTATAACAGCATGTGTCAATGTCAAAATGTATCCATTCCCCCCCCTTCCCCATATTTATCACACAAAGTACTATTCAATGTCAAACTCTATGGCAATTTGAACACCCTGTGTAAATGTGTATAACAAACATTCAAGATGCTCTGGAGAGTTTTTGCTATTTTATCTCATGTGACACCCAAATATTGGGCAGTTATCTTGAAAACATCTCCCGTCGATGACTTAAATAAAACACACACAAAGTACTACTGCATGTCATATTCTATGGCAATTATGACAGCATGTGCAAATGGAAAAATGTATCAATTTATACGTTCCCCGTCCCGTACATATTTGTCACATAAGGTACTACTCAATGTGCCCGACTCGTGACTCAGTGGCAATGTGCGTCATAAGGGCTGAGGTTCAAGCAGCGGGCAGGCTTTGTTGTAGACACTGTTTCAAAAACTGAGGAGCCTCGATGGCGTTTGTGAATCTCGTTAGTCAGACTACTTAGTGGTAATTTTCCGTGTTTTCATCCCTACGAATAAAAATGCAGAGTAGTTCCCCCTAAAGTCCCCCTTTAAATCACTACGCTCCTTCTTCAGCAACACGGAGCCACGGCAGATTTCTAACTAGTGGTGCTCCACCACAACAAATGCTACTCGTTCCCTGTTCGACAGCTCACTCGCACACAAATAAAGACTCAAATAATAACACATGACGTGGACTGTATAAATTAATGTCCTTTATTTAGGCAGCCATCACACTCGAGGATGGAATGGCCACACAACCTTTCTCTTTGGTTTCAGTTGTTCAACTCCCTCTCTTACATTCCTTTCTCTTTCTCGTCATCTCCCCCATCTCGTCATCCAGACACCCCCACAGACAGGATGTTTACTGGACATAGGGCGTTGACTTCCCCTATGTACGGGGACCTGGGTTTTGACGCAACATTCCCCTTCCGTCCATGAACAGACTACTCAGAGACGACAGTCCTGCACTGCAGAACACTGAGGATTAGACACAAACTACTCAATGTCACACTGTGTAGCAATTAAAACAGCATGTGTAAATGTCTATTGTCGACATTTTTGCTGTCCATTGAATTTTCATGGGATTTCCACCATGTGACACTCAAATATGTGGCATTCATAAATAGCCCACAAGATGGGCCTATGTATTACGAAAAAACACGATTAGAGTTGACACTTACATGAAATTTTTCTCTAGTCGAACTTACAGCAAAAAAAATTACGATTGAATGTTGTTATATTTTTGTAATTCAAATTTCTTTTTTTATTAAAAGTTACTGATGATATATTGAGTGATTATAGTTATTTATTTAAAGCTACAATGCTAACAACCATCTGTTTTTTCCCTTATTAGAATCGTTGTTGTTGTTTCTTATCCCACTTGGTAGACATCTAAACCAAGCTCACAAAACCGTATGGACTCATGTTGGAAGGGAAAAGGGGGCATATGTTGTGATGGAGCACTCGTAGGTAAAAGTCTGACGTGTCTCCGTGACGTTTTTCAGCCATTTAAGACCGGGACCTATGATTTAAAGTGGATTTCGAACCCCTACAAACATCCATGGCACCGCCGGAACTCGAAACCGAAAATTGTGGCGCCGATCACCAGAGCGCTAGACACTCGACCATTCAGGCCCCATTCAGAATCAAATTCATAAGCACTGCAAATACTACTACACCACACCACATTACTGTGCCTAGATCTGAGTTGCCGCTTTACAGTTTTGGAATTATGAGGGGGGAGAAGTCTGATTGGGCTCTGTGATGCTCTACGGTCATATGAGACCGGGACCTACGACTTAAAGTGGATTCCGACCCCCTATAAACATCCATGGCACCACCGGGATTCGAACCCGATACCTGTGGCACCAAGAGTTAGAGCGCTAGCCACTCGGCCATCAGGCCCCATCATTGCAAATACCAGTCATTATCATGGAAAAAATTGATTATGATTTAATTGATGTACATAAAATTTATTTTAAATGCAATTTTTTCACCAAATTACACATTCCATACATTTAAAAAAATTTAAATCAAAAAAAAAATTTTAAAAAACATAAAACTACAACTCTCTGTCTGTGCTGCTAAGTTGTTGTTTTATACGTCAATCATAAAATGGACCGTTTTATAATCTACGAAGTTGTGAGACAAATGGATGCATTTTTTTTTCAGAACTTGCGTGTGTTGTTATGAGAGCTTTCAAAATTTTTCTCAACAAAAAAGAAGAGATGGAAACTTCTAGTAAAACTTCATAACAACACTTCATGTCTCAAACAGTCCATTCATAATAGCAAAAGCCAAAAAAGTGAAAGTTCGTCGAAAGTTATATGATGATGAATGGTCTGCTAGATGAAAAAATTTTTAAGCTTTCAGTGGAAGTACGTGACATTCGGGCGTGATACTGTTAACTATCCCGTTCTCTCTATATTGATTTCCTATCTCCGTCGTAAATCAAATTAAGTTATTCTAACTTCCGCCGTGACATCCTAAGAGTTTTATCGATCATTCCGAATATTTGTACACTTATAAAGTTTATAACGTATTTCAATCCAATAAATATTAAAATTCTTAACCAAGTTAAAAATGAAAGGGAGAGATACGCAATTAAAAAAGATTATTGACAATTTATAATCCAATTTCGTTTTCAGTTTTAACTGAAATCTATTTCATAAAATGAATATTAATCTTTACAGATGTAAAAAATTTCGCACGTATAGTGTTTTTATAGCTATAACACAATGGCAATAAGTAGATTGATCTGTAATCTTAATCCTTAAAATTAATGGATTAAATTGATCCCTTAAAATATATGGGTATTGTTTGAAGGGTTTGGTTTGCCGCTCTATGGTCATTTGGTGCATATTTTCGGATAATTAGACAGGGGCGTGCAGTTTAACGTGGATTCTAAACCACTAACAAACATTCATGCCATGACCAGGATTTGAACCTGAAACCTGTACTACCAACTGCCAGAGTGCTAGCCAGTTATATTGCTTGTGAGAAGGGGGTCAGAGGGGAGATGTTCTGAACCACTTTCAATGTTTTTTAGTGGCTTATTATTTTTTTTAATTTCTTTCACGAAATAATAATATATAATTAAACACTTTTTAAATGTTCTTTTCTTTTCTTTTGAAAAGTTATTTAATAATTTTAAGTTTAACTTGTATATCAGCCCGGTCAATTATTTTATTTAATATTTTAAATTAGATTGATATTTTTTTAATAATTGAATACATGAGACTCAATTAATGCTAAATATTAATTAAATATTAACTAATATTAATTAAACACTTAAGAATATTTAAATATTAATTAAATACTCTGAATAGAAGTTCAACTCCCACAAGCGCTATATATACGTCATTATAACGTCACTGTTTAAAACTATCGCTGTAGTGACAGAAGAAGACACACGATTGGTTGTGACGAACGTCTTCTGCAAGTCGGACGCATTTAATTGGACCACAGGATGATCTCTAATCCTTTGATAGATTTGATTCAAATTTTCATTTGAATCTGTTGCGGGAAATTAATCTATTATAAAAGAAATATTCTATTTAATTTTTTTAATAAATTAATGCCATAGGTTTAGAAAAAAAGTTATTTAAGGAAGATCAAAGTTTTGCAAGATGCTTGAAAAATGAGATTGAAAAAGGTCACTCTTTGTTTTTATAAATCCCAATTTTTAATTTTTAATTCCCAGTTTTCTTTCAAAAGCTTACTAAAATAAAATATGTATTCTGTATTCGTAAATATCTGCTTGCATAAGTGAACTGAGACTTCTATTAAAACATTTTCTTGATAAAGTTTTTAAAAAAATTATTTTGAAACGCCTTTTAAATAACTTTGCTTAGCAAGTAATGCGATACTTGAAACCCTATTACCTTCAAAATTAATCAAGTTTCGTTTTCTTATTTTTCTCCTCAAAATCTCCATTTCTATCTATATTTCTCGGATTTTCATTTTTTGTTGTTGTTGCTTTTAGTTTACAAATTCAGTTTCTACTCTAACCCTTATTAAATTTTGTTCCGCATATTCCCGTAACAGTTTCTTACTATATTTCTGCAATTTATCATTATCTCATGATTTTCAGCTCTCTCCTCTGGAAGATATTAACCAGACCACTTTTCGTGATATGCTTATAATTCTGTTTAGTCTGATTGCAGATATTTTCAGACTTTCACAGCTAGTAGACATAAATTTTCGCTCTGCCATTGCTTACCAAACACTTAAAGTTCTTTAAAATGAAGTAAATAAATTCACGTCTTCTCTTTTATTAACACATCCCACTTGGCTCTCAACTAAACAATATATATATAGACTCAAGAGCCAAAACATTATGACCACCCCTACATTTTGCAATTAACTCTCCTGGATGACGTGGAAGGCACGTGATCAGGTGGAAGTGGTATTTAACTGGTATTAAGTGGTGTTAATCCATGCCAAGGCGGGTTGAAGCTGTGTTGCGCGCCAAAGAAGGGCCAACTCGTTATTGACAGGTGGTCATAATGTTTTGGCTCTTGAGTGTATATATATATATATATATATATATATATATATATATTGTGATGTCTCGACCTATACTAGACCAATACCGGGATTCACGAAATCACAATGGGTTCACTTTCAAAACAAGCGGTAAAATTCGGCCTATTCAGTCACTTCAGAGAAAAAAGAAAAAGCAACACTTCTGGTCAACTCGACGTAGAACTCCCTCTCTTCTATCCGTCAAGAGGGCGGATCAGCTTCCCTCCCTTCTCATTGAAGTAGACATTTTTCAGCTCGTGGTCTATCACCCATCACGATGATAGTATATCATATTCAATCTGCAGTTGTTTCAACCTGTGAATAACGCATAGACATTCGCTAATTTTTTCATTATACATGATACCGAATATCTGCTATCAGATTTGAGTGACACTATAAACTTCCGAAAATAAAGATCGTCTGCTGTCAATTATGAGTGAGGAGTTTATTATATATTTTTCATGTAACATACATTCCTCTCTCCTGGGAATGCAATGTCAAGCCTGTTCTCGTGAGAAAAAAAATGTTGCAATATACACTCATGTCCATAAATTAAGGATAATTCAGAATCACACAAAAATTGAACTCTAAAATAAAAATTTCACCTGTAGAATTATCACACACATCTTGAAGAAGAATATGCAAATTACAGGAAACCACCAGATGGCGCGGATAGTACGTCACAATGACGAGAGTGTAACAGAGGGGTATATAAGGAATGATGGCAAAGAAGTAAAATTATTCACAAGCGCTTTAAAAGCCTCTCAGTGCAATAACCGCATAGTTATGGCACAAAGGAAGCATTTGGATGATTTTTTACGTGGTAGAATTATCGGACGACTGGAATGTGGACGTACCCAGCTGGAAGTATCCGAGGAATCGCCCAGAGTGTCATTTCCAGGCTTTGGCAACGATTCCAAGATGATGGTAATGTGAGTAGATGTTACAGCGCAGGTCGCCCCCGAGTTACAACGCCGAATGAGGACCGGTATTAAGCAGTTCCTGCCAAAAGAAACAGACGGAGAACAGCATCAGACCTGTCTCGTCAGCTCTCTTCAGCTACCGGTACGACAGTTTCAAGGCAGACCGCGTACAGACGCTTAGGGCACATTGGCCTATATTCTCGTAGGCCTGTCAGATGTGTTCCACTTACCGCAACTCACTGTCGCCTGCGAGCGATTAACCTGGAGTAGAGAGCATGCATTGTGGACACCGCAACAGTGGTCTGGTGTGATGTTTTACGACGAGTCCAGGTTTAGTTTGCAGTCTGATTCTCGCCGGACTTTCATATGGAGAGCGCCAGGTACCCGTTACCACCAAGAGAACGCCATTGAACGACACCGTTACGGTGGTGCAGGATGGCTCGTTTGGGGAGGAATTATTCTTGGTTCCAGAACTGACCTGCATGTTCAGAGTGTAACGATGACAGGCCACATCTATCGGGATGTCATTCTGGAACAACATGTACGTTTGTTTCAGGGCGCCATGGGTGCTGAATTTCTGTTTATGGATGACACCGCCCGTCCTCACCGTGCAAACATTGTAGACGAATGCCTTCAATTGGAGGATATCACCCGTATGGATTGGCCAGCATACTCACCGGACTTGAATCCAATAGAGCATGTGTGGGATATGCTTGGCCGACGAATTGCAGCCCGTCAACCCCTTCCCACCTGTCAACCGGAACTTCGGAGGGCATTGCTTGATGAGTGGTGTAATATTCCCCAAGATCAGATTGATAATTTGATACTCAGCATGCCTAGGCGTTGTAAGGCCTGTATTGCATCGTCCGGGAGACATACTCCATATTAACCATCATACTAACCATGTTATACTGTTTTTTGTAAATAGGTTCTTTTTTGAAATTTGCTCCAGGGAGTAAAAATCGCAAATTTTATTAATTATGTCAAACATATAGCATCTTTTTTGCTCTTTACCTTTTGTTTAATAAATAGACTTTACAAATAAGTCAAATTTGTTTTGCTTCTGTCTCTTTCTTTGCCTGAACTTCATTATCCTTAATTTATGGACTTGAGTGTATATATGTTGCAATCAATTGTTGCTGATTATATATAATCAGATAAATAACAGCACACCTGTCAAAAGATGAGACCAATTGTCACCAGATGAGTATTTGTTAATCGTGTCCAGCACAATGTAACTTAGACATCTTAACACTTAGATATCCATACCATTTAAAATATTGCAACATTATATTCAATGAATAATTTATTATTGTTATCAAATATACTAAATATTTATTTATTATGTTGTCACTATTAGTAAAATGTTTACAATTTAAATTTTTTTAGAAAACTTTGTAAGTAAAAGTTACAAAGTTTACTAAAAAATTTTTAATTGTCCGTCCTTTTTGATTTGAGAAAGTTATTTATATTAATAGAACTATTCTTGTGTCCCTAATGTAAATAGTTAATAAATAAATGAATATAAATATAAATATAAATAGTTAATATTTCTATGAATATAAATATAAATAGTTAATATTTCTATGAATATAAGTATAAATAGTTAATAAATAAAGATACAATAATTAACTTACTATACTCACAAATTTATCGATTTTCCCTTTATTTCATATAACTTGGTGCGTGAGATTCCCTTTAATAAACCGTGGCTAAGTGCGAGAGTATTGATTGGGCTCCATTTTTCTCTTCCGTGGTCTAAGTATCCATTAGTTTGAGGTGTTAAAAGATGGATAGCTCTCATGTCGATATCAGCATTTCCATAACAGGCCAGGAACATAACGTTCGAAAAAGTTGGCTCCTCCTTAGATAAAAATGGCGGAAATTACGAAAGCGAGGAGGCTAAAAAGAAAAGAAAAGGAAAGAAAGAAAAAAAGATCTATTTTGGGCTATCGGTGTGCTGTTTTTGTCCAGATGGTGTTTGTCCTTAACTGATAATCTATCATCTGTCACTAACTTTTCCATTGTTTGGATCCTGCTTGCAATGACCTACATAGCGAAGGATCCTCGCAAATCGGACATATTGGGTCACAAGTCTGACCGAGCACTTAAAGTTTGTTTTCCGGCCATAGAACTCTTCATGTTAGGAAAACAGTTTTAAGGGAATACTTTTACAATTCACTTTCGTCTTTTTTTTGCTGAAAACGTTATCAGATAATTTCGAATAGCAAGAAATCTTGTGACGACTCGGAATAAAATAATTAATCTTGTTCTTCTTAAAGTTCTATAATCTCAGTCTACTAGATTTCAATAAAACTCTACTTTTCTTTTAAAAACAATTATTTTTTAATATTCTTAAGTATTGGATCACAAAACTGACTGAGGACTTAAAGTTTGTTTTCCGGACATAAAACTCCTTGTGTTAGAAAACAGTTTTAAAGGGATACTTTGACATTTCACTTGTCTTTTTTTAGTAGCTGAAATGTGATTAGATAAATTCGAATAATAAAATTCTTGGAGAAACGGACTCGGAAAAAAAATAATTAATGTTGTTCTTTTCAAAGATCTACATTCTCAGTCTATTAGATTTTAATAAAACTCCATTTTTCCAATAGAAAAAATTATTATTTAATATTATTATTATTATTATTATTTATATTTTTATTAGTAATATTTTTATTTTTATAATATTTCTAATAAGATATTTTAATATTATAGGACATTGAAATGTTAAAAAACATTCATATTCCTTTAAGATGCAATGTTATATGATAAACTTCATAACCAATATTTATATAATTGTACTACTATCCTTATATAAAACTATAACAATAATTATATAAGCAATTTCCTTCAATTTTAATATAAACGTATTTAAATTATGATGTAAAAAAATTTTAATGTTATAATGCATTAAAATAAATGTTGAAAACTATTCATATTCCTTTAGATTCAATGGTCATAGGTTGTATTGCATTGTTAATATATGATAAACTTAACCAATATTTATATAGTTGTCTACTATCTTTATATGAAATTATAACAACAATTTTATAACTAATTTTCTTCAATTTTAATATAAACGTATTTAAATTATAATGTAAAAAAATTTTAATGTTATAATGCATTAAAATAAATGTTGTCTACTATCTTTATATGAAATTATAACAACAATTTTATAACTAATTTTCTTCAATTTTAATATAAACGTATTTAAATTATAATGTAAAGATGTTTTAATGTTATAATACATTAAAATAAATGTTAAAAATATTCACCTTTCTTTAAGACTCAATGTCATAGATTGTGTTGTATTGTTAATATAATAAACTTCAAAACCAATATTTATATAGTTCTGCTGCTATCTTTATACAAAACTACAACAATAGCTATATAAGTAGCCTTCTTTAATTTTAATATAAACGTATTTAAATGTTTAATTTGTAATGTAAAGAAATATTAATATTATATTCATTAAAATAAATGTAAGAAATTATCATATTTCTTTAAGATTCAATGTCATAGATGGTGTTGCATTGTAAATGTAGGGTAAACTTAATCAGCATTTATAAAGTTAATATCCTTATATAAAATTATGTCAACAGTTATATAAATAACTTTCTTCAATTTTAATATAAACACATTAAGTTATTTTACAATAAAAATAATAATGCCATTTAATAAACTTCAACCATTTCAACTTTTAAGTATCCTTTTTAAAAAAATATATAGCCTTATAAATCTCGTTGAACCAAAGTATTAAACAAAAAATAGACCATCGTATAAATGTTTTCTTCGACTTCGAAAGAGAAGACAGTTAAAAAAAAGTACCCAGTTGAAGTAAATCCGAAACCAGAAATACTCTGACTTTAAAAAGGTGACAAATTTCTCAAAAAAAAAAAAAGAAAAAAAATGAAACCTATTTATTTCTGAGCATTTATTTTTCTGTCTGGTGCAGGATTCGGCTTCATTCAAGTGAAAGTTAACGAAAGTTGGAGAAAGTTTCCTCTTACGCCGTAACTCAATTGGTGAAAACGCTGAGAAACTCTAAAATAAATTGGATAGTTCTCCTTAAAAAAAAGAGCTCTAGTACACTGTTTTCATTTTTTTATTTTACTTTTCGTCTTATTTATTAATCTTACGAGTTCTTTTCACTTCAGTGATAAGTCTTATGCATACCATCGTGACTTATCTTCAATGTCTGGTTTTTGCCACCAAAACATTTTTACTTGCATCTTTTTTTTTATTTATTATTTTATTATTAAACGATTTTTTTTGTCGCCAATGCTTATGTTTTATTTATTTTTTTCTTTGAAATATATGCCCAGTGGTATTGCAAATTCGTTAGTTTGAAAGAAAAGAGTCTATGAGAATAAGTCTGATATCTGCTGGATAAGATATCCAAAAGTGCTCAGTGATAAGTCTTATACATACCATCGTGACTTATCTTCAATGTATGACTTTCGGCACCAAAACATTTTTACTTGCGTTTTATTTATTTTTTTATTATTGAGCGATTTTTTTTGCAAAATGCTTATGTTTTATTTATTTATTTTCATTGAAATAAATGCCGAGTGGTATTGCGAATTTGCTAGTTTGCAAGTAAAGTGTCTATGACCGGAATGAGTTTGATATATGCTGGATAAGAAAATGGGCTGATCTCCAAAAAATCCTCCTCCCCAAAAGTCCTCACAGATAAGTCTTATGCGTACCATCGTGACGTATCTTCAATGTCTGATTTTCGCCACGAAAACATTTTTACTTGCATCTTTTTTAATCTTTTATTATTAAACAATTTTTTTTTAGTCAATGCTTACGTTTTATTGTTTTTTCATTGAAATAAAGGCCCAGTGGTATTGCAAATTAGCAAATTGCATCTTTTTTAATCTTTTATTATTAAACAATTTTTTTTTTTAGTCAATGCTTTACGTTTTATTGTTTTTTCATTAAAATAAAGGCCCAGTGTTGTTGCAAATTAGCTAGATTGCTAAGAAAAGAGTCTGTGGCAGGAATGAGTTCAAAAAGTCCAAAAAGTAAGACCGATTTTCAATTTAAAATTCCCGGGGTTTATGAAATTTCAATTTTTTCTTTCTTTTTTAAGTTGATGGCACTGTCCTTGATATCTATGGGACATTTGACGTCAAATACGACGTTTTCAAATGTCTGAATTAATTGAGCAAAGAACTTGCATTACATTTTGTTTGCGGAAACGTATAGAATGTTGCAGAAGACATTCGGTGAGCATTCCTATATCGGAAAAAACGTTTAGGAGTGGTATAAACAGTTCAAAGAAGGCAGAGAACGCGTTGAAAACGAAGAGCCCTCTGGTCGACCATCAACCTCAACCGACGAAACTCAAGTCCTAAAAATTAAAGATTTGGTGCTTGAAAACCGTCGATTTACAATTAGAGACCTTGCTTGCTGATGTTGGAATTTCAAAAGGATCGGTCAATTCCATTTTGGGCCTCAAACACGTCAAATCTCGATTGGTACCGAAAACACTGAACGGGCCAGCTCACACTGCATTAATACTTCATGACTTTTTCGCCGAAATTGAAACCCATATCGT
The DNA here is from genome assembly GCA_021605075.1 of Caerostris darwini. NCBI lineage: Eukaryota > Metazoa > Arthropoda > Arachnida > Araneae > Araneidae > Caerostris > Caerostris darwini. The sequence goes on from BPLQ01010207.1 coordinate 512,809, forward strand.
TCCACAACCACCGTATTCACCTGATTTAGCATCATGCTACTTCTGGCTATTCCCTAAACTCAAAAGACCACCCCGTGGACAGCGTTTTGAGTCAACTGAAAGATATTTGAAAAATCGCTAGCATCTCACAAAACCAAGCATAACTCAAATACAAATAAATATTTTGACGTGAAATTCACACAGATGTCAAGGACAGTGCCAACAACTTAAAAAAGAAAAAAAATTGAAATTCCATATGCCCAGGAAATTTAAATTGAAAATTGGTTTTACTTTTTGGGCACAGTAGTATGTGTAACATGTTACATACCATTTTTTATATGTTACTTTGTTAAATTTTACACATATATGGCTACGACCTTATATCTTTATATGCATGGATCGTTACTGATGTTAATGACAATTGTCGGTTTGAATAGTATGTGATTTTAAGAGCATTTTTCACTTTTTTTTAAGCTGATAATTTATATCCGTTGAAAAAATTGGATTTTTTTTTTTTTTTTCTGATGAGGTTTTTATATTTCAAATTGTTGAATATGTCTCTATATTTACTGTCTGTTTTGTGAACTACATTACTTTTATATTCTCCTATAATTTGAATGCATTAAAATACTCGGTAGGAAAAGAGAAATTATTATAAAACGAAATAAAACTAGATGAAAAATTTAAAAGTGCAGTTTAAATTACTTTAATTATAGTATCTTAGTATTTGTATCATAATTTTATCGTTAAGCTTAGTATTGATATTTAATAGTTTAGCGTGATAATTATATTTTAATATTTGCATGACATTAATTTTTTTTACAATTTAAATACACATTTTGACATTGTTGCCATAAATAAATTTATCATTCAATAATAAATAATATCCAAGTTAGTACATATCAATTAAAATAATTAAAAGATTCACTCATAACAATTTCGAATAATAGACACTTAACGTTATTCGCCATTATAATGGCAGATAATTTGCAAATTCAGCATTAACCAGGGTGTACCATGGTTTCCTGCTATACTGCACATAAGTTTTACCACTACAATTTTTAACACAATCCACCAAATGTAGCATCTAGGGAGATTTTCAAACCCAATAGAAGGACTCTCCGACTTAAGGATTTATTTTTCCCATCATCATCAAGCTTATGGACAGATTTAGGATCTGTTTAGATTGTCGGGTTTCAAACTTGAATCTCATGGGAAATGGGAAATCTAGCATGCTATTGTTTCTACTCTTCCTTAGTAAAGAAAATGTTAACTTCAAAGTAAAATAAGTAAATTATTAAATAGTTTATTATAAATTCTGTATATTAATAAAGTAATCTTACTTTTAATCTCAACAAATAACTTTTAAAATTTTAATTGACGATATTCAAGATATGATAAATTATATGAGATGGCATGTGATTGATGAGTTTGTTTATCATTAAATTAATAAATTAATGAATCAGGAAGTAATTATTTTAATGAGGGAAAATTAATTTAGTAATAAATTTATTTTCTCAAAAGATAAGAAAGACAATGTCATCGATTCGGATAACGAACTTCCGATTTAAGAAAGACTCTCTATCAGTTTTCAAAATATTTATTTTGAATAACATTTATTTTTAATTAGTTTAAAATATTTTTTTATTGATAGCATTTTTATTATATAAATTATTCAACCTTTAATGACAAAAAAAAATAAATAATATTTTGATTTATTTTTTAATGTAAATGTTTTTAATGTTCGGAAATAAAATTAAATTTTTAACAAACATTCATCTTCGAGGGTTCTGATTGGTCATTTTGTAAACTAAATATCAAAAACAATTTCCCGAATTGGTTTATATAATTGCATATAATTGTTATTGGTTTATAAGACAACGATTATTTTAAGCACGTGAGGGATAATTAGACTGGAATCTGCAGTTTAACGCTAATTCCCAACCACTCACAAACATCCCTGCCACCGCCAGGATTCGAACCTGAAGCCTGTGGTACCGAAGGTCAGACTGCTAGCCACTTGACCTTCAGACTACTGCACTTTCTAAAGATTCTAGTTCCGACCTCAGTAAATTACCAGTTTTAACCAGGTATGACCAGATTAAGTTAAACTTCGAACATGATTGTTGTGGCCCGAAGACCAATTGGCTAGCATTCTGAGTAATAGCTGAGCTAGCATTCTGAGTTTAGTACCACAGGCTTCAAGTTCGAATTCCGACGGCGGCATGGATGTTTGTGAGTGGTTCGGAATTCCCGTTAAACTGTAGGTCTCGGTTTAATTAGCCCAAAGTGTGCATAAAATGACCGTAAAGAGACAAAGCAAACCAGACCGAACATGATTGTAAATCTGTTACAGAGGTGAGAAAATATACTTCACAAATACTATAGAGAGAATTTACTAAATATTATACTTTGCAAATAATATAGGAGAATATTAATAATAATATTATACATGATTCACAAGTAATATAGGGCGAATTTACTAGAGATTATACAATACAAATAATATAGAGAATATACTAGACAATATTATTATACAAATTATAATGAGAGCATTTACTAGAGAAGATACTTTATAAATAACATAGAAAGCATTTTATATACTTTATAACTAATATAGACAGTATTTACTAGAGAATATACTTTATAAACAATATAGGGAGCAATTACTAGAGATTATACTTTACAAATACTATACAGAATGTTCTATGGAATATACTTCAAAAATAATGAGAGAAATACTTTACAAATAATTTAGAGAGCATTTAATTTTTAACAAAAAAATGTTCATTAAAAAAATAATTCAACTTTTAGTTCAATGTTTTCTCAATAATTGACAAAACCATTTTTCAATCATAGCTTAATAGAAAAATTCCTTTCCCGGCTAATAAACAGATATTTTACAAATAACTCTGATTCAAAAATTACTTTCTTTATAGGCATCTGTAAGAAAAGTCTCTAATAGGAATTTAAATACGTGAATTTAGAAAACAATAATGATTTAGGAAGCGAAATCATTACTGTAATATAAATTTAGGGGACAATAATAATAGATTAGGATATAATAGGGATTTAGAAAACAATGATTCACCGTTCTATATTCATGAATAGTGAATATATGGTTAAAGTTTTGTCAAAATGTTAACAAAAATTTAATAAGGATTTGTTTTCTGAAAAAAAATAGAATCTTACATGTAAAGCTAGATTTTTTTTATATTTCAGGGAGCAGTTTTTTTAATAAATATCAATAAGATAGTTTGAAAATTAAAGATGTAATCATATTAAAAATTGTCTTAATAATTGCATGCATTATATATATATATATATATATATATATACAATATTTAAAAACAGTATAGTAGTGAAATGGAAAAAGATATAGTAGATAACACTTCAGAACAAACTGAACCCAAAATCTAAATAAACTTGAATGTACAAATGTACCTAAACATCAAAAAACGGAAATAAAAATATTAAAGTCCATTACAAGAACAATAAAAGCAGTAAAAAAATTTCAAATAATTATTTAAGATTACAAGTTTAAATAAATAAATCAAATCATCATATATATCTCCTCAACTCAGTTCCTGTTTAATCAAAAATGGGGTTGAGTTGTTCAGTTTGGCATTCGTACCGATTTGTTTGCATCCATGTCGGAAAAACAACAAACTCTTACGTCACACACGGATCGTAAATCACTCTGTTTGGCGACGTCAACTAATCCCTCAGATTTGGTGTTAAGCCAGATGCGGGCTTTTCTTATTTCCCTTCCGACCATTGTTCTGCATTCGGGATGATCAAAATGGACCCAGAAATTCTAAAAAAAAGTAAAATGGAATAAGAAATGATAGTAAAAACATTACGACTGATAAATAATGCATGGCAGATAAAGGAGCAATCGAATAACGAAAGATATTAGTGTAAAGTAACAATAATAAAAAAATTACTGATGCATATTTGTTGTTCTATACTTCCATTCTTATAAGTTAAATATTTAATATACAGGATGATTATAATTAAAGTCCAACTTTCAAAAAGAACCACTCGTCACAATGAGTTCAAATTTGAACTGAAGATACTTGAAGAAGGGGGAAACGGCACGGTATCAAAATAAAAGTTTCACCTATTTTTCCCATCCAATTTGGTATGACCTTGCCGTGGGGGATAGGCTTTCTACTAATAGTGTCAGAACTGTTGAATGACTTAGAAGTCATTTTTTTCAGTCAAAAAATCGAAACAATCAAGCACATTGAACACTACAGTTGATTCAATGCGGAACTCATACCAAATACTTTGTCATTTCCATTCAACATATCACTGGCAGCCGAATTCCCTTTCCTTAGGCCGCTTACAGCTCCATCTATTTATACACTTTGGAACTTTTTTGATGACGTACCGTTTCCCCCTTCTACAAGTATCTTCAGTTCAAATGTGAACTCATTGTGACGAGTGGTTCTTTTTTTATAGCATTTTGAAAGTGGGACTTTAATTATAATCACCTTGTATATGTGTGTGTATGTGTGATAGCACTCGTTTTGCTCTTCCTCAATTACCTACTTACAATTAACAGATTCAGTTCTAGCACTAGCCCCTTACTAATATTGAGTTCCGCATTTTCTTGCAACAGCCATTTCTATAATTTATCGCTGCCTTAAAGATGTCTGCTCTCTTTTACTCTTCTCCCTAGGGTCTGCAATATGTCAACTAGAACACATTTAGTGATTAACTTATGATTTCATTCGCTCTGTTTGCAGACACTTTAAAATGTTCGCAGCTTTTGGACATGTGCATTTCTCTCTCCTATCATTTCCCAGAACTGGACCGATTCTCTTCAATTTTCCTAAATGTCCATGTTGATAAATTCAAATAAAAATATTTATTACTTTTAATTTTCCTGCAAAATCCACTTGGTTTTTCACTACAAGCTGTAGCAGTTTCCAGGATTCTCCGTCTCTCATATATGTATAAACATATGCTTTCTTTTTACAGGGAGGGTTGTCAGCCCTACAGTTATATTAGACATGAATCTATGGTTTAAAGAAGTGGATTCCGAACCATTACAAGCATCCATGGCACCGCCATATCGCTGAGTCATCAGAGCGTTAGTCACTCTGCCATCAGGACCCATACTATATATATATAATATAATATACAGTTATATTATCTATCTATAATATAACTATAGGGCTGATAACCCTATCCCGTAAAAAGAAAGCATCTCTTGTTTTGTAATCTACTAGTAGGCAGACGACCTTAGCGCACCATGGGGCTGTTGCATCATAAAAGATTTGGTTGGGTTTCTCGCTCTACGGTCATTTTGTGCACAATTTTAGCTAATTAGACCGGAACCTACAATTTGACTGGATTCCGAACCACTGACAAACATCCATACCACCGCAAGGATTCGAACCTGAAGCCTGTCGTACCAAATTCCGCGAAGGATCTCAAATTAAAATACAAAAAAAATTTCAAAAAAACCATCTTTTAATCTAATATTGCTAATTCAAGACACACTAAGTAATCTTTATTTATTTTTTTCAATAAAATCCTATAATTTATATAATATTTGCTATTCCAGAGTTAAATGGCCAATAAATGATTGTGCGAATGAATGCTTATCAATTAAAAAAAATCGAATATCAATAGAAACAATAAAATTCAACGTAAATATCTTAGCTTTATTATTATAATTATAAACACAACTATATATAAACACAACTATAAAATTATTATAAACACAATTAATAAATTATAATAACAATAATATCAATTATAAACACAATTTCATTATTTAATTAATATTAATTATAAACACAATTTCATTATTTAATTAATATTAATTATAAACACAACTTCTTCAAATAATTATCTTTCTTTTACATTAAAAGAATAATTATTTCAAGTAAAATACGAATCAAACTGCAGTTTGTTTGTAGATACTTACAAAATTATAACAATTTTCGATTCTTTTTTAAAAAAATACGCTTTGATTCGAACTTAACTCATACTACATCTTGTATCTTATATATTTTTAAATAAAAAAAATATATTAGAAATAGAAATGATTTTAATTAATACTTATTAACGATATAAATGTTAAGCTTTCTGAATAAATAACAATAAATTTATATAATTACTGGATGCTAAAATTTCATTTACTGCCTTGTAAACCCTAGTTAAGAAAAAAAAATTTTCTTTTAGAATGAAATTTTTGCAAAAAAAAAAAAAAAAAAAAAAAAAAAATTTAATGGGAGCATTACAGAACTATTTATTATACCTAATTATGAAACAGAAGCAACCAATACGGGTTTAATTATATCTATCCATTAAAACCAACTAACTGCATAGTTAACTGGAGGTTAAATATTATAATAGAAAAATCATGATGGAAAACCAAACGATTTTTTTAACCCACTGGAACTAATAGAAATGGAACTACGTTCGAAAATAGAAACAAAGTTAAACAAATTACTTTTTTCCAGAATTAATTCACTTTTCGAAATAAAGAAACGGAAATCGAATTAAAGAAGAAAAACCAGAAAATGAAAAATATTCCTTTCGCATTCCAAAACCAACAAATACTCATTAGTATCCTGATTATTTACGACTTAGATTGAAAGTAAAGAAATAAATATTGTCAACGTTCCATTTTGTTCGACTCTGGAACAAAAAGGAATTCTCGAGTGCTGAAACACAATAATTACAGAGCAAACGATAAAAAAAATGTATTCTAATTTATTTCTGGCATTGGATACGATGCGGCAGTGATTTCCAAAAATTACCATTATAAACATGCTTTTCGGAAATTACACTCGTTAAAATCTTTCTGTTTTCAAATTAGCGAGCCAAGAGGGCAAAAAAAAAAGACATACTCGATTTTAAATCTCGATTAAAATAACGGTCTCATTTTCAGTTAAATTACAATACGAGAAATAAACATAAAAGGTTAACAGTTAAGGTTACTTTTTTTTTCTTCAGCATATGCTGCTAACCGAGCCATATTTGGATCTCTTCCAATTCTTGCAACTTTAACTGTGACGGTAAAGAAAATGAGGGAAGTGATTAAAAATTTCTTCAAATTGTTTCGTAGTCATATCATAAATTCTGAAGCATTTTTTACACTTTTTTTTTTTAGAAGGACTAATGAGCTTTTAACCATTTAGAACTGAGAATGTTTTGTTTTTGTTTTGGAGTAGAATAACAGCTCATGTCTTTGTTTGTTAATATTTGTTTCGCCATTTTCTTTTCTGACAAATTTCTTCACCTGAATTTTCTGTTTTGTAATATAATAAATTTCAAGTTTGTTGTTGGACATTTTAAAGTATTCATTAAAAGATAAAAATGAAATCCTAGTTTATGACGTCCTCGTAATATGTTTTTAATCTGCGAAATTTGCGGTCAATTAAAGATAATTGCTAGCGACAAAATACTGAAGTGAAAAGACCATAAAATTCAAGTACTACTTTTTATTTACAAACTTTTGAAAATTAAACAAGATTAACAAACAAAAAATCTGAACATTTGTTTACATAGAAGGATTAAGTTTTTTTATTTTTAAAGGTCACAATTATGCAATTAATTTTATTAATTTAAAACTCCTACATTTTGTGTATGGATTTAAAAAGAATTAATTTAAAATTCCTACATTTTATGTATGGATTTAAAATGAATTAATTTAAAACTCCTACATTTTAAGGATTGATTTAAAAGGAATTAATTTAAAACTCCTACATTTTATGTATGGATTTAAAAAATTTTGGAATTAATTTAAAAAGATTTAAAAGGAATTAATTTAAAACCTACATTTTTTATGGATTTAAAATGGATTTAAAATGAATTAATTTAAAACACCTACTTTTTATGTATGGATTTAAAAGGAACTAATTTAAAACATTTTATGTATGGATTTAAAATGAATTCATTTAAAACTCTTACATTTTAAATGTGGATTTAAAATGAATTAATTTAAAACCCCTGCATTTTATGTATGGATTTAAAATGGATTCATTTAAAACCTACATTTTATGTATGGATTTAAAATGAGTTCATTTAAAATCTACATTTTATATATGGATTTAAAATGGATTAATTTAAAAACTTCTACATTTTATGTATGGATTTAAAATGGATTCATTTAAAACTCCTACATTTTATGGATGGATTTCTACATTTTATGTATCACATGTATGGATGAAATCTGAATTTTTAAATAACAGATTTTTTTTTTTTTTTTTTTTTTTAGTACTGCAAAATTACAGCAATCTTTCGTATTATTTAATAAAACTATAATTTTACTAAATAATCACATTTTTTTTCCTAAAGTTCTAAACTTTCATTAGTGTTTGTCTAAATGCTTCTAAACTCATCTTTTTTTCCCATGAGGAGCGATTTTTACCAGACATCATTCATCGTCATCATCGCTATCACAAATAAATCGCCGTTTAATAGATTAAAACTACTCACCTCAAACTATTCTTCGTGTTACCACAATCAGTAACAAACCTTCCCAAACTCAATGGTGGAACTTTACAGCCTACAGATTTATTATAGCCATCCTTGTCGTAGTAATGAAAACTTCCGTTATACTTCAATTGTTAGATTTGATCTAAACACCTTAGGTGGTTTTTTTTTTTTTTTTTTTTTTTTCATCATACCTTCGTATTCTACAAACAATGATGAGGGGCGAAAATTACCTTCTAAATTACTTTTAGAAGTAGCTATCCCATATTTACGTTGGCGTATAATAGAAAAATCGAAAAGAACTTCCATCAAGGATTAGGACCGTCAATACGTCTCAATCGAGACCCTTATTCACAACAGCAGTAGAGTCCCTCATTTCAGTTGTTGTTATTTCTTACCCCGCTTGGTCGACAACAACATATACTATACCAAGTCCGTATGTTCTCATGAAGAGAGGGAAGAGGTGGGCAGCTTCTGTTGTGATGGAGCACCCGTAGGTAGAAATCTGACTTGTGCTCCGTGTCGTTGAAGAAGAAGGAAAGTGCCTTCCGGGAGGGACAACTACCCTGCATATGGGAGAAAACTTGGAAAAGTCCTCCCAGGCAGTCCGGCTAACTAGGCAAGATGTTGAACATCATAAACGCCATCGGGCTCCTGGTTTTTTTGAAAAAATGTCTACAACAAAGCCGCCAATGGATTGAGCCTTAGCTCTAATGTTCACCAGCAGCGTACGTTGCCACTGAGCCCCGAATCGTGCTCGTCGTTTCTGAAACCAATAACTGCATCGGACGCCACCAGCGGACTCGAACTTGAGCCATTCTGCACGCTAACTACTCATGCTACCACTAGAACACAAATCGAGCTTTGCGAACCTTATTGAAGCTGAATTTTATACTAAGATTTTAAGTTTCATGAAAAATACATTCAATAGAATCATCAACATGAAATACCATTGAAGAATTTTTTAAATGTACAAAGATAACAAAATAAAACACTTGTTTTGAAATGTACTGAATCAATTTTTTTCTGAAATAAAAATTCAATTGTACATTTCCATAAAGGAATTCCAAAATCGCGCAATTTATAGTCAATTATTGAAAGAAAATTTTAGAGTTCAAATCAAATACTAAAACTTCCTTTTAAATGAAATGTTGCATTTTTTGTTTGAAAAAACAGATTTCCGAGAAAACGACAACGAAAAGATTAAACTGGAAATCCTTTACTATTTCTGCGCCTCAATCGATCACGAAGTTTAAACACATGTTTTAACTTTACACAGCTACTTTATTTACTTTTCTGAAAAGAAGTATAAAAAAATAAAAGAAAGAAAGCTTAAAAAGTAACTTAAAAAGAAACCGTTTAACATCTTCTTCCCCGATATGCATTCTAAGTAACTCAAAGCTCCCCATTCTTTTATGTCAGTCACGAGAATTTTAATAAAAAAGGAAAAGTAAATGATTTTCTTCCCCTTTTTGGGTATTTTTATTTCGAACTCAAAAGGGGCATTGGTGAATGCATAATTATTGAATAGAACGTTGTCGCAGGCGGGGAAAAAATCGTTTGGCGTTTCTCTTTTTTTTTCTCTCCACGTCATTTCTGGATCAACACTTGAATAATAATGAAGTGCTCTCGAATTTCAATTTGCATTTAGTGTTCAGTAATACTTTAGTATTTACTCAAGGGCAAGAAGTCTGAGTTGGAGAACCTACTTGGCTTTTAGTTTGGCATTTTTTTAAAAAATTTGTAGTATCAACTTTGTTGGAAATTCCAATTTTATTTTTCTGTAAGTAAATAGAATTATTATTTTTTAATTGTATAGACCAAAGAAACAATTTCAGAGAAAAAATTCATATTTTCTTCTTGCTCTTCATTCTTTTCATTTCACGTAAATTTAATATATGTATATATATTTTTTTACTATTGAGTATGCTCAGAAATGTTTTATAGAAAAGAGTTAAAATTTGTAATGCTATATTTGCTTTCAGCAATTTTGTTCTAAGTTTTTTTTTGTATTCATAAATAAATATTCATTCAAGCCATAAATTAGTTCCGATATCCAGATTATGTACGAAAAATTTCGTTTAAAGTCAAATAATCTCTGATAATTTAACAATCCCCAAAAAAATTTTTAACTAAACTTAAATCATTGAAACATGCTAAAACAATAGTAATGCTTTGTCATTACTATAGTTAATGACAAAGCATTACTGTAGTTAAATAGCATTGCTTTGTAATCCGACTCACAAGGCAAGATGCAGAACATCACAAACGCCATCGAGTTTCCTCGTTTTTTGAAACAGTGTCTACAACAAAGCCGCCAGTATAATGCGCCTCAGCCCTAATGCTCACCAGCGGAGCACTTTGCCACTGAGCCACGAGTCATGCTCCTCGTTTCTGAAATCAATAACTGCAACAGACACCACCAGTGGACACGAACCTGAGACATTATGCACGCTAACTGCTCATATTACCGCTGGAACACATATCGAGCCTAACGTTATAAAAGCATAATTTTATACAAAGATTTTAAGTTTTATGAAAATACATTCAATAGAATCATCATTCGAATTGTTTTTCAAATGTACAAAGATTACAAAATAAAATACTTGCTTTGAAACATACTGAATCAATTTTTTTTTTCTGGAATAAATCTTCCGTTGTACATTTCCATAAAGGAATTCCAAAATCACGCAATTTATAGTCAATTATTGAAGGAAATTTTAGAGTTCAAATCAAATACTAAAACTTCCTTTTAAATGAAATGTTGCATTTTTTGTTTGAAAAAAAAAAATTCCGAGAAAACGACAACGAAAAGATTAAACTGGAAATCCTTTACTATTTCTGCGTCTCAATCGATCACGAACTTTAAACACATGTTTTAACTTTACACAGCTACTTTATTTACTTTTCTGAAAAGAAGTATAAAAAAATAAAAGAAAGAAAGCTTAAAAAGTAACTTAAAAAGAAACCGTTTAACATCTTCTTCCCCGATATGCATTCTAAGTAACTCAAGTGGCTTGGTCGTAGCTCCCCATTCTTTTATGTCAGTCACGAGAATTTTAATAAAGAAAGGAAATTCTCGTTCAATGATTTATGAGTAAATGATTTTTCTTCCCTTTTTGGGTATTTATTATTTCGAACTCAAAAGGGGCATTGGTGAATGCATAATTATTGAATGGAACGATGTCGCAGGCGGGGAAAAAATCGTTTGGCGTTTCTCTTTTTTCTCTCCACATCATTTCTGGATCAACACTTGAATAATAATGAAGTGCTCTCGAATTTCAATTTGCATTTAGTGTTCAGTAATACTTTAGTATTTACTCAAGGGCAAGAAGTCTGAGTTGGAGAACCTACTTGGCTTTTAGTTTGGCATTTTTTTAAAAAATTTGTAGTATCAACTTTGTTGGAAATTCCAATTTTATTTTTCTGTAAGTAAATAGAATTATTATTTTTTAATTGTATAGAACAAAGAAACAATTTCAGAGAAAAAATTCATATTTTCTTCTTGCTCTTCATTCTTTTCATTTCGTGCAAATTTAAAATATTTTTCTTTCTTTTTTTGTGACTATTGAACATTATTAGAAATGTTTTATAGAAAAGAGTTAAAATATTTAATGTTACATTTGCTCTCGCCAATTTTGTTTTCAAGTTTTTTTGTTGTTGTTTTTTGTATTCATAAATAAATATTCATTTAAACTATAAATTTTTTCCAATATCCAGATTATGCACGAAAAATTTCGTTTAAGGTCAAATAATACCTAATAATTTAAAAATCTCAAAAAATTATTTAACTAAACTTAAATCATTGAAATATATTGAAACTGTAGTAATGCTTTGACAAAGCATTACTGTAGTTAAATAGGAATGCTTTGTAATCCGACTAACGAAGCAAGATGCTGAACATCATAATCCCAATTGAGACTCCTCGTTTTTTAAAAATAAAAAAATAAATAAAATTTAAAATAAAAATTTAAATAATTAATTAATTAAAAATTATATAAAAATTCTATCGTTCAAAAAAATCATTGCACATTTAGATATTCATTTAATAAAATAAAACAGCTTATAATTCGTAGTATTTTTTTAAATAATGATATCTCTTGGGCTTTTTTACAATATTAATTTTTGAAATACAAGATTAATTTGTCGATTTTCGTTGATTTTTTAATTGTAACCTTTTTTTTTTTTCCTTTTGAAACAGACTTTTGTTATTTTTTCGGTGAAAAATTATAATTTAAATATTCAATTTCACCATTTACAAAGAATTACTAATTGAATTGATATCTAGAATTGAAAGGGCATTTCAAAAACTAGAATCATACATTCTTAATAGTGTTTCAGATATTGAAGTGATTATAGAATTTAAAAAATATCTACAAAACATATTTATGCAGAAAATTTTAAATTATGCTTTAACAACCTTTTCATAAGATTCCATATTTGTTTAGCCTCTACGCTCTACGATTGAAGTAAGAAAATTATGTGTGTTCCCCAAACCATAACTTCTTTTCTTCAATATTTGTTGGCGGAAATTGAATTCTGATTTCGAAATTCTTCATTATGGTCTTCGACATACAATTATTTTCAAAATTCAAAGCTATTAAAGTTGTTTTTATCTTTTTTTTTAAATGTCTATTCCTTCCAGGAATATTGTTTCATACGAATTTTAAGAAACATGTTCTTAGTTTTCTACTCTTGCTGTGCATGAAAAAAAAGAGTATTTATCCACAATTTCAGAGAGAAATGTCAAGTAATTTCATCATGTCTGAGTTTAAAATTATCTTATAAAACTATGATATATTTTTAACTCTAAATTTGGCATCTATTATAACGTTGAAATATAATTTTTTTTTTTTTTAAATATTTAGCATAGAACTGTGTTTCTTCTTCTTCATTGGCGCAACAACCCCATGGTAGGCCAAGGCCGTCTGCCTACTGGCAGATTTCGAGAATGGAGATGTTTTCTTTTTAGGGGTAGGGTTGTCAGCCCTACATCTAATTCTCTACTGTCATGTTAGACTAGAACCTATGGTTTAAAGTGGATTTCGAACCACTACAAACCCTCATGGCACTGCCGGAACATCGAGTTTGAAACCTGTGGCGCCAGAGCGCTAGTCACACGGTCAACAGGACTAAAAGAATGATACATATTATTTTAATAATTTCAGAAGAAGTTCTTGAATTCTTTTGTGTTACAAAAACAATTTAATAGTTGGAGAGTCTTTTCTTAGAATTTCTGTTTTATTCCGTTTAGTATCTGAACCATCCTCAAAAGATGTCTTTAAACGACCTTTCACAACGGGATATGTCCGTTCGTGACAAACAAATGACATAATTGTGTTAAAAAATTAAAACAGAATAATAATTAATTAAATTACAGAAAATAATTCTTAAATAATTAATAATAATAATTATTTAATAACAATTCAGAAAATAAATCTTAACAAAAATCTTTCTTCTGTCGTTTTGCAATAAACCCGATTTTATAGTCCCGCTTTTTCCTATATTTCTATGAAACTTTACGATCTGTGGCATTATAGAAATGCATCTTTCCTCATTTATTCCACCCCTTGAAAAGAGCAAGCTCATCATAAATTGTAGCTGATTTGCGATCTTCAATGGAAGAGTGAATTTTAAGAAAAATTCATGCACAAAGAAAGCAAACGAAATGCTTACATTATAGTGGTAACGTGAGCAGGTCAAGTGAAGAAAGGCATAAATATGGATCATCTGGCTGCTTCCATCGTATTCATTGCTTTCAGGAACACGGAGACTCGATCGCAAATGTGACAACGTGGTATATCGTTATGCAGATACTGGTGGGAGTTTTCCGCAATTTCTCCCATACTACACGTGGAACAATTACCTCTAAAAATCATCTCGGAAAGTAATGTCCTCCCGTCATCACCTGGCAGGGGTTATTCGTGAACTACGAGAACCACCAATGAGTTAAAAAAAATTAACGATCATAAAAATAAACCAGGAATTTGGTGCAGTTTAGGAGTTCAGTTCAAATTGCTACGCCAAGGATGGGTATAATAAATCTATTGGCTGCAAAGTTCCTTGATTGAGTTTGGGAAAGTTTATTCCAGATTGCGGTATCGCCAAAAATAGTTCAGTTAGATACCTTAAGTAATTTTAATTTATTAAACTAGTGACAAATGATGACTGATTAAAAGCTCGTTATGGAAAAAAAAAAAAAAAAAAAGAGTTTACGAACATTTAGGCAAGCACTAATAAAATTTTACAACTCAATGAAAAAAAATGTGATCATTCAGTAAATTTACAATTTTACTAAATGTACGAGATTGTTATAAATTTACAGAACTTGTAAAAAAGGAAAAAAAAAAAAATTCTGTGTTACCCCTAAAAGTTCTCCTGGAAGGCAATATATTCTCTTCATCGCTCGTCGCTGGATTATTTATGATCACCGAGTGATCACCAGCTCTCTGGAGCTCGGTGCCGCAAACTTTGGGTTCGAGTCCCGAAGGTACTATGGATGTATATAGGGGTTTCGAATCCATTTCGGACAATAGGTGCTGGTCTAATATGACTGAAGGGGTTGGGCGTAGGGCTGGCAACACTACTCCGTAAAAAGAAAACATCTCTTGTCTTGAAATTTGCCAGTAGGCAGATGGCCTTGGCACACCATGGGGCTGTTGCGCCAATGAAGAAGAATACTATTGTGCAAAGTGATTATATTTCTAGTTTATTCCTTGTCAATTCCTTATGTGGTGTGTGTGTGTGTTTATGTCTTCAAAGCTTATTAGCTGTAAGTAGTTTTCAACTCAAAATAATTTGTACGAAAATTTGCGTAGAAAACTGGAATTCGTAATCTTAATAAAATCATATCCCCGTATAATATAAAAAAATGATGCGCCATATGTCTATTCAGCTTCATAAATCCACATTTATGCAAAATCTATTTATCAGGTATTTTATAAATATAGTTTTAATTATTTCTTTATTGTCTCTTTCTGATTTTGGAATTAGATGTTAAACTGAAAGTGTCTGTGTCGAGGATAGATAAATATGTATGGCGATATGTCTTCCCATAGAAGAGTGGGGGGAGGAGGGTACCGAATCCCAATTACCACCCTTGAAGATATGTTGAGTGGTGGCAAAATATGGATGCTGTGTTGCAGATTCGTGATGCATCCTTGATAACACGCTGAATCTGCTGCTTATCTGCCGTTCTAGTGAAGAATGACCTCAAATCAAAGTATCTAACATACCAAAATAACAAAATTTATTATGGATAATTAACATTCATTTAAGTAGTTTTGATAAAAATATGGAATGTTTGAATATAAATATCTTAGTTTTAAAAATTCAGATTTGATTATTTACTTAGTGATTAGGTTTCAGTCCACAATCAAAGTAACTAATTTGATAAAAAAAAAAATACCATTTACAAAATTGTTGTTCAAGAATCATTCATTATTTCACTCGTTATTCAATCATTATTTCATTCTTTGGTTGCTCTAATTTGATAAACCCCAAGTATTTTCCCAAGTTCTCAACAAAAAAAAAAAATAATAATAATAAGGTAAAAGTCTTTTAAAAAAAGTTAAAGTGAACATTTCATCTCTCTCTAACCTAATCATAATTTTTAAACTATAATTTAAAGCTTATAGAAGATGGTAATTAACTCGTTAAAAGAAACCACAAAAATTCATTAAAATTAAAATAGATAGAACTTCATATGTTAGGCAAATAGTAGTAAAATATTGAATCATTTAGAGAAAAAACAAAAATAGATTTATTCTATTGTACAAAAATAGATTTATTCTATTAATTTATTAAGTTAACAGATCCAGAAAAGTTTTGATCTATTAAATCCCATTTTTTTTATCAATTATTAACTTATCATAATTTATTATTATTTGTCACATTTTTTGAAGCATATGTAAAAAAGTCAATTATCCTTTTTAGTATTATGAAATTGCAATAGTTATTAGTGGCATCAAGATGTCACTAGATGGCAGTACTGCTTTGTACAGACTATTTTGCCCAATTTGTAAAAATTAGCTAGTAATGAATGAGAGGGGCCTGAATGGCCGAGTGGCTAGCGCTCTGGCGCTCGGTACCACAGGTTTCGGGTTCGAGTCCCGGCGGTGCCATGGATGTTTGTAGTGGTTCGGAATCCACTTTAAACCGTAGGTCCCGGTCTAACACGATCGTACAGCGTTGTGGAGAGTGACATATTGAAAATAAGGAAAAACTAACTTTCACATATATAGTGATTAGGGGATTGTAGTCCTTGTTGCTTCACATCCCTATATACCACTTCATTCATCATCATCAAGTAATGAATGAGTAATAGTCATTCGACCATCAAATAGTGAAATTTCAGATTTTAATTTTGGATACCCTTAAATACCTTATTTATAAATGTTACATATCTAATAAAGCTAAATTCTAATCATCATTTATATTTTTATTTTGTTAATTGCATCTTAATATAACAAATTTATAATTTTAATCCATTAACTTAAATATAACATTCTGTTAAGGAGTTTTGAAGCTAAAGGATCCCATGTAACAACAATGATATTCAAATATGGCCAAGTGCTTCTGTATATACTTATTGCCTTTAAAAATAACTATAATCTTTTAATTTAACCAAATCTTATAAAATTTAAATTGTTTGAGGATATTTCTTATTCTACCATATTCTTTTGAAATTTTAAATATTAGTTGATACATTCTTAGTGTAGAAAAGTATCACAGTATTATTAGAAAAATACAGTATATATTATAAAGTTTAGAAAACTGCCTTTTCACAGCCACAAATTTTATTAGTTTAACTAATTTAATTATATTTTTGTGAAGCTATAAATATACATAATTAAGTCAAAATTTACATAATTTTTGTTTAAGTTGGTCTTTTTTAATTTCATTTTACATAAATTTTTTAATAATTATTATAAAAATTATGCATTGCTAAGATACTTATCTTGATATTGATATACATTTTGAAATTGTTGTTGTATTGATTGAGAAGATTTTCTGGTTTGAAGACATTCAATTATTTTTATAAATTGTTTTAACTGTCAAATAACCATTATTAATTGTTTGTTAATTTTTTTTTTTTTTTTTTTTTTTTTTTTTTTTTTTTTTTTCATTTCAGAATATATAATCAGAATAAAATCTTCGAAATTTTAAAGTTCTAAACATAATAGATAATGGAAACCATCATAAAATTGGTTAATATAATATCGCACAACTGATAATTTTAATGTAAGTAATAAAAACCATGTTATATAATATATAATTATCATGTGATTGATAATCGACCAATAATTTAATTTCTGAATAACAACATCAAACAACCAAATTTCAATTTTAAAAAAAATGTATATAAATACATTTTTTCTAGCGATATAGATCAGTCCAAAGAAATATTCTTTGGTGCATCTTCAAAGGCATAGTATTCGTGCTTAATGCACTTATCCTTCAATTTTACAACTCTGAATCCAGATTTATCTCCTCTGAGCTGACCTCCTACAGCAGAAGTGACTACAACTTCAAGATCTTTGTAAAATCCTCCAGCATTTCCATGCCAATGCCCACAGAAGACTGCTCGAACATCTAAAGTTCAAAAATGTAATTTTAAAGCATGCATGATATTTTTTTATACAATGAGATTATTGTTCTTAAATGCAGAAAATCAATTAATGAACTATGAATTTTATAGTGGTAGAGATAAACTTTCTGGTTGAGGAATATGCTAGATCAAGTTTAGTAGAAAGTGTCACTTGAGCAAGCTAAATCCATGACAAAAAAAAAGCTTAAATTTAATTAATACACTTGAAAATAAAATACTGACCACACTTAAAAGTTGTTGAATTGTTAATAACTTTATAATATATTTTAATATGTTAATATCTTATTTTATAAATGTGTAGTAAAGTAGTAATGGTAATCTAGGTTGACTTTCACAAATATCAATTATTCATTTGCAATTCTGAAAGAAAACTACAATCATCTAGTTCAAATGTCAATACAAAACTGTTTGTCATAACTACAAAGTTTACAAGTTTTTCAAATTAATTAAATATTGTATTATTAATGACCCTAATGCACTCATTGACTCAAATATAATCCAAATTCTTTTATATGCTAATTAATACACATTATTATTAAATGGAGGTGATATTAATTGTTAAATACTTTTTCTTTCTTTAAAAAAAAAGTTGACAAAGATCTCAAAAAAAAAGGGGGGGGCGCAGGGATTCATATATACATACAAAATTATTCATATTTTTTAATTAAAAATTTGTTCTGTTCAAACGTGCAAATATTTTTTATGTTAATTGCTGTTTCAAATTTTTTGAAGCATTAATTAATATTAGAGTATTTTTTGTGAAGACTAGATATTGTGATAAACAAAATAATGAAATGAATGATTATCAGAAAACATATTCTATTGATAATAATGAAGAAATGTAATATTGTCATTAGGCTTATTGAAATTAATTTATTTATTTGAGTTCAGTGAATTGTATATTATTTTATCTACAATTGAATAGCTAACAAGTTGATCTGAAATTATTTTAATAGATACTTGCAAATGGATATGGAAAAAAACTTATAATAAGCTGATTAAAATGTTTTTGTAATTTTTTAGTTTATATTAATAAAGCTATTTCATCCTAACTACATTTATACTTTGCCCTCAATTAATAAAAGTTCAAATTTGTGAAAAATTTTAGCGATCTCATTTGTAAAAGGCAGTTAATTACTATCTATATAAACAAGTAATATAAAAAAAATTTTAAGCCAATTCCTACTTTTTTTTCGCTATATTGCAGAAAGTCGTTTATAAATAATTTTCATTCATTTTTTAAGTTTATCTGGCGCCATCTATTGGTAGATATATGCAACTTAAATCTAAAAAAACTAAAATTAATTAATTAAATTTAATTACTGCATTAATATTTGAAAAAACTGTATTAACATCAAGTGTCACACACTACAAGTTCAAAAAAAATGTACTTGAACTTGAGTGGATGAATAAAATGTATTTTATGAATGATTGAAAATTTGAACAAGATATATATAGGGAGAGTGTGAGCTAATAGAAGGAATTGAATAATTTTATTTGTATGCAGCTAGAAATATGAAGTAATTTAATAATTGTATGCTTAAAAACTATAATCATGCAAATAAATGCATAAATGCAACATAATTTTTTTTAAATAAATTAATTAATTTATCACCATGTTAAATTGAATTTATTCATAAATATAAATTGACAAAAAAAAACAATTGACAATGCAAAAATTATATTGACAAAAGGCAAATAATCAGTCAGTTGGTTAGTAGTTTGTCAGTAAGTAGATAAATTGATTGAAAAGTAATAAATATTTCTAGGAAAATAATCAGCTATACAATTAATTAATATTGATGATATCTAAGAAACACTTACTATGAATTAACATTAATTAATGATTAAGACCCGAATAACTATGCTTGAATAACTACAGGCTTTGACTTCCTTTTTGTCTTATATAACATCATATGTCTTCTATAATTATACTTCTGAAATCTTTATTAAATAGACCTTATTAAAAGACAAACATAAATTGATATAATTATGATACCGATAGGGAGGTTTTTTTTATATACAGAAACTATGTTCCACTGAATTATTGATCAAACTTAAAAAACAAAAAAATATTCAAAATAAAAAATTACATAGATTTTTTTAATTAAAAAAATACATAGTTATCTATTCAAAGAGGCAATTTTACATTTTTATTTATCTGGGACTTTATCTTTTTATAGAAATTGCATTTTGTTAAATATATTTTCTTGCAATTTACAATATTTTATCTATTTTTGAATAAAAGCTTCTTTTGAGCAACCGAAATGTACTTTGTGGCTCATACAATAAAAACAATATTAATTGGAGGAAGAAAAAAAATAAAACAATGAAGTAAAATTATATATGATAAATAAAATAATTTTAATTAAGAAAAATAACATAAGCATTAAAATTTGCAACAAAAAGATTGTAATTGCATATAAATCAAATAACCTCATATTAAAATTGAAATCATATAATTTAGAATTTCTTTAACATAAGGAATAAAAATAGGAATTGTAATATTTTTTTAAAGGGCATTAGTGCTCAATTTAAGTTTATTATAGTAACCAATAAGTAGTTTTAGAAAGAACTTTATAATTCATATGACATATATCAAACAATATAAGAAAAGATAATAATATTCATAATTATTTATATACATACTAGCATCATAAAGTTTCTGAAGCATTTTCTCTCGAATTTCTGAATCTATATTAAAATAACTATCTTCTTCATCTGATTTTTTAATAAACCATGGTATGTGTTGAAACACAAGAACATGCTTGTATTTGCCTGATTTTGCTTCTGCTAATTGTTCCTCTAACCACCTTTCCTGTTCTTCAGCTAAATCTTGAACCTATCACACAAAATATAATTTATATTAAAAAGCAAAATATCTATACATATTTTCCTATTTTGAACAAATATTTTTTTTAAATCTGATTAATATGTAGTATAATTTTATAAACTATATATATCGCAATCATTAATCATAAGATTGATGGATTATAATTAATTAAGAATTGATAAATCACAAGATAATCAAATTTTTAACAATGACAATGTTTTTAACAATGCATAAATAAAGTGATAATAAATACAGAAAACTTCCCAATTAGCAAAAAACACTGCTGTATCCAAAGCAGTATTTTTAATTAAACTAACCATTTATGTCTAACATTTGTACTCATTTCACTTCATTTTAATAATTTAAGTAACAGGATTTTTCATTAAAGACTAAAATACTCAAAATTTAAGACCACAAAAAATTATTTTTAGTGCTTGTAATTAATCAAATCAAAAAATAATATATAAGAAATTCTCACTGTAAAAAAAAAAACACCAAAAATTTAAGTGCATAAATTAATTTTTATTTGTTATATTAATATTAATTTGTTCTATGTTAAATAAAATTTTCTTATTAATCCCAAATTAATTAAAAATTCCCATATTAAGTGAAATTTTATAATTAAATTGTGCTTTGCAACAGTATTTACGTTATGTAATATTTTTATAATAGCTTTAAAACATACATGCATGAAGATTGCACTTGTGTGATAAACTGAATACTTTCCTCTGAAATATTTCTACAAATTCCAATTTCCAAGCTTCATTGGTGTTTTCCTCAACAAAATTTAGTAAAGTAAAAATATATTGAGGAGTTTTTGAAAAAAAAAATGACATATCATACATGCTAACTTCTAAAAGAATTTAAATATTAATCTTGGTGCTTTCAGAATATATAAGATAATTACATAAATTCAAAGATTAAGTTAAACTATAATAAATTTCAAACAGTATCTAAATAATTTATAAATTTAATTTCTTACCACATATATGAAAATATTGAAAGTGCATACATGAAAATAAGAATGAATTATCATTTTAAATAAAATAATGAAATGTTTAAAAAATTTTAAGAAAAATATGTTCTTTGTATACTTTGCTTATAAAATTGTTACACAAATTTAGTTGCACAATCTTTGAGATATCAAAAAATAGAAATATTGCATTTTCTACTGACTTCAAATGACTGTAAAAATACTAAATGCACAAACCTGTTCAGGTGCTTTAAAAAATTGGGAATTAATCACAATGAACATCACTCCGCCAACATAAAATGTAAAATAATCGTCTCCAAAACTATTGTTGTAAACCTGAATCGATTCATGAGTCGGGTTGTTTCCCACATCATGGTTTCCACATACGCACACCAAAGGTATATCAGGATGGAGCTCTTTAAATAATCGAAAAAAATCCTCCTCTTGAGGTTTACGCAAAGAAGTACCTAGAAATATGTATATAAAAAATTTCATCAAAGTGCCTGTTAATCAATAAATTAGCATTAACATCATTTGTGATTCCTTTTAAAAATATAAAATAGATACTATGAAACATGCAAAATAAGCTTTTTTGATAGTTACAAGCAGAAAAAATTGTTCAAATATAATTAAAGCTATTACTACATTATATATTTAATTTTCTATTTATTTTAATAGTAATTTTTATTAATTAGTAAAGAATTAGTACTTTAATAAAATTATGTAAATTATTTTATTTAAATAAAGTCAGTTTGCCTTCTTAACTGAAATATTTATTGAAAAAAATTTTATAGTGAAATCAAATACATTTTGAATAATTATTTGCCTTTTATCAGATATTTTTTAAGTAGTAATTTTAAAAATTGCACAAAATACAGTCTAATCTAACATTGATGATAAAAAAAAGAATAAAAGTATTAAATTCAAATTTTGATGTGTCATGAACATTGATGTCTCTGAATTATTTGATCATTGACATTGAAAGCAGCATATTATATTAATGTAAAATATAATATATATTTAAAAAATATGACATCAAAACAAAGCAATATTTTTCTGTCATTTTATTTATTTAAAATCGAATTAAAAAAAAACTAATGGTGTTAAAATTTTGCCATTTATGTGAAAATTAAATATTATTTTTTAATTGTTTATGAATTTATTCCATAAACAGTTCCAAAATGTATAACAATATACATGTTTTAGTTTTTCACAAATGACTCAAAATAAAATAGTGTGCATTGAAAACAGTATAAAAATGCAATTTTAATAAAAACAACATCCTGCTGTTGCTGTAAAGAAAATACATAGTTTAATATTTACCTGGGAAAGCATCAATTAAATCTCCACAGACAACAAAAAAGTGAGGTCTGGGAGTCATAGCATTTATGGCTTCAATTGCAGCTTTTGTGAGCTTTATTTCTTTTTCCCATCCAGGGTTTGGTTTCTTTTCAATGTAGTTTTCAATCAAACCAAGTTGTGTATCAGCTCCTTGAATGAAATAAAAAGGCCCATTCCAACATCCCTCGTTTTCTTAAAAAAGAGAAAAAAATGAAATTTATAAAAAAAAAAAAAAAAATTTAAAAAAAATACTATTCAAAACCATTACATTGATACATAATCACAAATAAATTAAATTAAACTTCAAATAAAGATAACGAAAATACATTAAAAAAGTGTTTCAATTTCACATTTCTTAATTGTACAAGCATGGTTATTTTAATTAATAAATTATTCTTTGTCCCTGTCATTTAAAAAAAAATGTTTGAAGGTTGTGAAGATAAGTAGATTTTAATATTGAAGTCTTTCATGAAAATTATGTTAATAGTATAACTTACACTGATGGATAAGCATTAAAAAATGCTAAATTTCATAGGTATAAAATTTTATTATGATATATCATAGGAGTATTCTCAATTAAAAATATTTGTGTAAATCAAGAAATATTTAAAAGATACATATTTTACAAAGTATAGAATATATTTAGTGTACTGCTATTTTTATCAATATTAAAAATCCATGATATAATTTATACATTACTGGGAACAATAACATCTTATATAACTTCAAAAATTCCAATATTGTATAAAATTGTTACATTTAAAAATAAAAGTTTTGTAGTGTCCTGATAAATGATGTTTCTAAATTATTTGATCATTAACTTTGAAAGCAGCATATTATAATAATGTAAAATATAATACGCTGCTTAATTGTGTTGAAGAAATTATGACAGCAGAACTATACATTATTTTTTCTGTTCTTTTGATTCCTTTAAAATCAAATAATTTGGTAGAAAAATAATAGTACTTTAAATAAAAATAAACATAAAACACTACAGAAATAACAAGAGACAAGAACAAATTTATACCTTCAGTGTAATAACAGTTATTTACATCAGGAAAGGAACAATAAAATAAACAAGAACATCAATGAAATTCTGCAACCGAAAAGAATGAAAAAAATATGCAAAAACATGTGTGTGATCTCTAACGGTCATGTACATAAAATGTTTCTCTTCTTGGATATTAACAAATAGGGACCTTTGAAAACCTGTATATCACTTTGTTTGGCTGTTATCCTGTCCTTTTCTTTTTCTTCATTGGTGCAACAGCCCCATGGTGAACCAAGGTAGTCTGCCTACTGGCAAATTTTGAGACAGGAGATGTTTTCTTTTTTACAGGGTAGGGTTGTCAATCGTATGCACAACACTCTACGTCATCCTGTCCTCATTGATTAAAAATTACCAGATAGTAGTTTGATTTGTACCAAAGCATCAACATTTTTGCAGCATAACAACCATCAGCCTTGGTAGGCTACAATTCTTCAGTAATCAAATTCTGTTGCATGCTGATATTAATTCCTTTTCCTAATACAAAGCATAATATATTTCACACAATAAAAAAAAAACAATATAGATTTAACATGAAACACAGACACCATTGTGTTCATGCATTACATTTCTATTCATTTACATACTCGTTAGACAGAAGATATATATTTCATACAAAAGTAAAAATAATAAGATTTAATAAATATAATAGACATAAAAATATTTACACAAATGTAATTGTTTATGATTTCCAAATTTTCATTAAAAATTTGCCAATTTGTGAAGGACTGAAAAACC
The DNA here is from genome assembly GCA_021605075.1 of Caerostris darwini. Lineage (NCBI taxonomy): Eukaryota > Metazoa > Arthropoda > Arachnida > Araneae > Araneidae > Caerostris > Caerostris darwini. Next base: position 537,791 of record BPLQ01010207.1, read on the forward strand.
ATTTTATGAATAACACTAGTTGAAGCAAATAAATGATTAAGTGACAATTGAAACAAATTAAGTATACTACAATATTTCAGCGAATTTGGCAATTAGTTTAATTATCATCTATTACTATACTGAAATAGATGGTTTTAATGATTTTTGATGGTTATCATATGAAGTTTTGTATCTGCATATTTCTGTTACACTTCAATATATAGTAAGCTTATTATAAATAGTTTATATATAGTAAGTTCAAATCTAAGTAAGGCAAAAAGTGGAGTGATTGGCATGATTTTTTTTAATTGCAGAGGATGCTACTATGAATTTTAAATACTTCTTTAAAAATTTTAATAAATAAGTTAATAAATATAATTTTTAATTTTAATAAATATAATTTAATTAATAAATTGTGTGGCCATCGAGAGAGACATTGTGTGGCCATCACCTGATCATTCAATATGTGACTTCTTCCTATAGAATTATTTAAATATGAGATTGTAAATCAACAAATCATGTTTCTAACGTAAAGAAAGGGGCATTATTCAACAAGAGGCCATCATGATACTGAGAAAAATGCTACATAGCATTGTACAATAATTTGATAATTGACTCTATAAGATATTACAGTATGATATGGACATCATTTTAAAATGTTTGAAATATATCCTGAAATTCTTCATTTATTTTCAGAATAAATATTTGTAACTATAGGTAGTTTTTATGGAAATAAAATTTTAAAAAGTATATTTGCACTTAGGAATGATCAATATATTTTTTTTTTCCCAATGCAGCTGGCAAACAGACATGGACGTCTTAGATGCCTTAAGGCAAACGCTGCACAGACGTTACTCACTTTGCATTACCCAGGGGGCGCATGTAACTCGAAGATAAGCCACAGACGCAGAGTAGCAATGCTCTACGATCATATTAGAGCGGGACCTACGGTTTAAAGTGAATTCCGAACCACTACACATATCCATGGCACCGCCGGGACGAACCCGAAACATGTGGTACCGAGCGCCACAGCGCTAGCCAGGAATGATGAATATCAAATGATATATATATCACATGATGGTGTATATCAAAGGATGTTATGATGGCATAACAATTACATGCTAAAAAGAATTTTAAAAAATAATTGGCAAAAAAAAAATATTACATTTAAAAATACATCAAATAAATTTTAAAAATTATTATATTATAACTCTAAACTTAAAAGCAATAAAAAAAATCGAAATATTGAGGTATTTATTCACAATTTTTTTAAAACTTTTTTTTAGTATCAGTTATTCCTCTTTTTTTTTTTTTTTTTTTTTTTTTTTTTTTTTACTTAGAATAAAGTGATAAATTGTTATTATTTAATTTTCAACATATAAATAATAAAGCATGAAATTAGAAAAATGTTTTTATAAAATAGCTGTAATAAAACTAATAAAGTGATACCTTTTTTAAAATCAGGAAAACTATGATTTTCTGCCTTCCTGAAAAAATTTTCTTTTGCCATAACTTTTGTCAAAAAATTACACCACCTAAAATCAGAAATTTTATTAAATAAATAAAATAATAATAAATAATTTATCATACATTTTATTCATTGATAAATGATACCTTGTTTATAATTTTCCTGTCTTATGATAATATGAATTTGAAATTTTAAGTATGAATCTCTTTACAAAACAAGATATTCAAGGACAGTAATGAAAAAAATTTATAATAAATATTATCCATATTATATTTTTAAACATAAACTTTTTTAAAAACATATTTTTATAAGTTATACTTCAAGAAGATAATTTACAGGAATTAATGAAAGACTGATTACAGGAAGTAAATTATGCCAAAATTAAAAATATTACAATGTTGGTAAAAAATCATACATGATAAGGTTTATTGTTTAATTGATTTGATAAAATATAAAAAGCAATAACATATAATAATTATCTTCCGTGTATTTTTTAAATATATCATACCAACAATAATTTAATTACTTTTCAAATAATTTTGCTTATTATTACCACAAATAAACAGGTTGATTTTATTCTAATTGATTTAGGTAATTGCCTACACAATGATCATGAAAACAGAAGGAAAAAAAAACTCTCTCAAAGTAAAATTCAAAAAAATGAAAAGTGTTCTGAATTTTAAAAAACTAATTTCCAGGTTTAATTATTGAATTTTTTTGTGTGTGAGGGGGAGAGGGAGAAGGTTCTGTGGAAATATGATAAAAGTTTGAGTTGGCCACATTTCTGTTTTGAATTTATAAAAACTGCAAAACTGTGTTACTGTTATGATTGTATCTATAATACTTGAAATGTTGGAAAAATGCTTTGCATGAAATGCTATTTAGATATTATATGAATTGCAAGGGAAAGTCATATTGAAATATAACTCTAAGAGTTGTTTTTGTTTTTTTAAATAAAATCAATCTTTTATGAATATTTTGTGATATATTGAAACAGGCCCAATAATTTATAGAAAACTAATAGTTTTTATACAAGTCATTTAAATTTAATATTGATATGCATAACATTTTGAAGTTGTTCTGTTGTAAATTAACTTTTGAAATATGATGTGCTTATTTTGTTTCCCCTGCTAATAATGAGTTTAATCTATATACATTCATCTTAGTAGGAATTCTGATTTTCTTTTTATTACACTAAACACTCTTTCCCAAACCACAAACCAGTTTTTGAGTAAATGCATATCTAATATTACTATATCAGTTTAGAAGTAAGGAGTACTTTACACTGTTGTTTGTTTGTAAAGGTTGCATAGTGTTATTAAAATCCAGACACCAAAAAAAAAAGACGATTATCAATTTTCACATTTACAACATCTTTATTCCATTTCTAACGCCAACTACGTTCTGTTTTCATTCTAGCGGGAAAATTCCCTTTTTAACAGTGAAAGTAGAAGTTGTTAAATTTGTACTCCATTTTCCATCAATAGGTGTGTCTACACTGTCACTATTGATTTCCTTCCAAATTAGGAAGAAAAGGAAAGGAAAAAATTTAAGAAACTATAAAAAAAATGCATTGCAATGGAGGATCAAATTTATAGGAACTATGGCAACCAATGGAAGTTGCCAACTTTTGTTTCATCACTTTTTTATCAAAAAATATGTATTCAAATATATTGCATGGACATGTGTATTCTTCTTTTATGATATAAAGCCCTTATATTCAATATAAAATTATATGTCTTGAACCAAAATCTCTTGAAAAATAATAATAGTAAGAATAACTGCCAAATATAACAGTTTCAAAAAAATTTTGTAATATAGTACAGCTAAATTTTGATAAAGAAGTTGAAACATGCTGTTTCAAGATGAAGAATTATTTAAATCAGGAAATTTGAATTCACCATAAGCCTTGGCATTAGGCTCATGTGTACACAAAAATGCTTAAAACAAAAAATAGAAATTTATGCCAGTTTTGCACCATCTAAATAAATGTTACTGTTTTGATACTCAAGTTAAATAATTTTCTTTGATAAAAATACCATTTTACTACATTACCAATTTTCAGAAAACACTATTAAAAAACAATAATTACCTGCTAAGAATTATTTTTATCATTTCTAATCATAATGTTATCCTGGTGTGATCTATTAAATGCTCATAAAGTGAAAAAAAATGAATCACAGAAATTTATTTTATATGAAATCTGTATTCCTAACACTTATAACATCAAGTTATGTATGCTGTACTTCCTTTATATTGCTTATGAGCTGTTAGTGAAGAAAATGAATAACTCTATAACTCCTTATTTCATTTAATATTTTGTGTGTGACATGCATTTATAAAATTAGTTCTTGATTTTTCAAATATAAAAATCATTTGTGAATTTTATTTTTTTATTTAAAAACTTCAAATGTAAAATTTCTGTAATAAATAATAAAAATTTTATACATTTTGATGAAATTTATAGAAGAAACTAAAATTAAATATGTATTAAACCAAATTGGTAGACAGAAACACATAAATGCTTAATATGTTATTTTTAACAACTTTGAGAATAAAAAAGACATATTACAATACAATTTTTGTATTATATTTTCATTATTCATGTAATTACTCAATAAAATTGCAATGTTTATAATGTAATGATTAATATCTGTTCTACAATTAAAGAAATATTGTTAACTATTAATTAAATTAGTTCAAAGCATTGCAACATAGTATAGTGTTTATAAAAACACATTTTAGTGTTATTATGCATTCAGTTTTCCTTGAAAAAATAAATAATGAAACATCTTTTCTCATAAAATATTGAAAATTGTAAACAAATATTTAATATTTATTTATTTTCCCTTTTTTTCTCACATCGATATAACAATACTGAACTATTTTGTTTTGGAGAATAAAGAAATTGAAAGTAAAATAAGTTCTATAATTTAAATATACAATGACATAAAATTAGGAGGTAAGAAGGTAACTAATTTGAAGTCTAAAAAAAAAATATTTTGACAATATATCTTAATTTATTATGTGTAAAACATTCTGGTAAGGACTAATTTTTCAATTCAAATTAAGTTCCGAGCTAAATTCATAATGCATTTTAAACCTAAATACAAAAAACTAAATAAATAAATAATAATTAAATATAGAAGTTCAACCATGCATAATGAGTCAATCTTTTATAATGGATAAAAAAAAAAATTTGAAAAAATTACCTATATGATAAAAGGAAATCTTGAAGTAGTTGATTACAGCTTATTGTGAAGCATATAGCTAGATATTATATCAGGAACATTTAACTAATGTCAACAAAGCTGTAAAAATACAAGAATTATAATTATTAAACTTAGTTAATAATTTTCAAACAACAGTTAAAAAGAATTTCAAGAACTAATTAAAGTGATAATGCATGATTAAAATAAAAAGTAGCTATTTGTTGGTTGAGAAATACAGTTCAATGTGATTGTAATAAATTTTTTGAATCAGGATGATTTACAGATTTTTCTATTTTCATTACTAAATTGTCCAAATTGTTGTCTCCATATTTACTAATTAAAAAAAAAAGAATTACTTCTCAAAAAATTAATTTTTTTAGTATTTTCCATTTATTTTTAAAAGCATTTCATTAAAATGACTCATAAAAAATGTTAGATGCAATATATTATTAGTATCACCAACCAACCATTAGATCAACATTTTTTATTTGCAATATTTTAGATTTATTAATAAATTTGAAATTTTTAGTGGCAATTTTTAATAGCAAATTAGTTAAAATTATTTATTTTTAATCAACAATAATTTTGTACCAACATAACAAATTATTAAAAAATAATAAAATACAATCAGGAAAAATTAAGCTTCACAGATAAAGTATGCCTTTATCAGTAGAATTTTAATTCAAAAATATAATCAACAACTTGATCCATGAGAATTTGACAACAGAAATTATTTTATTTTTATTTTCTTTTTTAATAAAATTCAAAATTTTTTTCAGCTTAATGAAATTACCTAATTTAGAGACCATTGCCTTTCATTAACAAATAATTGATTTTGTTCTCCTCCTACTTTGCTAAAATAACTAACTGCTTTATAACTTTCCCTATAAATACATCCTAAAGATAGAATGAATCAAAATTTGTCAGAAATAAAATTTTAAGAACTATATTTTTCAACTGAGTATGATTTTACACATCTTGAATATCAATTTTGAGTAATTTTTCAAATCATTTAAAAGCAGCATCTTCTGTACTACTTTACCGCCATAAATAATTATTCCTATAACAGATCGTATTTAATATTCTACATGTAATTCAGATTTTTAACTCCAAATCAGTTCTAGGGCCTGATGGCCAAGTGGCTGCGCTTTGGAGCTCGGTATCACAGGTTTAGGGTTCGAGTCTTGGTGGTGCCTTGGATGTTTATAATGGTTCGGAATAAACTTTAAACTGTAGGTCCCGGTCTGTTTAACCCTCGTGTGCACAAGATGACTGTAGAGCGACAAATTAAACCAGATCAGTTCTAAAGCATTCGGAGAATAGTGCTGTTTCTTCCTTACTTAATTTTATGAATTATCCTTAATAATTTAATCAACTTCTTACTTTGATATAAAAATATTTTTAGAAAATACTTGTTCTTTGAAAATATTACATTTTTATAATTAATGAAAATTTTGATAAACTAAGCAAATAAAGGATTCTGAAGATATGTTTAAATAGTTTTTTTTTTTAAGTACTACATGCAAGACAAATGAAATGTTCTATGTGCCATATCTTTTAAATACTACAAATGAGAACATATTTTAACTTAGGCTTATGGATTTGTAAAAACTTGTAAAGAAAAACTAATAATCAATAAAATCCAATTACTTATAAATAATTGATTCTTGCAGTAAGAATCATTTATGTTCAGAGTTCCTGTTATTTTAATTGAATATCTACACTAAGTATCCATATGAATTTCACCTCCAAATTCAAAATTGTCATGTGATGTTTAGCAAGCAGCTATCATTATCCCATTTAAAAAACAATTTTTTTTTTAACTACAGATTAAAATAATTTATGTGTAACACTAAAGAAAAAGTCTTATAGAAAGTTTTATAGTCTCATGTTTTATAATAAATCTATCTTACTAGACAAGTTGTATTAGATATATTCTAACTCAACATTAAAAAAAAAATTCATATATTAACATTTAAAATCCAGGCTTTAGTAAAATCAAAAAATTTGATGGTACTGAATTATTTATTCATTGACATTAATGAATAACATATTATAGTAAAAGGTATCTTTGAATCCCAGGAATTATGAGTTGTTTAATGTAAGAGTAATCAAGCAATATTTTCTTATATTTTTATTAATTTGAAATAAAATCTCAAAACTAATTATGTTAAAATTTTATGTGACTATTCTAAAACAAATGCTTTATTTTGCTAAATTCAGTTTTATTTTCTATTTTTAAATTTCATAAAACAAAAATAGCTTTCTTCTTGGACATAATTTCTGTAAGTTTTATTTGAAATTGAAATACCAATCTTAAAAATTTGAAAATGATATGATTATTTAAGTATGTGAAACTTCAATACCTGATTGAATAAGTTTCTACTGAGAATATATATTTATATTTGATAATCAATACAGTTAGAATCTTCTTTTCTAGTAACCTTACATAAAAGTGACAATATGCAAGTTAAAATTAAATGTTTTCTATTAAAGAATTTCCTTAAAGCATAGTAAAATTTTAGAACATTAGTTAAAACATATAAAATATTTTTAAGAAATCAAAATTACTTGTATCAAAATATTTTATTAAAAAATAAAACTAATTATATTACATATCTGTATAGTGCCAGTTTATTGATGAAAAACGAATTTATTTAATTTAGAACATGCATTTGAAATATATTTGCTTATTTAACAAAGGAAAAATATTTATAGTGATCAAATTGATCGATAGTTGAACTATTCTATATTTATTAAATTTATGAAGTAATTATGACTTATTTACACTATCCTTTGTTAAATATGCATTCTAAGTTTTTATAAAACAATAAATGAGCAGAAAAAATCAACAAACTAGAATATATTTCAAACAATCCAATGTAAATAAATTTTTATCCATTATTGTTTTCTTTTATACTAAAAAAATATAAAGTAAGTTTGAAAATTATTCAGTTCGATACAAATATCAATGTTAATAGCCAAACAATAAAACAAAACTTTAGATGTTTACTAGAAGATATTACAATATGTTTACAGAAATAACCTTCCAAATAAAATTAATTTATAATAAAAATAAAAATTAAACCACAGAAATTATTCCAATGCCATATCAAATCGTTTTAAAAAATATTCATTGTATTAAATATTGCTTTAACAAATTCCAATTGAAATTTTCTTTTGATATGAAATCAAATTTAGCTCCTTGATAAAACATTAACATTTTATTTATCTTGTCAATTTCAATAAAATAAAATTCATCCTGAAATTTCAAAACTTCGAGAGCATAAAATATTTTATACATTTTAAGTTAATTACATAAATTGTCTGGCAAATATTTGTAATTAATATAATTTTATTTAAATTTTGTTGCAAAAATACATCCATTTCTATTTTAAAAAGTGCCTTGATATAAATGGGATACAAGGAGGAAAAATTTTATCAAAGGATTAACCATAATTCATATTTTCAGAAAATAATTTACACAAAAAAATTCAGTATAAATTGATATTTTTATTTGATTATGTTATATAAATTTAACATATAATAACAAAATTAGATTATATAAATTTAGAAGCAATAAACAATTAATGAATTCAACATAAGGAAAATGTAAATAGGGAAGATAAAAATTTTAAACATTAAACTTAAAAATATTAAGTTTCTTTCTTAAATCTTTACATTAATTCTACATTTTAATAAATCAAAAATTAACAAAATTTTTACTGCATAGTTAAACTTCACTTAATTATAAGAATTTAAAGCCCATAATGACAACAAAAAAAAAAAAATTCACAAAAATACGAAAAATTGACTTGCATGCAAGTAAGCCCTTTTGATTTTCCTTTATACTTTCAGATCCGACGTAATTGCTTGTATCAATTAAATATTTTTTTTTTTAAGAAATAAACTTGTATGCCAATAACAAAAAAATAAAATAAATGTAAGAGTTTAAATTTTAATCTCATTAAAGAAATATGTAAAATTATTTAAATCTATTCATTTTAACAATTAAAATAATTACACAAAAAATTAATTTCAAACCATGAAAATTCAACAACATTGCATTTATTGATAACATTTTCAAGAGAACAATTACAATGTGCGCCCCAAAAAAAATAGTTGATCACAGAATTTGAACTATTTTTTAAGAACAATCAGTCAAACTACAAAATAAGACATATTGAAAAGAAATAAAATACAATAATTTAGGTTAGCTTTCAAGTCTAAAAAGCATTTAAGTTAAAATACAATTGAAAAACAAAAATATTATTGAAATATAATTTAACATACTCGGCTGCTTAACATCTATTAAATGCATAAAAGTTGCAGTTTCTATTTTTTTTAAAAATTTTTGATTAATGATTGACAAGTGATTAATAAGTAGCTTCTAACAAATAATCAATGATAAAATAAAATTCAGTCAAAAACTCACAATTTTTAAAAGCTTTCAACAAAATATGACTTTCAGAGTCCAGCCCTGTTTCATTTTAATACAGAGGCAGAATCTATATATGATTTACAATGAATTTATCATGATCTACCAAATACACAATAAATTTTTTTAGAGTTTTTGCTTTCTATAATTACTATTTGAAGTTATATTACAACAGCTTTAGCAACAGGTACATTCCAAAGGCTAATTATTAGTCACAAAATATATTTTGTTCATTGCATCTATTTTTAATTTAGTTTTCTTTACTACACAGGCCAAATAGAAATGTCTGATATCATGCCTTCTGCAGTTAATGTGAACAGCAACAATCTATTAACAAATCAACTTCTCAGAATTATATAATTTATTTCGTTATTTAATAACATTACTGGATGGAAGAAATAGACTCATTCACAGTCTCTGACAAAATTTTTGATGAAGCATTTTCAGAAGCACAAGGTTGTTCACTGCAATTAGACTGGATAGATTTCTGTTTCTCATCAACCAAACCACTGTCTAATGAGTTTATTTTACTAGAATCATCACAAACTGCTTCAGACACAAGTACACTACTGGAATCAACAGCACATTTTTCACTCATAACATCTGAAGTTTCCATGGCAATTGAAACAGAAGACCCAATATCGTCAGTCTGGTCGGCAGGAGGGTCAAAGGATCCAAAATTGCTGAAATCAGCCCAATTGGCATCATCTGATGATCCACCTGAGGAAGTCGTTTCCCAAGGATTAGGAATACTAACTGGAGCTACATCCATTGGAACACCATCAAGTATTGGTTCTTGACTATCTACATCCATTTTCATTTCTTCTGAATTCAGTGTAATTGCTGTATTTTCAGATTCAAATACTTGGGATTCTTCATCTGAATCACTACTGTTCTCTTCTACCGATTTGTTCATTCGAAAGCAAGAAGTGAAAGTTGTGGGATTCTCTCTATCAGACCAAAGAACAGCATCTCCATCAGGATTCATTTTAGCATTGCATACTTCTTCAAACAACTCAGAACTTCGCATGCTATTACCATCCCCAATTGAGAAATTTGGAGATGGATTAATAGAATTTCTGGCATAAATAAGACTCTCATGTGCATCTTCAAAATCATCATCATTGAAACCAAATTGGTCAACAAAATTGCTAGTCATTTCATGAATCGGATTATCAGAAAAGGTTAGATGGACAGATGTACCTTTAGCAAATGGCATATTTCTGAAGTCAATGGTTTCTTCATCAGCGGAAGAATTTGACATAGGAGGACCATTTACGGTAAATATTCTATTCTTCTTATTAATTTCTATTAATTTTTCTGACACAAATTCTTCCCATTTTTTTTGGTGATCATCTGATAATTGCTTTATTTTTTCTTGAATAAAAGTGCTATTAATGCCATTTTCAGCATTTTGATCTATATGATTAGCTATCTTTGTTAAATGTCCCATATAACCTTTTCGATGAGATCCTGGAGCAGATTTCGCCACTTCTTCATCAAAACATTCAAGGATTTTTACAGTTATCTTGTATTGAGTCAAAATCTGATCCAACAATAAATGTATTTTATTGCCTTCTTTATCTATATTTGGAGGATTGGTAATAATTCTGCCTATAGCTTGTTCAACTTGGGTATGAAGAAAATTATTCCATGAATATTTAAAAAACATGTCTAACAGTACAACAATGGTTCCTAACGATGCAAGCTTTGCATTTACTGATTGATTGTTAGTATACAACAAAGCTGTTTGTAGATGAGCAACTTCTAAACGGCAAATTCCAAGAGGAGGATCTAAACAGCCAATGGTGAATGTAATAGCAGGTTTTACTGGTGGTTTTAATAATAAATTATGAAAATCTTCCAGTCGAGGAGTTATCGCAGTCAATACATTAGAAACACCTCTCTCCAATCGTTCCACATCTAAAGCTGTTATCTGTTCCGTTTCACTATTCCTGTTGAATAATGACACAAAACAGGATGGTGCATTATCAGCTTGCAAGCCTTCACCTTGATTCATAGGCATCTGCTGTATTCCTGCTGGACCTTGTTTTTTGAAGACAAGTAATGACAATAAAACAAGAATGCCATTAACAATTGCACTTTCTTTAGTGACATCTTTGAACATATGATTCAATAATTCAGAAATTACCTCCACAGATTCAATAGTTTCCAACAAAGGATTTGGCTCTGCTTTCTCCTGAAGCATTGACATCTGCTCTCTAGAAACTTTGATTATATCACAAAGGGCATTAGATGCATTGCAATTAAACTCTTCACCATATTCAATATCAATACGACCGATTAGCTGTTGAATAAGCTTCTGTTCATCAAGCCACTTAATAATAATAGTTCTCATTTCACTATTTTCAATTACCATAAATCGGAGAAGTAAATCCATTATAGCAGATGTATCAAGATGCTTCAAAATTAAAGCAATAAAGTCTCTTTCTTTCAAAAATTCATACATAAATTCTGTTTTTTTAGAAATAAGCAATCCCATTGTTTTGCTATAGAAACTGGCTAAAAGTGGATTTAAAGGTTCATCGGTAGTTAAAAAGTTATACAATTTAACTAATAAAGTTTCATCATTTACAAGAGCATCATTAATCAGAGCTATGTCGAATGTTAACATTTCACAAGCTTTATTTGCGTATCTATAACGCATTCTCTCTTCTCCGTCATCTTTCGGCTCTTCAATAATTAATGTGACCATTTCATTTAATATTTCTGGACGAACAAGAAAATCCAATAGTTTTTTCGATTGCGCTTTACATTCTTGCAATATATCTTCTTCGTCCATTAATTCTTTTAAAGTAACGTTCTCTTTATCCAACAGAGTCTCGATACACGAGCCTGTAATTAAGTTATACCTCCAAAACATTTTTATTTAATAAATATTATATATAACTGTCCGTTACCTTTAAGATGAATATTTTTCACCAGCGTAAGAAAAATTGTTTTAAATTCTGAAAGCGAATAACTGCACACAGTAATGCGATATTGATCTCGTATCCATGTCTTTATTTCCGGACAATAAACAAGTCTTAACTGAATAGACGGATTCTTTTAAAATGCCACAAATTTAACATGGGAAATTTTTAAATCATTATCCACCAAGGGAGAATAACAAAGTTCCAGGAAATTACCTACCAAATTAAAGTAATTTTAGCCAGCACACAGCGGGGGCGGGAAACAATTATATGTAAGATGGCGAAGTATAAGCAAGACGACATTCAAACTGCTTGTGTACAGCATGAGCACGTTTTCTACGCATGCGCATTTCGTCTCAATTTATACTGACGTCATTTCAAAATACAATAATTATCACCCTCAGTTAGCAGTTTCAATGTTTAAACTTTGTGTGTATGTACTTGAAGAAATTTAAAAAATTCAATTGATTATCCTTCATTTCCAACAGTTTATTAGTTTCTGTAACAGTTTAAAAACGTTTGATGGATAAACTTTACGTACAATATATTAATAAATAGAAAAACGTTTAAATTCAAAATAATTTTTTTTTTTAATTCCATTCACTTGAACCATATATTAAAATTGGTGAGCTGTAATCCATTTCAAAATCATAATAATAATAATATTAATAATAATACATCTAATTAACTTATAACTATTATCTAATTTGACTTAAAACTAGCATACTTCATCATGCAAGTATTTGTCAATACACTTTTTTTATTAGGAACATCGTATTCCATGAAAAATACCAGATGGTGGAAAAATTTGTTTACTTTGTTCGATAGAAAGGTGAGACTGATGTCTTCCTAAAAGACTTTCAAAGTAATTGCCCGCATTTATGTGTATTGTGGTAGAAAACAAGAAAACTCAAACAAGCCTCCTGTTATCGATGTAAGGTGCTCAAACACATTGTCACAATTTTCATTGACTCCTTGTTTCTCAGAAATGTATAATTGCCCACCACATATTTAAGGAATCTTCACCCTCTTTAATGTGCCGGTAACCAATGGGCTCATACGATTACTATTGTCTATTTATCATGACTTTTCTTTCCTACTGCCTTCACATACCATTGAGTAGATGAACGCTTCGCGTTCAGGCACTCGACATCTTTATTCAACAATGACCAATGGGCCACAAGTCGTATATAAATATATAATCTGACAATTTTAAACAAAAAAAGATAAATTGTTTGAAAAAAATAAACCAGAAATTATTTGATGGCAGATAAAATAAGAGTTTTTATTTTGTGTGTAGAATTTATTTTAGACTTTTTCTATGCAGTGACTTAAAATCCAAAAATATTACAATATTGCGTAATTGCCAAATGGTAGTAAGATTAAAAATATTAATAAGACCTTGAAAAGTGTTGGCATCTAATTGTATTTTATATTTAAAAATTGATTGGCGCATGCGCAACATTGCGAGGCGTTGCTTTAGTTACGAATGTCATCGTGATATCAAGCCAAGATAGCCAGCTAAAAAGTAAATAAACATGGCGTTTCAAACGGCACCAAAAAAAAAAAAAAAAAAATTATTTCTGAAGTTAAATATATATTTAACACATTTTTATAATTTTGCAGTATGCACTGTATATTTTCAATTTGTTGAAATTAATATATTATATTGAATTTTAAATATGAATTGACATTTTTGTTTAATTGGTGGGTGGCCTTGATCGTTGTCTCAAATCATGTGAAATGCACTAAATGAAATTTTAACCTTCATTTGTGCTCCACGTATCAGGCAAGGTTAGTTCACCTTCTTTCAGTGCAGATAACAAGTAAATTCATTTTTTTTTTTTTTTTTTTTCATTGCTATTGATGAGTTTAGTATTTTCTTAAAATAATAATATTTTGAAACAGGTGTTATTATATTCTTAACAATAAAGTATTTATTTTAAATGTTAATGTGAAAAAGTTATACATATTATATGAGTGTATAAATTCAATTATCAAATAAAAAATAAATATTCATATATAGGTATGCATTTAATTAAATGAATCAAATAATGAAGTTATTTATACAAGTTATTTTGTAATTTTTTTCAAGTTAGATTACATTAAAATCTAATCATCATAATTCTGTTATTATCTATGTAATAATTTTAAATTGTGTTATATATTTGTGTGTGTTAATTTAAAATATGTTTACTTTATTCTTTTAAGTAACAACTATGGCAACTAAGTGGGGTGTAGTCAGTGCTGGAAAAATTTCTCATGACTTTGTAACTGCAGTGCAAAGTATTCAAGAAAAGGGATTACATGAAGTAAGTCATAAAATTGTATTATTTTAAACTAAAGGAAATATAAAATAATAAAATTCCTATTTTTCTGTATTGAATACTCTCCCCATACATACACAAAGATTTTAGATGTGTCCTTATATATTATCCAGTAAAAACATTTAAATCAATTTTAGGTACTTACGTATTAACGGTACCTTGGCGACATACTTGGAGGTTTTTAAGTGTCGCAAATCTAACAGCTACTAAGGTTATCAAACCAATAGAATAGATTGGTGCCACATAAAAACCGCCAAATCTCTAGCTGCGGTTGGCGCAACTGTCGCCAAGGTACCATTAATACGTAAGTACCCAATTTTTTATTTTATTATTAATTTTGCTTTAAGCCAGCTGAAATTTTAATTTAAAATAGCTTTCTTTTTTTTATTAAAATTGAACTTCTATTCACTATTACTATTAATATTTTTCCACTGACAGCTAAAAATATTTAAGATATTTTATAAAATCATATTTAAAAGAAATTTAATCAACTATATCCTATGAGCAGCTTAAAATAAATCGTGGTAAAATTTTAGTTTAGGTGACACCAGAATTTTTGATTCCCCTCCCCAAACTATGGCTTGCATCTCCAATGGAAATGTAACCCTTCAACTGTGTTTTCATCGATTTCCATGCAACAAAATTTAAATAACAAAAAAGCATGTGTTATGTGTTAATATAACAAAGTTTATTGAATTGAACAAACTATGACAGTGTATAGAAATGTAAAATAAAAAAGTGATTTTAAGAAACAAAAAACTGCCTTTTTTTTTTTTTTTTTTTTTTTTTTTTTTCAATTTCTGTGTTAAGTATAAGTGAAAGCTGTGTTTTTATGTAATGAAATGAATATAATAAATGTAAAAAACCCATGGATGAAAATCACCAAAAAATTCTCAAGTAGATCTGTGTTATAGTGCCAGGACCAAAATCTTAAATAATATCTGGATACTTTCTAAAATCAAATTATTATTTTCAGACATTTCGCTAAAGGTGTTAGTAAGCACACAAGATAAAAAGCAGCAGGGCCTAACTGTAACCAAATCGGAATGAAAAAGAAATTTCTCAATCTCCTCTAATGTTTTATAATACAAGCTCGGGAGATATCAGAAATGAAAGTTGTAGAATTTCTAAAAAGCAACAAAGGTGAGGTAGTCCATAAAAAATTACAGAATCAATGACAGACCCCATAGATGATTGAATCTTTTATAATTTTCTGGTGTATTATTTCACATTTGGTCATTCTATACAAGGGGAGAAGATACTGAAGATATCAAATGATCTTGGCAAACGAAAATCTGTTCGACACCCCAAAAAATCTTTCAATTAACAAGATATTAACCAATAAGCACACTGGTCAAGGACAGGAATAGATAAGAGAAATATAATAATCATGAACAATTATAATATCAATAATAAAAAATGAGCCCAATAGAAAAATGACGAAATGAAACAGTTTTCTTTCTTTGGTAAGGAAAAGAAACTTGATGAAATCAGAATTCTAAATTGCAGAAAATCAATATCCTATGAGAGTCGATGTTTCTCATTTCAAATTTTAATGACTAGAAAATATTTTTTATGAGTATTTATTTTGTATTGGAATTGCTGATTCTCTTGACTATATGTAGGTTCAGCTTATTACAAATTACCACATTGATTTGCTTTTTATACTTAAAAGTAATTATAGCAAAAGTTTAATTTTTACAAATTCTCAATTTTTTTTAATGCCATGTATTTATAAATGACATATTAAGTAAAGATTCAATACAAAAACTAATGCAAGTTTTTAAAAATATTAACACATATTTTTGTGTGTTTTATTATTGTTATACAATTGAAAGTAATATATTATTGAATATATATTTTTTTTTTCTTCCCTTTAAGTTTGTTGCTGTTGCTGCTAGGAATGTTGCCTCTGCCAATGAATTTGCTCAAAGCCATGGAATTCAAAAAGCTTATGGTTCTTATGAGGCCTTAGCTCAAGATCCTGATATTGGTTTGTATTAATTATTATTCATTTAAAACTTCCCATACAGAATTTATTTTTTTTATTTTGTCTGATATCTACTTTAAATAGTCTATTTATTTTTATGAACGCAAGATCAAAAACAATAAACATTGTATTGATGGCATCATAAAATATAACTAGGGATTGCTACTTATATTATTCATTAGTTTCATTTTTTTATTGTCCTTAAAATTTGTAATTTTTTTTTATTTGATTTATTGTATTTGTAGTTTTTAGCTTCGATTTATGTTCAATTTTATCAACCTTATTTTAGTTCACTTATTTTTATATGCATTTCATAAAAAATATATAATATAATAATTATTAAATAAGTTTTAATTTTCTTCCATTATTATTTTTTCCATTCCTAACAAAACTTATCATATTTATCAAATGTTTACTTGGTTTTTCCATACATTTCAAACATATTTTAGCTGTTGTCAGTACTGGTCAATTACTAATCAATCTATTAGTTTTTATTCTATAATATATTTTCATATTTTTTTTTCCCTTGTCATTTCTGTCACCTGTTGCATTTAATAAAAATCTTATTTGAATACTATCCATATCTTAACTCTTCTAAATGACTATATATTGCCTTTTTCTGTGAGTATTAGCTTTCCTCTGTTGTCCTTTTATAATACCAAACTGTATTGAGTACTATACTTTTAATTAAGGTTCATAATTTTTTAAGTAAAAATTATCCATTGTTATCCTTCTTATATGCAACATTGCATTTTATAAGCAAATTAATCTGCATTCTTATTAATAAATTAGTCAATTTCCAACTGTTCATGCAGCATTTGCCTGCATTCTGACATATAATTAAAAAAATTTCGTTTTTCTTCAATATATTGTTCGAATATAAATTTCTTTTTTCAAAATTTTTACCCCAAAAAGGTTAAAAATAAAATTTTTTAAGAATAAAAATAAATTTATCTAGATTCTAGCTATTCATATTTTATACTAAAAGTATTTTAAAGGTTATTATTGAATAACCTCATCTTTAAGACATAAGAAATTTAATATCAGAAAATATCAGTGTTATAAGTGCTTTTGAATTAAAAAAAAATTTTATAAAATCTTTATTAAGTTTGTTTTATAATGAGTAAATAATCTGTGATTATTTTTTTCCATCCTTATTAATGAAACATAAAATGTTTTCTTTTGCTTAATAGAGGTTGTATATGTGGGAACTATTGCATCGCATCACTTTGCTGTTGGCAAACTTATGCTGGAAAGTGGCAAGCATGTATTAATGGAGAAACCTATGACTTTAAATCTAAAGCAGACAAAAGAATTGATTGAAATTGCAAGAAAGCATAAACGATTCCTTATGGAGGTAATTGTTACTTTTTCTTTTATTAATGAATAAATTTTAGCTATTCTGGTATTTAATAAAATAATTCCTGAAAATATAAATGCTAAGAAAGACAAAAAGAAAAAATATCTTGGATTTAAAAATATCTTTTACTTTTCTAGTTTAATTTTATGGATAATTAATGTTTACTTATTAATGTAATGAAATTTCTCTTTATTACGAATAATTATGAACATGTAACTGTAAAAATTGTAGAGACTAGACATGCTTTCATTATCAATATTCTTATAGCAAGAGTTTATCTAGATTTTATAAGTAATCTATTTTTAATCAGTTATGGAAATTTGAACAGTATTTTTTGATTTATTAAGTTATATTAGAATTAAACATAAGAAAATTTTGAATAGGAAATTTAAAAAGTAAAAACACCCATAAAGATAAGCATGTTAACTTGTACCTATTATTAGCAATTATTTAGTATTTCTTTATCTTGGAAATTCTAAATATGCATGCATAAAAAAAAAATGGATAATGTTCTTAAGAACAACCAAGAATGTCAAAATAAATTAATTGAAAATCAATTACAAATTATACATAAAAAATATTTCTTTTAATTATTATTAAGAATATTTTCAACAGCAATGGAAGAACATGTCTGAAGTATTGTTTGTAATAAAATGGCTTCCATTGTTAAAGCAGTATTTTTACAAGATTGCCAAAAAATTATGTAAAAATGAATAACCTAAATATTAAAAAAAAAAAGTTACTTATCCCTTTATCAGATATTCATATTGGTGTATTATATTTCCCTTTTTCAAATATTTTGTAAAAGATCAACTTTAAGCATTTTTAATTTTTGAAGAATTTATGAAACGGGAGGCCAAATTTCTAAATTTACTGAAAAACAATATAAAAGCAAAATACCACGGTAAAGAATTGTGAAGTAAAAATTTCATATCATGATGAATAAATGTATATATATATATATACATATATTTTTTTTTTTTTTTTTTTTTTAATGTATTCAATTTTTGGTTTCTGAATTGTATCAGAAATTACGAACTCTAGATTTTAACAATTATTTATGTCTTTTTAAAAAAAATTATGGTTTATATTCCATTGTTACTTTATATGTAAGTTATATCTTTTTTATTCATTTGGAGTAATAATGTTAATTGATTATTAGGCTATCTGGAGCCGATTTTTCCCTGCTTATAAATGTTTGATGGAGCTGATTGAAAAAGGCACAATTGGCGATATTGTCCATGTGAATGTGAATTTTGGCATACCACTGTTAGATAGTGAAAGAGTAATGAAAAAGGAGAGTGGTGGAGGCACTATTTTGGACCTCGGTATTTACACAATCAATGCTGTTACCATGGTGTATCATGGAGAAGAACCAAAAAAAATTGCAGCTGTTGGATATTTAAATGATGATGGTAAGAATATTTCTTAAGAGACTTATTTTTTCACTATTATTTCTAATTCAATTATAATTTTATTTTAGTTTTGTATAAAAATGAGTGAAATAAAAAGTGAATGAATATATTTGTATAACAATGGAGGGAAATATTTAAGTCATTATGTATAAGATATAATCTGATGTTGCTTAATTTTACCAGAAATTGAGCTTTTAGCCAAAAGTCCTTTCTTTCCATCCTCATTGATTTAACTGTAGTAAATAGCACAATATCTTTTTATTAGGAAAAATATTGAATATTATTACAAGCTTTTTTAATATGCGATATATGATACAATAAAAAGCAGCATTTGTATTATTCATTTATGTCAACTAGTATTTGGCTATCATTAGCAAAAACAAAATAATTAAATGGTTGAAAACTTCTGTTATGGCATTATTAAAAATGCTACTATATGATAAAAAAAGGTTTGAACCTCATATAATATTTTAAATATAAAATAATTGACTGAACAAATATGAAAAAAAATGATAAATTTTTACTTTTTATTTGTCATTGTAAAAAGGGAGTTTGTAAGTTAATAAGCTATAATTATAACTGTTTTGTGATTTTTGATTATAGATTTTGCTAAAATATATAGAATTTTAATTAAAAAAAGAATTTAAAGATTTAGTTTTAATTATAAAATAGAAACACATAAAAAAATATATTACTTCTTATATAGATATATCATTATAATACAAGACTTATCAAAGGAAAGTTTTTCATAACCTGAATATAAGCATAGTATATATAGAAGAATACACAATTAGCAAAGAGGTTTATTGCTTTGTTTTTAAAAATAAAAATTAATTTTGGAAAGAAATATAAATTTTGAATATCTTCCATATGTCTTGTATTATACTTTTTTTTTTTTTTTCAGATATTTTTCATTCTTGATTGATTTAAATTACATTTTGATTATTAATATTAGGTGTTTTAATTTTTTTTTATGTATTTTATCATCTGTTTTTAAAATAAACTTAATTATCTTCAAAAATAGGTGTGGATATAGCTATGAGTAGTTCTCTTTTATACAGTAATAATCGTACTGCAAATATCACAACTAATGCATTAGCAGAGTTCCCATGTGAACTTGTTATTATAGGCAAAAAAGGTCAAATAAAGGTAAATAGTAAATATGATTTATGTAACATAATATGATGTATTATCATTAATTTGTCTTTTAAATAAGTGGATAATAATTTTATTGTTTGATTTAGTTTTGTTTTTTGTAAATACTTTTTCTTAAAAATAGTCAATTAATCATTATTGGTAACATAAGAGCTTCCCAAAAATTTTAGAAATTTTTTTTGATCAGAATATCATTTAAAATTCTGTATTTTCTAAATCTGTATGTCCCTCCCACCCCCCTCCATTGCAGGTTGTTAGCTGCTACATAACCATATTCTAATTAAATCTATATAATATATAGGGAGGGTTAAAACGTGTTTTATTGGAACATTTTGTCATAAGATATTTCCTACTATTATTAATGTATTAATATTATTTTGGATATTTATTAAATATTCACTTTTTATAGAATTTGGTTGCTACTTTTAAAATTGATAATTAAAAAATATATATTAATAATTTGCATATTAAATGTTTACTTCATCCATAAAAATATTTTTTAAGTGTGAAAATTTGGTCAAACCCAAAATAAAGCATCTTTCACACTAAATCATTGAGCAGCTAGCAACAGAAAAGAAAATTTTTTAGATCCATTCACACCAAAGTGACAGAAATTACTGTATGCCGATTGAAGTTCCAGTTACTCCTACAATCTTTATTGGTTTTAATCCAAGTCTCATTATGTGCCAAGCATTTAAAAGTTAAAATTGGCTAATTTCGAGCGAAATTTTTTTTTTTTTTTTTTTTTTTTCTTGCGCTGCATGTTTAAGTTGGTGATTAGTCAATGCCTTTTGCTTTGCTGTGTTTGCATCTTGTTGTGTAAGGGGCTTAATACTTCAAACAACATACACTTGATAATATTCATTAACTTTTACATTTTCAAGTTATTCTACTTTGTATCTCTTTGGATGATATTATTATCTATAAAAAAATATAATTTTTTTTTTCTTTTTTCCATGAATTTTCCTTCATATCTGTGTTATGTTTTTTTTTTTTTTTTTTATTTATTTATTTTCTTTTTAATTCACTTTAACTATAGGTTCCAAAACCATTTTGGTGTCCAACAACTGTTATAACAGCAGATAAAACATATGAATTTCCTCTTCCCGAAGTTATACGCCCTTGCAATTTTGTTAATAGCTCAGGGCTTAGGTTTGAAGCTATGGAAGTCAGAGAATGCATAAAGAAAGGTAAAACCAATAAAATAAATTAAGAACTTATATATTATGAATTACAGCTTAATCATCTATTAAAATATTTGAATATTACTGATAAATGCATTTGATATTATTAATTGTTATTAAGTTATACAATCTTGATGAAATATTTTAATTTTGCATATTTTTATGCCTGGTTCTTATAAAATAAAAAAAAAGCCATTAAAGGTATTTTATTTGAGTAAATCTAATCTATTAATATTGCATTTTTTAAGGAGTAATTATAGCATTTATTGGTTGAAAGTAATATTTAATACAGAAATCCACATATTTTTTGCAAATATAACATATTGTAGAAAATTATTTAATTAATTTTTAGTTTTATAAGACAATTCAATTGTTTTAAGGATTTAAATATGTATTAAAAATTTCAAGTAAAATTTATTTAGAGCTAACCACTGTAATTCATTTTAGAAGTTCATGTTAATTATGAGCATTTTAATTAAAAACTTCTTGAATGTAATATTTAAAATTAAATGTTAAATAATAGTTTAAACATTTAATGTACTTCTGACTTTTCAGCTACCTTATATGAGTTTTTTTAACATGGCAACATGAATTGTTCTTGAATAACATTTATTTACATACTTATCATATCAAATTTAATTTCTGCATAAAAGTTTTAATTCAAAATCTTTCAAAGACAAAATTTTATGGTCTACTTTGAAACATTAATAAAAGATCTAAATCATTCTTTTAATATTTATATAGGTGCTTTGGAAAGTGCAGTTATGCCTCTAAAAGATTCTGAATTAATGACTGGAATTATGGATGAAATCCGCCGTCAGATCGGAGTTGTTTATGATGCTGACTGAAATGTTACTTACCATGATATATTTTTCGATCAAATATATATTTGAAATTTTACAAATTACAACATAATTTTTTTATAATTGTTATGAAAATAAATTGAATTTGGAGTAAATTTTAGTTATTTAGTTTAGTATTTCTAATGAAATAGTAAGTTTTGTAAAAGATAATTGTTTCCAAGTTTGATAATTAAAAGGCAAGGGCAATTTTTCTAACATAACATGTATTTCATTCAGAGATTTAAATGATTAGTTTTCAAAACAAAGGTTTAATTCTAACAATTTAGCTTTAGTATTTTATTGTTGTTAAAGGCTTGAAAATTCAAATATTTAATGATGTACAAAATTCATTCTACATATTTTAATTTTGAATTTACATGGAATACTTACTTATACATGGATTTTCAAATGAATAGCAGATTTCTTTTCAATTGTGAAATCTTCATTACAGTTGAAGGATTCATAAAAGGTGAATTTTTATAATGATTAATTTTTTTAAGTGCAAAATTATAAAGAATATCAATTCAAAATATGAAGATCAAGAAAAAATTTTTTTAAAAAGTTAATGCTAAGAAACTAGTAACTACACTGGCATTCAAAATTAAGAGAATTTCCATATTTAGTTGATTATCTCCAAAGCTAGTAAACAGATGTTAATGAAATTAGATATGGGCAAAGATTAATGTAATACAGAAAAAAAAATCATTGCAATTATGCTACACACACCTGGCTATTCACAAGACACCTCGGTGATGCAGAATTTGCAATATCTAACACAAATAGTCATAGTACCTTCTTAATACCAGATAGATTCAATGAGGATTTTGAGTATGTAGAAGTTACCTCCTGTCATTGCCAGATATCTGTGACAGGATGCTTTTCCACAAAATGCATACTATCTAGGATTTTGCTCTGATCTTCATGTCTTTGTAATACCATTTGCCTGCAAGTGTATTTCGCAGACACTTGAATTATCTTGGTCGTCACATTGTAGGTAAATATGATATTAGCCTTGATCATGATGAAATATACCAGTTATATACCTAGATTCTAGAATCTCTTGAAGATTCTTGGCATTGTTCACTAAATAGGAGACAATGCAATACCGTTAGTGATCAACGTTATACTCTGTGCCTTTTCTGGCTTCCCAGTTTGCTAGCTGAATATTTTTTTTTTCTCCCCAAGGCAGGTATATTATAACAACTTGAATTTTTTTCTTTGCTTGAAAAAAAAATTTATTTTCCAAGTATGCATTCTAATACTTTTTAAATTTATTACTCATGATATACTTTTCCCATCCCATCTGAATCAGCACTTGCTTGACCCTGAACTAATTTAAACTCATTCTTTTCATACTTTATCCATGACTTATCTTCCATGGATTTTTATTATTATTATTACCACAAGTTTGTCTCTTTCTTTTCAAATTTCTCTTATGATCTAATCAAACAATGGTGAGGTACGTGAACAAAAAAAATGGGAAAAAATCAAATGCTGTGTAGAGCATTTTTTCATATAAAAAGGTATAAAGTTTAAAAATGCACATTATTGCCATTTTTCGTTCCTGTTGGATCACAAGCCACTTGTTCCCCATCTGTCCCAAGATATGGAATCCCTGGTATAATCTTGGAGGTACAAATAGGTTGCCATATCATATGCCCCTATTTCAATGTCTTATCCATCCTCCTTCTTTAGGAAGCATTTAAAAATCCTGGTCCAAAAAGTCATTGAAGCAATCGTGAGGCACAAATTTAATCTGTACTCACTCCTCCTACATGGTAAAGTATGCTTTGATTGTCTTCAAGGCTAAATTCTACATACTGTTCTCAAAAATGTAAGACGTCACGGATTTTGAACGTGATTTCGCCACTTATAGACTTGTAGAGTGATGAGCACTTTGGAATGAATCATGATGAAGTAGAAAGGCAAATTGAATAAAACTTCAAGGGATGGCAGCTGTATTTATAGGAAGAAAAGTAAAAAAATTTCTAACCTCATTAGATCATCTGTAGCTTAAGAAATTGAACATGCTCCATAGACATTGGTTTGATGTCACTCTAATTCTCATCGAGATGAACATTTGGGTTTTTTTCATGGAACTACGCAATCTTGGTGAGAGGCATGCATCCACTTCCCTATCACCAGATTTTTTTTTTTTTTTTTTCAAGACCAGGGGTGGAAAATCAAAAAATGATTTTCGTAGCAGGACAAATTACATTATTGTAGTAGCGTTCTCTCTCTCTGTGATTTCGTAGCAGTATATTTTTTGCATTAACAGTTCTTCAGACTTCAAAGCATATACAAATTATTTTTATATTATTTCACAATTGTTTAATTGATATGAAATAAAATTGCATGATTTGTATACAGAAATTAAATTAAACTTAATCATTTCGTATGATATTCGAAATTCAATACAAAACTAATTTATTAAAGTATGAGAAAAAATTAGAATTAGAAAGCTTAAATAATTTTTACTTATTGCATAGATAATAAAATAATTTGTTTAATGTATATTAATAAATACATCCATTCATGAATTGGATACATTTCAGTAATTAATGGATATACTTTTTGTATTTTTTATAAACTAACGATTTTTCTGCAAAAATTTATAAAAGATTCATTTAAAAGTTAAAAGTATCAAATGATGCATGAGTTTCGATTGAGTAAGAAGAAAAAAATGCTTGCATGTTTACTATAAATTATTAATATTTGTGTAAACAAAAGTAGCGGTTTTAGCTAAAATTATATGTATCCAAATTTTGAAAAAATGCAAATTGTAGGACAAAAAACCCAAACATGCTTATGAAATCCAATTAAAATAATAAATGGGAAATAAAGAATTGCTTCAAATAAGATTACAGCTAATTTGCAAATTATTATTGAAAATAAAATTATTTTAAAATTCGGATATTTAACAAGATAATAAATAAAAAAGGAACAGTTAAAACATATTAGTTGTAGAGAAAAATTCAGAATTTTTTAAAAATTAAAAAAAATATGCATGGTGGTGAATAATTTACAAATGCAAAATATTAATAAAATTTGAAATTAATTTAAATTTAATACATTTACTTGAAATAGTTATTGTAGAAACATTTAATAGTATATGTTCACAAACAAATTATTTGTTCCTATAATGGACAATAGATGGCGTCACGATATAGACTCCAAACATTAAAAAATTTTTTCGCCTTGTGACAAGGCAAAATATTGGCCTAACCAGTAAATCCTATAGCCAATAGAAATTTCATGAAAGCAAATCTCTTACATCATTGGTTAATTCTTAATTCCTTTAATAAGGATCTTCAGTGAAACCTGAAGATAAGCTCATTCGTATTATGCTATTTTTCTGGGTTACTAAATCAAAATAAAGAAAATATCTCATGTTTGGCGCAGAAATGCGAAATTTGCCGTTTTTGTAGCAACGGATGAATTTTAGTGCAGATTTTCCACCCCTGCAACAGTCAAAAGTTTTGAACAAGATGCTCCATTTTTTCGGTGACATTCCTGCTAGGAGTTCATGTCGTTTACCAGTAAACCATCTTATTTGGTTAGGGTGTTCAGTTGAGCTCCTTTTGGCCCGATGGCTAGCTCTCTGACCGTTGGTACCACAGGCTCCCGATTCAAATCCCGGCAGTGACCTGTATATTTGTTAATGGTTCGAAAAACACGTCTCTTGGGGCGACATGTCTTTAAACAGAGGAAAGGGCAGTTTTAAAACATTCTTCCTTTAGCAGGTCTTCAAGTAAAAAAAAAAATCTTTCCGGGGAGAGCAAAAACGTCGAAGAATCTCATCGCCCTTTTCAACAGAAAAAAAAACATCAATGAATAAAATATTTAAATGATGAAAAAAAAAACCACAATGTGATTTTTAAGACCTATGTTAAGATATAAGTTTAGTTATTTTTCAATATATCTAGAATTGGAAACCATACGATATTATAGAGCCCCTTTTAAGCTCACGTTTTTTCCTTTAATTTTGTAAAGCAGCACTAATTCATGTCTTTCATAAAAACCTTTCAAAACACAGTGCATATTTTCAAGGATATTGTTTAACCCAATGGAGTTTTCATTCTTCGAAAAACAGATTGTTCTCAGTGTCACTCGGTTTTGAAGTCCGGATTTTCGGGATAGCACGGTTCAATTCTTAACTGGTTAAGAAAAGGCTAGAAAACTTTTGTCATCTTACCTATTAACAAGGAAATTTAGTTTTTCTTAAATAGTTAGAAGAGGTTCAGTGCTTGGAAAACCCTATATCAGATGGTACTATGATGGCAGTCATCCGATAAAAAAGATTAATTAACAAAAAAAAATATTAGTGAAAAAATTAAATGAAATTGGCATTTTTCTCGACTTGCCAGTGTTAAGCAGCAATTTCAAACAAGCGAAATTTGTTGCATTAAAATATACTGATAATTAGAGATTCGTAAAAATCCCAGATAAAAATTCATATAAACAAGTAATATAAAAAAAAATTAAGTCAATTCCTTTTTTTTTTCACTGTATTGCAGAAAAGTCCTTTACAAATTAAGTTGAAATTTTCCTCTTACATCTGGCACCATCTAATATTAGATACATGCAACTTAAATCTAAAAAAAAACTAAAATTAATTAATTAAATTTAATTAATGAATTAATATTTGAAAAACTGTATAAACAACAAGTGTCATCCACTACAAGTTAAAAAAAAATGTATTTGAACTTGAGTGGATGAATCAAAAGTATTTTATGAACGATTAAAAATTTGAACAAGATATATATAGCGAGTGTGTGAACTAATAATAGAAATTGAAAAAGGAAATAGGCTACAGCTTACCTACATTAAGAAAACTGTTCCTTATTCCAAAATTTGAATAAAAAAGCACTTATGTTACCCAAATGATGACTAGAGTTCATCCTATTGCACTTATAATGCAGAATACACACACACACAAAATGCTAAATTTGTGTGATTGTAGCCAGTGACTTATGAGCCTAGTATATTTGAACAAGATATATATAGCGAGTGTGTGAACTAATAATAAAAATTGAAAATGGAAATAGGCTACAACTTACCTACATTAAGAAAACTGTTCCTTATTCCAAAATTTGAATAAAAAAGCACTTATGTTACCCGAATGATGACTAGAGTTCATCCTATTGCACTTATAATGCAGAATACATACACACACAAAATGCTAAATTTGTGTGATTGTAGCCAGTGCCTTATGAACCTAGTATATTTGAACAAGATATATATATATAGCGAGTGTGTGAACTAATAATAAAAATTGAAAATGGAAATAGGCTACAACTTACCTACATTAAGAAAACTGTTCCTTATTCCAAAATTTGAATAAAAAAGCACTTATGTTACCCGAATGATGACTAGAGTTCATCCTATTGCACTTATAATGCAGAATACACACACACACAAAATGCTAAATTTGTGTGATTGTAGCCAGTGACTTATGAGCCTAGTATAAAATGCATGCATAAAATATCTTCCTTTAACTACAGCGTAATGATTTTCCTTTTTAAAAATGATCCAATTAAAGTTTCAAAACAAATCACACTTGCATTTTTTTTACGAATAACATTTTTTATGTCTATTATTAATTGATCGTAATTGTATCAAAAGACTGACAGCAAGAATAGCACACAAACCTCTTAACCTCATTTAAATATTTATAAATTATTTAGGCAAATGAAAGCAATTGATTACTGAACTTTATAGAGTTTCCACAGCTTTAATATTATTTTAATGCTGATTTGTTATCATAAATATTTAATCAAAAATAAATTATCAAAATAGTTATGATTTCCAGTAATGCATTAAATAAAATTTCTCAGAAAAAGAATGAATTTACAGTATTTAAATTTGACTAAACATAATTTATTTTATACATTTTTGGCTTTTTGGTGAATATACAAATGCTGATGAAAGTAAAGGATGAAATCCTGATTTTACTACATAAAATTATGGTGTTTTGTTAATTAATAAGAAATGATTAACAATTTTGGCTAAGCACAAAATAAAGAAAATAATTTATTCAGTAGAAGAAAATTATAATAAATAGAAGTATATATATTATTCACAAATCGCAGGCTGATTATATATATACAGGGTTAGTAGGGAAGATGCAAAAAAAAATAATAATAATAAGCTTCAATTATAGAAATAGTTTTTAAAGTAAATTTTACATTATGATGATTGCTTTTAAGTACATAAAATTGGCTTTGTTAAATAAAAAAAAAGCAATTTTTTCCCCATTCAAAACAGCACATAACAAAAAGTAAAAGTCTTTTATTTTTAAAAAAATAATTTCTAGAATTTTTCATTTTAAAAAGAATAAAAATAGCCTTAATTATTTAATGAAAAAATGTATTTGAAATAAATATACAGGACATAAAAGCTGAATTATAAAAAGATTTTATATGAAGAATTTATAAAATAAATTTTATTCAATAAGTATTATCAATACATATCTATAACAAATGCTAATAGGAAATTAAATATTTATTCAGCATTTTACAAAATTTTCAGTAATGGTATATAAAACAGTAATTATACAAAAATTACATGATTTATAACTCAATAAAATGAATGCAGATAAAATAATTTCGATTAGTATCAACATAATTTTAAAAATTTAAGTAAAGTTTGATTTTGCTCCAAAATTTAATATTATAATATAATAAACTTGAAAATGTACCAGTTTTAGTATAATTATTACATAGCTTTAAAAAATTAATGAAGAAATAAAATTTGCAAACATTAATTTGAAAAACAAATTGCAAGTTTGAAGTGCTTAAACAATTGAAAAATCAATTTGATTATACATGCAAATTTAAAACAAAATTTTAATTCAATTTGTAAAGCAGGTCATCATTCTTTTAAATAATAGTTTAAGTTAAAAATTAAGAAAAATTCATAACATTAAAATATTCCAATATTTTAAGGAGGGATTTCAATCTGCAATCAACATTAAACACATTTTTTCTCAAAATCTTAATCTCTTCTTTGATACAAGAAAACTTTAGGCTACTAATATACAAATATAATTAATATATCAGAAATATATATGCATGATAAAATTTACCACTTTGAACTGTACATTTTTTTACCATCTTTAGTAGACTCGCGAGTAAACTTAATTAATAAAGCTTTAACATCATTTCCAGCATAAGTTCGATCTTCCAAATAAGGTACAATTTCATCAAATTCCCATTTTGGTTTGATTTTAAATAAGAACTCAAATCTTTCTTTAACATTTTCTGGTAAGTTCTCAGATGGAAAATGAAATATGACTTCTGGTCTACTAGTACGATCAGTCAATGCCAGCCCAAGCAATTGCTTCAAATCACACTTCATACCCTCCGGGACACTTGTTTGCCAACTTTCCAAAAAATTTTGAAGATGGAACTTGCCAGATGAACGTAATAATACTTCTGCATACAATTTGCAAACAGGATCTTCTTTAAGTGAATACAATTTACAACCATTTTCATCAGTGGCACCATTATCTTCAGAAAACCACGAAAAACATTGATCCACTATATCTTTCGGTTCCAAGTCTTCCAATGCCTCTATAATAGGTTCTTTAAAAATTCTGTTAAGTGGCATCGACCTGGATTCAATCACATTTAAAATACTGCTGAAGACATTAAATTTGTAATCAAAATCCAAAACTCTCACATACCCATCTATGATACAAGCTTGCATTCGTACTATCTCTGCTTTAAGCTCTTCTTCACTTGCCTGAATTGTGTCAAGCAGCATTTCAAAAGTATATTTTTCATGATCATTAGAATCTTCGTATTCTTTGCCTTGATACGGACATCTACTTAAGAGAGAACGGAGTTTTTTAAAACTGGGTTTGAAAGCGCGTAGTTCATAGTAATTATGAAATATGCCAGACACAGTCTGGGGGACGACTTTCATCTCTCCATTTTCACAGTCTTCTGGCCAGAACATATCCGGTAAAAGAAGCAACGAATTTGATGTTTCAGCCTCTTTTAATTCAAAAGTACTATTTTTTGTACAAATAACAGCTGAGTCCTCTGCATCTCCTCTAATAGTCAGTACTTGCCCTTCTGCAATAGTTGCAATAACTTCTGAATTAAGCTGCAGTAGACATATGTCTTCTAATTCTTCTTGAAGAGTTAAAGTTTGAATTACAGGACTTACTTCTGATTCTTCTAGTCTACATAAATTAATTTTCTTTTTAGCATATGATAAATCATCACTGTCATCCATATTTTGACGAATATATAAAAAGTCGCCTTGAAATTAAGGAAAGATTTTACAGCTTAGGAATATGAGTGATTTGTTTTGTTTACAACCATCAACAATTTGGCGGGAGATTAATGTTGCCATTCCAAACAAAATTAAACCTAATTTTAATTAAGATTCGCTTTTAATAGTTTCAAATTACAGAAAATTATAAATAAAATTTATAGTTAAAAGTAATTTTTTTGCTCTTATCTATTTCAAAATTTGGACGCATTATGTATTTCATAAATAATTAAAAAATTTCTTTATTATAGTATTAGATATATTAACTAAACCCGAGCTTGATGTATAACGTCTCTTTTTAATGAAATATAGATAAAATAAATTTATTTTAAAAGAGGGCTGTTCTTAACATAAAGTTTGTTCTATAATTTTTTTTTTCTAATGCAGCTGGCAAACACTTAGACAGCTGTCTTGGATGCCTTAAGGCCAGCGCTGCACAGACATTATTCACTTTGCATTACCCAGGGGGAGCGTGTAACTTGAAGATAAACCACGGACGTGGAGTAACAATCCCTCGCAACGCTCTACGATTATATTAGACCGGGACCTATGGTTTAAAGTGGATTCTGAACCACTACAAACAGCCATGTCACCGCCGGGACTTGAACCCGAAACCTGGGCTACCGAGCGCCAGAGCGCTGGCCACTCGCCCATTCAGGCCCTCATGTTCTATAAATGGATCAAAAGATCGAATATATCAAACGTGTTCTTCTATTAATATATGTATGAAATTCACAATTAGGGTTTTTCTTATTGGATACAAGCCTTATTGTATTAATTACATACTCTATCCCCTCATGGAAGCCTGAAAGTTTTGTTACTTACAATTTTCCCTTCAAAATCTGATAATGAATTTTTTTAATTTTTTCCGTAGGTTGTCAAATTATCTCCTGGTCGAAGTGTTTCATAGAGAGCATTTATTTGGCATCATTTACGCGCGCCTTTTTTAAATTACATCATTACACACATTTTATCATTACGTACTTAAGAATAATATTTTATGTCGACTCTTGTATAATCTATAATCTATGTTTGTGGTATAATCTACTCATGCTTAATTTTTTAATTAATCGTTTCTTGAAATCTATAATTTTATATTATTTTACATAATAGATTGCATAACAATCCATTGTGTAAAAGAAAGTTATGATTTCTTTAATCGCTCTGAAATTTCAAAATCAAAGGACGTGGTAGATCTACGGTAAAATAATCTACAAACGAGGCCTACAATTCGGCTCTGGAGGAAAGAAATGTGTCTAGGAATGGCAACTAATGGTGAGAGGCAGCTTTTTACATTCTGTGGTAGAAGCTTCATTTTTTCTTCTCCTTATAAAACAATCATTTTTTTTCTGTGTTCGCAATATATTTGATTTTAAGAATGACATTAATTTTAATATTTTATCACATTTGCCAATCATTTGAAAATAACTATTTTTCTTGTTTATTTAAATTCTTTATCTAATTTATTAATACTATTAAATCCTACAATATCTGAAATGAATATTGTTGTAGTATGATTTGTTACACAAAGAAATAGAAAATATGCAGAAAAATATTCAAATTATTTTACTACATATAAGTAGAATAATTTGTAATAGATACACACATGTTGCATTAATAGATATTCTACCATCTTATACATTGAGTGTAAAAAATAAATTTAAACAGCGATTATTACAGTAAATTTTTTTATAACATTCATCAACAAATTTATTGAAATTTTATATGAAACAATACATCAAAAATCATTTATTTATAAATAAAAAGTTTGCAATTTTTCACAATAACTATATTTAAAAAAAATTTAAATTGCACAAAAGATGTTAATTATCATTAGATAAAAATATGAGGGATATTTTTCTTTAAAAATTCCATTTCATTCATTCAATATATTTTAAAATTTATTAAGGACCAGCTATGTCTGTCAATACGCTAGTATTAAGTTAATTGTATTTGTCCTAACAATAATTTGGAGTTTACTATTTTTATTTACTATTGCACTTTACCATTTTTAATTTAATCAAAAAAATTGAAACATGACATTCTAATATTTATGTTATATGCAAGATTATGTTTATATACACTGAAGTGACAAAAGTCATGGGATACCTCTTAATATCGTGTCGGCCCTCCTTTCGCCCGGCGAAGTGCAGCAACTCGACGTGGCATGGACTCAACAAGTCGTTGGAAGTCTTGTGCAGGAATATTGAGCCATGCTGTCTCGATAGACGTCCATAATTGTGAAAGCGTTGATGGTGCAGGATTTTGGGCACGAACAGACCTCTCGAAGATGTCCCATAAATGCTCGATGGGATTCATGTCGGGCGATCTAGGTCGCCAGATCATTCGTTGGAATTGTCCAGAATGTTCTTCAAACCAATCGCGAATAGTTGTGGCCCGGTGACATGGCGCATTGTCATCCATAAAAATCCCATCGTTGTTTGGGTACATGAAGTCCATGAATGGCTGCAAGTGATCTCCAAGTAGCGAACATAAGCGTTTCCAGTCAATGTTCGGTCCAGTCGCATCAGAGGACCAAGTCCATGCCATGAAAAAACAGCCCACACCATTACGGAGCCACCACCAGCTTGAACAGTGCCTTGCTGACAGTTTGGGTCCATGGCTTCGTGGGGTCTGCACCACACTCGAACCCTACCATCAGCTCTTACCAACTGAAATCGTGATTCATCGGACCAGGCCACGGTTTTCCATTCATCTAGGGACCAACCGATATGCTCACGTGCCCACGAGAGTCGCTGCAAGCGATGTCGTTCTGTCAGTAAAGGCACTCGAGTCGGTCTTCTGCTGGAATAGCCCAAGAAAGCCAAATTTCTCCTCACAGTTCTAACAGACAAGTCCCTTGTACGTCCCACATTGATTTCTGCGGTTATTTGACGCAGTGTTGCTTGTCTGTTAGAATTTACGACTCTTTGCAGACGTCGCCGGTCTCGGTCGTTAAGTGCAGGCGGTCGACCACTGCGCTGTCCATGGTGGGATGTTATGCCTGAAATTTCATACTCTCGGCACACTCTTGACACAGTGGATCTGGGAATGTAGAATTCCCTAACGATTTCCGAAATGGCATGAACCATGCGTCTAGCTCCAACTAACATTCAGCGTTCAAAGTCTGTTAATTACCGTCGTGCGGTCATCATCACGTCCAAACCTCTTCACATGAATAACTTGAACAGAAATGAAAGCTTTGCGAAAGCACTGCACATTTATACCTGTTCTACGCGATGGTACTGCCATCTGAAAATTTGCATATTGCTATCCCATGACTTTTGTCACTTCAGTGTAATTCAGAGATTCTTTATGGAAAGTTATACTGTTTAATTAATTTGTATAAAGCTGAAATCGAAGATTATTAAAAAAGATAGTTAATTAAGATTTCATTCAAATAATTAAAAAAAGTATAGGTAATTTCCGAGAATGTTATTCTCTTTTAAATGTCCAATATAATGAAAATTAGACTTTGGTATTGTATACATGTGTAATTCTGATAAATAAATGTTTCCCCTTCATGCAAATAAAGTCTCTCTTTTTTAAATAAAAAATTTCTTTAAAAATATTTGAGAATTTATTAACTATCTTTAAAACAAAAAGTTAATAAATGTGCAGTGAAACACTAACGCAGCGTAACTGGCTGCAAAGATACCTTCTGAAACCAAAACCAATAACATGCTTCTCCAATCAAAAAAACCAATTAAATGCTCTCGCATAATTTCTGACAAATCGTCAGAGAGAGTTTAGTAAGTAGAGAGCGCATGAACAGTGCTGCGAAAATTTAATTGTCACTACATCCTTATTATCATGACGATAAGCATAATGTTTTAGAATTAAAAGGAAACTGTCTTTAAAACACATTTTCAAAAAAGAGTTCTTTATTAGAACGTGTCTCTCATAAGTATCATGAAATGTTTCATAATTTTTTTTATGTAATTTATTAGCTTAACCTGTAAATTTAAATTAGTAATTTTGAATAGTATAAGGAATTTATTGCTACTGTATTAACTGAATACATTTATTCACTAATTATTTTGGTCATAAAATCATTGTCAATCATAAAAAAAAAGCAATGAGCAATACAATCCTTGTATATACATTGTAGTGTTGTCGGTTGTTTGTGCAGCTGGATCTGCATGTGGCTGAGTTGAGACTCGTATTTAAGAACACGCAGTTTTATTTGCAAGCATGTAAACACACAATAATATAATACAAATACCACAATTAACTACAAACACTATTTAACACACAACGTGTAACACATCACATTTAAAGATATCTACTTATACATTCGTGGAAGGATTCCACTTCTAAGCTGGAAATCTTATTGTCTTTCGGGATGAGAGATTGTAACTAATGGCAGCACAGGTTTCGCCGTACTCTCTCTCGGGTGAGAGTCTCGATGCCAACTGATCATTTCTACCGAACGCCGCTAGGGAAATCTTGCAGTGCATCGGAGGAGGCACGGTTACAACATTTATTAACATTTTGCTATGAAGATAGTTAATAAATTCTCAAATACTTTTAAAAAAATATTTTTTTTAAAAGAATAATTTGAATGTAAGGAAATTATTATTTGTTTATTAGTATTACACATGTTTACAAGACCAGCATCTAATGTTCATTATGTTGGACATTTCAAAGAGAATAACATTCTCGGAAACTGCCTATATTTTTTAATTATTCGAAAGAAGTCTTAATTATCTGTCTTTGATTTCAGCTTTAATACAAATTGGTTAAAAAATATAGTCTTCCATAAAGAATCTTTAAATTACGTATATAGATAACTTGTATATAAAATAAATATTATGACTCACATGGTTCAATTATTTTGATCAAATTAAAAATAATAATATGATACCATTAGCGAGTTTTTAAACTACGATTAATTAAACTTAAGACTAGCATATGAACAGACAGTGTATGATGGAGAGAACTGATTGCCCCGAGTTTCCAGAGTCAAATCGCCATGGATCCTACTGCTGATTTGGATTCTGCTGCTTGCAATTCGCGTAAGCTCTTACAAGATCTGGCTACTTTCAAGAAAAATTTTCCATCCATGCAGCATGTTTTTTCTACGGGAACGGTCCTCTTCAGGACCATTTGGAAGTATCCAGTTCAGCGCTGCAGCTGAAGCTATGTTAACGGAACCTCCTATGCTCCCTCTGATGCCGATCACCGCACCAACATCACTGCGGGCTCGCGCCCAACTTAAAGACAAGGAGAAGGCTGTGGATTTGATCCGACAAATTCTTCAGAACCAAAACATCCTGATTGATGAGGAGTCATTCAGCGGACTGCCCTTAAATCCACCATGGACGGACTAAAAACAGCGGAAGCTGCACTTGCAGAGGCAACCAAACGGTGTAAGTGAGCTTGGATTATGTCCACTTACTAACTGCGCTAGGCACAGTAATGCGCATAAAGTTAAGCTCCAAGACAGACAAATCCTAAAACTAAAAAGCCTAAAAGACCCGCTGCGGCTGCTCTAGTGACGGCTTTCTT
Source organism: Caerostris darwini (assembly GCA_021605075.1). Classification (NCBI taxonomy): domain Eukaryota; kingdom Metazoa; phylum Arthropoda; class Arachnida; order Araneae; family Araneidae; genus Caerostris; species Caerostris darwini. Next base: position 573,888 of record BPLQ01010207.1, read on the forward strand.
AAACCGCCCTAAAAGGCATACTGCTCGCATTAGTGTTGAAACTAATATCACTAATCCCATTGCGCTACTGCTAACAATTTTGATCAACTATCTGATGATGAGATTGAAGCCGACAATCCTGCTGACATGCCTGTAGCTGCCGGGCCCGAAACTGCCGCCCATTATGGTTGGTTCGCTGACGCGCAAAGTGCACGTTGCTTTGAAATTAGCACTCTGCATAAGGACGATGTTCTTATTAAGCTTGCCGGTGAGCAGCTGAAGATTTTCCCGGCCAACACGGATGTTCATCGTGCTGTCCACTCGATATCTTACGGAGGAAGCAGCTTGAATTTTTTGTAATAACTCAAAATCAACGCCCGCTGAATGATTGGTAAGGATTGCACGTTAGCTACTCCTCTGAAGAAATAGCGAAGGACTTTCTGAACTTGGTCTCAAGATAGACCAAGTCAGACAGTTAACCAACTTGAAGACTAAGGCCCCATTCCGGTGGCCGCAACTCACGTATCGAAAGGCCCCGGAGAACGTCAAGCTCTTCGAAAGTCACCCGGCTACTCCACTACTCGGTCCGAGTAGAAGTTTAATCGCCGACCAGGAGCCTCACAGTGCTTCTCTTGCAATCTTTTTCACCATTCATCCAGAATTGCAACTATAAGAAGAGGTGTTTAAAATGCGGAGGTGAGCATCACCTGAAAGACTGTCGCATAAAAGAGAGGATTAGAAAACCCCACCTGTATCAACTGCCACCAGATGGGCACCTTGCCGCTTGGAGAGGTTGCCCGATGTTCGAAGCCCGCTTACCACCCAATCAGGGCCATGCGCCAGCAAGACCCGCCTTCACCAGCCGGCAAGTCTCGGAGGGCGTATCCTACGCAAGTTTCTTGCAAAGGTACGCAAGATCTCTCACGCTACGCCGTTGGTCTCAAACCATCTGCCTCAAATACCAGCACTAACACTACTAATCTAACTGCTGACTCTGCCACTAAGGCAATGTATGTTTAAATGAGGAGTTAATCTCTTTAACACGTTTGGAGGGCTTGACAATATTTACTCGCAATTTAAACATGCTACTAATCCCTTTGAAAAAGTAAACTATTTTTAAATTCATTAAGTAATTGCGCTTGTTGCTTCTTATTTAATTATTTTTTTAATTGCGCCTTTCTTTTATTTACTCTGCGATTTGTTTTTACTGTTTTCTTTTTTGTACTAACAATGGACATAATCATGCTCACTGCTTTTGTTTGTATTCATGTTTTTTGTTTCCAAAGAACTTTATTCCTCAAGATTAGGAGTCTTAAGGCCATACACGGCCAAGGTACTCTGTGCGTTGAATGATGATGACCTCCTTATTCTTGAATGTGCTCAATTTTTTGCCTCCTGTTTCATTTATAAATGCCAATAACATACCACCAATGGGTCGTCAAAGGATGACTTATATGAATAGAACGCTCTATTTTGCACATAGTATAGAAGAAAACCCCTGAAACAGCCTGACTATTGACATGAGTCCTTACCACACATCGCAATTGCATTCGAATCTTCTTGATTATGAATACAGCGTTTGCAATGGACGCTGCCAGTGGATTCATGTCCCTGCTCATCTGTGGGAAAGATGCACATGTCACCACGTTATGCGTGAATAATGATGATATCGATTGAACAACACTATTACTTCGACACAGGTAACGCCTCTGCACGTTGTTTAACTACACTGCATTTCTCTGTCGTTATTATGGCAACATATAGTCAGAGAATTATAAAGATATTATATATAAAGATTATAAGAGAGATCTAGCGTCATCTATTGGCAGATGCATGCAACTTAAATCTAACAAAAAAA